>JAVJIF010006468.1:0-225702 GCA_038442645.1 Agave tequilana
ATAAGCTCCTAGAGCTTGGTATGAAAGACTTTCAACATTTCTTCTTTCAAATGATTTTGTTAAAGGAAAGTAGATACTATTTTGTTTACTAAGCATGTTGATAGTGACATTCTCATTGTTCAAATTTATGTTGATGATATAATTTTTGAATCTACTAACGAATTACTTTGCAAAGAGTTTGAATCATGTATGCAGAATGAGTTTGAAATGTCTATGATGGGAGAGCTAAACTACTTCGTTGGACTCCAAATCAAGCAAAGGAGTAATGGGATCTTTATAAGTCAAGTCAAGTACACAAAGGACTCATAAAGAAATTCAGACTTGAAGGGTCAAAGACTAGCAAAACTCCCATGGCTACCACAACCAAACTTGACAAGGATGAACAAGATTAAGTGTAGACATAAACTTTATAGAAGCATGATTGGTAGTTTATTGTATTTAACAGTTAGTAGGCCGGATATCATATTTAGTGTATGTCTTTGTGCTAGATTCCAATCTTGCCCTAAAGAGTCCTACTTGATTGTGATAAAACGCATTATTCGATACCTTAAGGGCACTATTAGAATGGGTCTATGGTATCCGAAGACCAGACAATTTTCAATGACGAGTTTTCGGATGCCAACTATGCAGGTTGTAGAGTGGATAGGAAGAGTACAAGTGGAACATGTCAGCTTCTAGGAAATTGTCTTGTTTCATGGTCTTTCAGAAATAAAACTTTGTAGCCCTCTCAACCGTCGAGGCGGAGTATGTTTGCGGCTGGGGCTTGTTGTGCTCAAGTCCTTCGGATGAAACATACTCTCCTTGATTATGATTTATATTATGGCCATGTTAAAATTTTTGTGATAATACTAGTACTATTCATATGACTAAAAATGCAAATCAACATAATAAGACTAAGCACATAGAGATTCGATATCACTTTCTTAGAGATCATTATGAGAAAGGTGATATTGATATTGATTATGTTTCTACTGAATTTCAACTTGCACATATTTTTATTAACCACTTGATTTTAATAGATTTTCTTTTATATGTGGTGAACTAAATGTTTGAATTATTGATTGCTGAGATTTCATGATGGTTTACTAACCCTTTTTTGATGTATGACAAAAGGGGGAGAAGTATTTGTGGTTTCATGTTTTGTACATGTTTATCTCATATATATATATTTTTTAGAGTATCATTTGAGGGGGAGCCTTTACCTCCCTCATATATTTTGTTTTATAGCTTATATATTTTGTCATCATCAAAAAGGGGAGATTATTGGCCCAAAAGTTACAATCCCCTGGTTATGTATTTTGATGATAACAAACCATATAAAAGTTTTTTGGTACTAATAGAAGTTCAAGAATGAATTTCAGGTTGGTATAGGTATGGATGGCTCAAGCATGGGATATTAGGCTCTAACTCAATCACTACTCAACATCAAGGATCAGAGATGCCTGCTTGTAGACTCATTGTGTAAATAATTTTTGTTAAAGATTAGTATATATGGATGAAGCTCAAAAATACACACACACACATATATGCGCGTTTTTCTAAAATATGATTTTGGTTCTCAAATTTTTTAAAATATTTTTATCAAGTTTTGAACTTATATCTAGCAGCTATATAAGTTTCCTATCTTCCAAAATTCAAACAAAAATATTTCAAAATTTAACATATCTTCAAAAGAATTTTTCAAAAGCTGTTTTGGCCAAGGTCGGTCGACCGTGCCTATTACAGGCCAGAACGGTCGACCGCACGGTCGATCGTTCTGGGGTGTGCACGTTGTGCACGTTCCCGTCGACCGAGCGTTGACCGGTCCCTGTTGCGGTCGACCGGGCGGTCGACCAACTGTAAGTAGCCAACTCTCATTTGGCACGGTCGACCGACCGGTCGATCGGGATAGGCCAACGGTCATAATTTTTAAAAGTCCGGCCGACCAGCCGTCGACCGTGAGTCTGCTGTTTTGGCAGAAACAGCTAGTTTTTGAAATTAGTTTTAAAACGTGTTTTGATTTTAAAAACATGATTTTGCTGAATTGAGGGTCAATTTCTTCCTCTTTTATATTGGTAAAAGTTTTCTAAATTTACTCTTCCTAAAACTACATAAAGGGTCATTAGGTAGAGGTTCTCACAACAACAATTTGAAAAAATTCAAAGTTTTGTGCTTACTTGAGAAAAAAATTTTGTTTCAGTTTTTGTGCTTTTACTCTCTGAAAATCTCTTCAAGTTTTGGTTTTCTGAAAATCTCTCTTCTATTTTCAAATTTCACTTAAAAATCTTGAGCTTCAATCTTATATATTATTCTCTAGGGTTTTTATAAAGAAGTATTTTAAGAGAGAGTTTGTGGTCTTTTGATCACCCAGTACTTATTGTATTGTTGCTACGCTACCTCTGGGTTAGAGGAGTGTGTTGGAGAGTTATGTACTCCATAGTGGTTGTAATTCCTTTGGTGAAAAGTTCTAGTGGATTGAAAATCCTTCACGTGGTGAAAGCGGGGACGTAGAGCGGTGGCTCGAACCTCAAAACAAATCTCTTTGTTTGCGATTGATTTCTTGTCTCTCTTATCTACTTTATTTTCATTCATTTATTGTCGATCTATACTCTTACAACAAGATTGCATTGAGCACCTCAATTCTTATCTAGATGAATCACGAGGAAGAAGTTAAGAACCCTTCACGGGTATACGACTTCTAATCTTACTTTGAGTGATCGTTTGCATCATCTCATTTTTATTTTGCATTGAATTTTGATCTGATTAGCCTTACACCTATTCACCCCCTTCTAGGTATATTTCAGTGGCGTGCGTGCAACAAGAGGTGGCCTATTATTGCGCGCGGCTTCTTGTGCGTGCATAGGCAACGTGCCCATGCAGCGCGTGCAGTGCGAATATGATTTTTTTATTAACAATATACATATTATATATTGTTTTACATTGAAGTTAAAGGGTGGGAAAACTTTACAAAAGTTGAAGAGATTTACAAGTAATAAAAAAAGAAAATTACAAGTATCTCTTCTAGAGTTTCTGGTAAAGTGTGCCAGTGGAAGTCTTGTCAGCGCATGACCACTTTGTTCTGTTGACAATGCGAGTGATCGAGTCTTCAAGTCTTCTGCTTAAGGATTTCTTTCTCTCCTGGTTCTGAAAATCCTTTGAGAAAGAAAGGTCGTGAGGATATTAACACCCTAAAGAGAAGGAAAGTTCTTGAAGAAGAAAGCTGGAAAGCTAAAGAGTAATCTCTTATGAAATCTCTCCAAGAAAATTAGCCAAAATCTGCCATCCAAAGTTTAGCGTTGAGCCTACCCAGCAGTGGACTATTTATAGGCTTGATGGGGTGTAATTGCTCTCCTGAGTTTTACCTTCGATGTTAATCTAAAATAACTTTGCTGCGAAGCTAAATGCAGCTCCTGTGAAGCTAGCATCCACTGGCGAAGCTATTCACCACTGGCTCAGGGTTGTTACAACAATCCCTTGATTTTCTCCAATTGATTAAGGGATTTTCCTGATCCTCTCCAACTGATTGAGAGATTTCTCTTGATCCTCTCCAACCATTAAAGAGTAAAAAGATTATGACAATTAACTACCTAAATGATATTTATCACATTAATCTCGTTCTGAGCTTTTAAATGGTCAAAAATGATCATAAAAGTCTGCAGCGGAGCTAAGTTTCTTGGAAAGCTAAGAACTGAGCTCACAACTGAGCTATTCAGAGCTTGCTGCGAAGATAGAAAAGATCTTGCAGCGAAACTAAAAGAGAGCTCTTTTGATAGTGCTTGAATTAGTTTCAGAAGTGAAGCTAAGAATGAGCCCACAACGAAGCTACTCTGAGCTTGCCGCGAAGCTAGAGTTGTGCTTGGCGCGAAGCTAATTGCTAGCCTCTTGGGCTTCTTTAGAAAGAAATGCTTGGTTCACTGTCTGCTTCACTGGATCAATGGAGTCTAAGTCACTGATTTGTCCATCAGGAATGAACAAATCGTCATCCCGTCTGCGACTTGTCTTTTAGAAGTATCGAAAAGTTTGACATCGTTCAGGCCGGTTGTAGAGCTGCCTCGGAGTTTGTCTTTTGGAGTGTCTACACACACACACACATATATATGTATGTATGTATATAGTAATGATCCGGTGAGAAAGATAGCTTACGTGAGAAGATGAGAAAGGAGTATTAGAACCGTCGGATTAGCTTCTGGGTGGTTGAGATTAAATTTGGAGAATAAAACTAAAACCCTAAAACAAATTTATCAACCCAAAACTAACTTAACCAACTCAGAAACTAATTTTCACCACCCAAAAGATAATCTTACGGTTCATGTGCTCCCTTCTCATTTTCTCACCTAAACTAACTTTCTCACCGGATTGCCGCTACAACACCCCCCCCCCCCCCCCCCACCACCACCACAAAAAAAATCTCAACTTTTCTTCACTATTCAATCATGGGAGACAAAATATATATTGAATCGAAAAAGAAAAGAGACATGTTCATGATATCAAAAGATCGAGATCAAAATTTCTATATATCCCGATGATCCGATAAAAGGAGGCTCTGATACTAATGTTGATCTAATAATTTTTCAAATAAGATCCCATGTATGTAATAGTCTCTTTATTAAGATCAAAGGGAAAGAGGGTTTAGGTATATTTGATTCCATCACGAAGGGGATGTCAAAGGTTGCACGATCTCGAAGACGCGGAGTTGATGGAGGGGATTCTTCTATCCAACTAGTAAATTTTCTTCTTGATCTTTAGAGCAGATGAGAGGCCTCATGAGAAAGATTAGGTCATAGTACATAGTGGAGAGGAAATTCTACCAATGATATAAATAGCATCAATGACTTCTAGTTCAACTCACCATAGATCTAGGCTCTTGATTAATAACACGAGTTTCACACATGTAGATGAGTCACATATCTTAACTTAAATACATTCATGGCTAAGTGTAATTGGAACGTATTTAGACTCAAATTATTAGGCTTGATTAATTTTTTATTAGGTCAAACAACATAGGTTAAGTGGGTGGGTGCAAATATCCAATTAACTTGATTAGAACCAATCAAATTAGACTTGAAACAAAAAAAGTCTAACAAAATAAGTCTAAAAACCTAAGTTCTTTGTATACAAAAGCCATATATGCATTGAGACTCAAAAAAAATTTCTTTTTTTAAAAGAAAGTGTTTTTGTAATCCGAGCAAATTTCCATTTAAATTTGCATGGATTTGAGTCTTAAAATAGCAACTGGGAATATTATCCCGCCTCAATATTAGTATGAAATTATTTTTTTAGATGCACTATTTTTTTCTTTTCTTTTTCAAAATCACTTAAATACCCGCTAAAAACAACAAGCTGCAAGTTACCTGAAGTCATATCATAAAATAGTACAGACTTCTTATATGTCTTTTGTCATTTTAGCACTAATTAGTTTCGAGCAGTCAGCTTCAGCCTACAAAGTCGGGCAAGTAGCCGGTTGAAAGATCATTCTTACAATATACTGGAAAGTGTTGAGTCGTGAAAAATGACAGGTTTCCCTCTTTTTCTAATTTTCTTGCCTTCACACTTCATAACCGCGTGTTCAAAGACTGGGAAAGAAAAGCCACCAATTCCTAGACATTTCACAACACTCTTTTTCTATTTTCCTATCCAATTTCAGTTTGCTCTCTGTGTTCAAAGACTTGGAAAGAAAAGCCACCAATTTCCTAGACATTTCAAAGCACTCTCTCTCTCTCTTCTCTCTCTCTCTCTCTCCCCCTCTCCCCCCCCCCCCCCCCCCCCCCCCCCCCTCCAATTTCAATTTGCTCTCAAATATAAGAGTCAAAGCTCGGACCCTTCCCCAAGCAGTCTGGTCATAACTCTCTCTCTCTCTCTCTCTCGCCCCCCCCCCCCCCCCCCCCCCCCCCCCCCCCCTCACTCCCCCCTCCCCCTCTCATTCCCATTACCAAAACCTCTCTCTTCTCTCTCTCTCTCTCTCTCTCTTCTCTCTCTCTCTCTCTCTCTCTCTCTCTCTCTCTCTCTCTCTCTCTCTCTCTCTAACAAACAACTTTTAAAACCTAAGAGAGAGAGAGCGAGAAACATGGAAAGCAAGCCTTCCTCCTCCTCCTCCGCCATGTGGCCGGCGGCCTCGGTCGCGGCGGAACCACCCACCACTTACGTCCAGGCCGACCCACACACATTCCGTGACCTCGTCCAGCGGCTCACCGGCGCTCCGTCAACCCACTCTTCCAAGCCATCCTCCGCCGTCGGGCCCCGCCGCCGCCAGGCCTTCAAGCTCCACGACCGGCGTGGCCCCAGCGTCCGCAGCCTGGAGGTCCAGCTCGGCCTCACCTCACCCAAGTCCCCGCGATCCAACTCCGCCGCCCCGAAATCGCCGGGCCCGAGCCCAGTCACCCCTTGGTGTCTGGCCCGGTGTTCTCACCGCCGGCGTTGATTATAAAGCATAAAGAAGAAGACGAGGAAGAGGAGCGGCGGGCGATCAAGGAGAAGGGGTTCTATCTGCGGCCGTCGCCTCGAGGCTCGGGACCACCGGAGCTGCTAACTCTCTTCCCATTGTGCTCCCCAAAACAGCAGCAGCAGCAGCAGCAGCAGCAGCAGGAGGAGAGATCTGGTGGCATCAAACATTAGTGTTTGGGAAAGAGGATGATTGCAGGGGCATGTTGGGATATATATTTTTTTCTTTTTACCGCAGGGATTTGTTGGATTGTTTGTCCTTGTCCTTTTTGGGAAATAGTTTGGGAGAATGAGGATTAGTCAGCATCTAAGGAGCTTTTGGGGAACCGTTGGTTTTCGTTTGATTCGTTGGTTTCTGCAGTTAAACAGTTGAAAATTAATTAATGTCTAATGTTCTCCCATTTGCAGAGACAACCTTGTTATATTTCTATTTTAGTTGATCTGTCTCTTTTTGCACGGTTTTAAACAAATTGATTGAAAATGACATTATAGTACAGTGGTAAAAGTATCTTCTTCGCAAAAAAAGTTATAAGAAATTGAAATCTCGTTTGTTCTATTCTTTGATATAATTATTGGTCAATCAATTTTGCTTTATTTTGACATCTAATGCGTTGATCAACTCATTCCAGTAAAATTCTTAACTTCATTCATTCATCAATAAAAGTTCGTAGAAATCCAATGGTTTAACCCCCAATTGTGATATTTTTAACTAAAGTCTGTTTTAAGGGCACAGTCATTGCCACCCCAAAAATGAGAAAGGCCCCCTCAAAATATTCACAAGTGTGCCATTAAGTTTTTGACCATTTCACCCTCAAGGAAAAACCCAAAATGCCTCTTTCTTCTTCATCCATCCTCTTCTCTGCATCTCCTTTCTCCTCCTCCTCCTCCGGCGAACCTGCTCCGCCTCCCACTCCTCCCTGCGCCCCCTCTCCTCCCCCTCCCCCTCCAGCCTCCCTTCCCCCTCCCCTTCTCCTCCCATCTGGCTCCCCCTCCCCTCTGGCTCCCCCTCCCCCTCCCTCCTTCTCCCCTCCCTCCCCTCCGCCCGCCTAAGCCCCCTTCCTATTCGTCGGATCCGGCTGAACTGGTGGCCCTCTTCGGCCGGATCCAACGAATAGAAGAAGGGGGTTGGCGGGAGGGGGGAGGAGGAGGGGAGGACGGGGGAGGGAGGGGGTGGCCGGCTCAGGGGGGAGGTGATAAGGGTCGCCGGCCAGAGGGAGGGAAGGCCGGAGGGGGGAGGGGAGGAGGGGGGAGGGTGGGGACGGGCGGGGGAGGGAGGGAGGGTGGCAGGCGGGGGAGGGGGAGGCGGAGGAGGTTCGTCAGCTGGGGTGGGTGGTCGCCGGCGAGGGAGGGAGAGGAAGAGGAGGAGGATAAGAAGAGGATTTTATAACCATTTTATTTTTTTTGGGAGGGGGCTTTTATCAAATTTGGGGTGCCCAAATCTATGAGGGGTTTTTATCATTTTTTGGGAGTGGCAATAAATGTACCACTCTTTTAACTCCAAACTCTAGTATGCGACTTTGGACCTTCGTCGGACTCTTTTGCCAAAATCATTCTTTCCTTTGACTAAATAGCCTTCTATTGATTATGGTCCTTGGACTCTTTTGCCAAAATCATTCGTTTCTTAGACTAAATACCCTTCTATGGTTATTGTTGGAAAATGATATACGAAATACTGCTAAAGCTAGCCCCTCTCTGAGAGAGTATCTCGGTGCCAGGATTCAACGAGCGTGCACTCGCCGCCCCTCGAACAACTCGGTTTTGTTTCCTACTTTGGGAAGAGAAAATAATCTGCAGAGAAAGCCTTGGAAAGTGTCACTGCAATGACAGGACAGGACATGCGCATTAAGGTTTTCTGGATCCAGTAAACCCCAATTCCCTTCACTGGGCCTCAATGGGCTTGTGTGCGCACGAGCACCCCCTAGTTTCTAGCCCACACAACCCATCATGAAAGGGACTCCATATATAAACACTAAAAAGTTCTTTTCCTATCCAATATGGGACTAAAAGAACTTGGCTTAATTTTGAAATACTCTCAAAATATTAAAAGTTATGGCCTTAATAAATTTTGGACTTCTTTGTCAATTTCTCTCCTAAGCATTCTAGTGCTATTCTTTCTTTCCCCATTTCACATGATCCTTGAGATGGTGCCAATTTAACTCACATCATCATCCTCATTATACTAATCAAAGGGGACAATGCATCATCATCATCATGCTCCTTTTCAGACCACCTTCGCACTCTCCTTTCTTCAACACTGATTGATGAGAAAGGGAATAAGAGAAGCAATCCGTGTGACTTGAGTATTAATGAAGGAAATTAGGCATTTGGTTAGCACATCATAGTCAAATTTTGTTGACATTTTTGTATCTTGTGCACACGGAGAGAAACTCCATGCTCCAAGTGACCATGGACCACATCTGAACGTGATCTTGGGGCACGAGCTGCAAAGGAGAGTGGACAGGTGTCGCGTTTTCGCTCGTACACCGACACTAATCAAGTTCAGATTGACGGGCTGGGTGAGCTGATTTAGATCCCTGTTTAAGGTCCTAATCACGTTTAGAAGTGAGCTGAGCAAGTACCGCAAGCATAGCATCTTCTTCTTGCATGATTGGAGTATGATGAGGACCAATCATGATGGCATGTTGTTTTCAAGGGGAATTTCCGCCGGGCTTCTTATATTAAAACTTAATTAGTTAAAATCTTAATTATAATTTTTTTTTTTGCCTGACTCTTATTTTTCTTAGCGGACGCTAAATTGCAGACACTTATCTAGCAGGGTTTTAATCACGAAATGAAAAAAAGACTAAAATACTCCAGTTTAAAATTTTAACCTGAATCACGACCACAACTGAAAGCGCTCCACAACTGTGACTGCGACTTCGACTTCGAAGCGCTCCGCAACTGCGACTATGACTTTGTAAGAACTGTCTGGTTGCAGTCCACATAACCACAGTCCTTCTTATGAGGACCGTGACCATCTCTCCTATCACTGTGTTACTCCTCTCTAAAATCTTAACTCCCACAAAATCAAATTAGGTCATGAGTCATAGTCCTTGAGTCATATTCCTCACATAAAAATGTGGTAGAGATTTTCTAATTTGATTGATCGAACGGTCAATCTCTCACCACAAATGAGGGGGTCTATTTAAATGGGGCGTGGAACTTTAAGTTTCAACACAGTAAACGGGCGAAGATAAAAGATTTTTTTCATGAAAACCTAAATTGAGAAAAATCGCGGGGAAGAGAGAGAGAATTTACTATATTTTCTCGAGATTACAGTGAACTTATAGAGTATTCATGTGTTTACAATATTTTTGATCCTAGCCGGCCCCTTCCTCCATGGATCTCCAGGTGTATAAGTACCATGTAGCTTTGTAACTAATGTGCGAATTTCTTGAATCTCCACAACTGCATGATTTGCACATTGGGATTTTTTTTCATAACCGCTCAAATTGTTATGCTTTATTGTTGGAATTTGCATGCCGAAATATCCGTCACTATCCATATCTGCCCCCACTGAAATAGGGGCGTCTTTAAAACATGGGGATATCATGGCAGCATAACTACCTTCGCAATCCGGAAAACCCTATTGTTGAGCTGTGTCCAATGAAAGCGGGAACCTCCGCGGAGAACCTATGTCGTGGAGGTCAAGGAGAGATCTGATAGTTGCGGACGTCGGGGAAAGAAAGGGACTGAAGTCCTCTCCTCGGATCGAATGTGAGCTCGAGATAAGGCCCAAGGCTCTCTCCTCGGGGTTGAATATGAGCTCAGGGTAAGGCCCGAGGCTCTCTCCTCGGGGTTGAATGTGCTCGGAGCAAGGCCCGATGCTCTATCCTCGGGGATGAACGTGAGCTTGGGGTAAGGCCCGAGGCTCTCTCCTTGGGGTTGAAGGAGCTCGGGGCATGGCCCGACGCTCTCTCCTCGGGTTGAATGTGAGCTCGGGGCAAGGCCCGAGACTCTCTCCTCGAGGTTGAATGTAAGCCAACTGATATTTCAAGTTCATTGTCCACTTGAGACACTCTTGATGCGGTGAGACACGTGTCGCGATCTTGGGGGAGGGGTCAGATTCTGACCACTACAAAAAGGATTCCACATTTCATCATCGTCATCATCCAACAGAAAATAAATCAAAAACTCAAGGTCACAATATTTTATATAAGGACTTTGTGAGAACTTAGACCACATTAGTAATGATTGATATACAGTACAGATCTAAATACTTCATCGATCACAAACACAAACAAAACTCATCGTGAGCACGAACAATGAGATTAGCAAAAGGTTGATTGAAAAAAATTGGTCTGGGGGCTTTGCCCCCGAGCCCCTAAGAGGGGCTCCCTGCCCCCCTTCCACCCTTACGGCGACCTGACCGCACAGGTCAATCCACAAATTACTCTGTGTCAGGGTCAAGATTGAGGGGAAAGCAACATCAGGAGGAATGGGGAAGGGTAAAAGAGAAAATGAAAAATACAAAGAGTAGTGGTTGGGAGGAATCAATTTATGCTGACGTGGATTGAGGTTGAGGTGAAAATAAATTTGTAATTAAAGTTTTTCTTAAATTAATTGAAAAGAGAGGAGTCCAAGGCCAATTTTCTGTATTTTCAAAGGTTTTGAACTAGTTCATTGCCTAATTCAGAGGTATTAACTTAGAGATAATCACAAGAAAATGTTGCTTGTTGCCTCATATTTTTGTTACAAATTAAGACTATTAACAAGATTAATTAGGTTATTCCTGATTAAAAGATATTAATTTCCTACTCTTATTAAGGATTGCGTCAAGATCGAGTTCTTTTGAACAAATAAAAAAAAAAGAAGATTTGGAATAAAGGAGATGGATTCTCTTTGATTTTTCGCACTCAACAGTTAGCCATAATGAGATTGTATAATTCTATAAGTATATGGGTAACTGTAAATCTTTCGACTCTATTTGGGCAGCTGGATGGAACACCATTGTCCTTTTAGAGAGTTTCACCATGTCAGTGATGTGACAGTCCCAGGTTTAATTACACTTTCTTTACTTATCCAAACTCAAGGGAGCAATTAACATGTCATTTGAATATTTATTTTAAATTTCGACAGCATCTCCTTTATAATGATCACTTATCCAAATACAACACATACCATTTATTTCGTCCTCAATGGCCTCCACGGCTCACTAGCAATTTAATATCAAATATAACATCAACACCCACACAATTGAGTATAATATTTCGATTTGACATCGCCTACTTAAGTTGAAAAAGTACATACAACATACCTTCAAGTTTTGCCAAATCCTATACTTCCATTAGGCGAGTTACAAAAGCCATTCCAAACACATATAAGGGTCATAACAATGTTTTAAGACACTTCGAAACATACCACACCACAAAACATCCCAAGTTTATACGTGAGTCTCTAGTTTAGCAACATCTTAAACAAATAAAACATAGGGTAGTTCGTAACATTCAAAAGTCAATAAAGGATGTGATACATTAACTTGATCTTCTGACCTATAGAATTTAGCACTAGGCTAAGCCTTTGCCCCTGTCCTGATCTGAAAACATGATTAATTTATTGTAGTGAGCTAAATAGGTCAGTGAGTGACAATAAATGTGAAACTTAAACTTTTATTAAATGTCAAAGCATAAAATACATGATGCCTTATGATAAGCACGTATAGACATGAATCTCATGACATTAGAAACAAGTTTTAATGATGATGAAGCATATAAAATATATAATATCTTGGGATGAGCATGAATGGACATGGATCTTATGACAATTAGAAACAAGCTTAGGTTATTTATTTTCTTTCATTATATGGTCACGGTATCGTTGTCGCCTATCAGAGTTTCCATAACAAGTTGCGTGTGTGTCTATATATATATATATATATATATATATATATATATATATATATATATATATATATATATATATTCTTATTTCTTAAAGATCATAACATAATATCACACGTCAATGTACACTATTTGGGCACATCCCATGTCCCACACAAATGTATTTATCTATAATTCGGACACACCCCCTGTCTGTTACAAATTTGAATCACAAGAACTCCATCACGTACTCTAATATAGTGCGCGCGCGCACTGCACAATGCACGTATACATGATCATTAGGCACACAATCAAAAATCAATCATTCACAGTTCCATAGTTACTAACAATGACGCTCTCAGTTAGCGTTTATCGATTAAATAATGTTCTCATGAGAAGCCTTATACAATCTACTTATCCAATACTCTCACTATATGTATCCATATTCACATATCGGAAACCATACCCTATCATGTGCATTATAATTCATAATGATTGTATCTAATTATTGTTTTTTTTTTTTTTTATGTCAATGCCTTTATATATCATTTATTTGTCTAATAATTCTCCAATTTAGTTCACTACCGTTGAGTCTATGAAATTAACATGCCAAATATGATCAATTGGTGAATAAACCCACTCACCTCAAAATTGGGCTTCCTACACACGAACACCACGAATATCGGTACATTCCTTTTCTAACACATTCACAAAATACATATGTGAATCAATATTATGGTTAAATTACCACTAATGTTGTTTGTTTAGATATAGGAATACCTTGATCTTGAGTAATTTTACGCTGAATACACCAATACTAACACAACCTCCACCAATCCCTATAATCTCACCATTAGGATTGCAAATCAGATCACGCATGTAGCTTAATTTCTTCAGTTAAAAAAAATCTTTTATCAGATTATTATCTTGAAATTTTTCTAAATTTTTTCTTCTCCTACAATCACTCGCACACCCCCTCGTCCTTGGCTCGCCTGCGCGTCGTCGCGCCCTGGCTGCGCCGCCGGCCGGGCCGCGCTGCCCCGGGTCTGCGCCGCCCGTCCCCTGCCCCTTACGGATGCCAATCCATAGAGAGGGAGAGAGAGGGAAGGGAAAAATAAAGAGGGAGATAAAGAGATTTAGGGGAGTTATTGAGTTGGGGATTGAGGATTTGGGTGAAATCTCAAATAAGTTCTGAGATTGAATAGTAAGGGGGAGGGGTGAGAGAGATGAGGGGTTTTATTCTTCTTTTTTTTTGCAATTAAAATCTCCCAAAATTTTCAACACTGCCACCTCACCTTTCCCTATTCCCAATTCCATCTCTACCCTCCAACTTGCTTCCCATTTTCAAGATTAGATCCTCACCTTCCATTCCCCACTCACCCAGATTAAGTCTTTATTATTATTATGTGTATTTCAATAATCCATGAATATTAGTATATGGGTGTAAGTATGTATGTATCCCTAAGTCTCTAAGTACTCCTATACAATATGCTTAATACCTATAATCAACCTGTAAATTAAAATAAGCAAGATTAGAGAAATACGAGTGTTACAAGCAATGTTTTTTTCAAATCTTAAAAAGAATATGGAGGTCACTCTCCAGGTTGGGCTAGAGATTTGGTGAGGACGAGACTTGATTGGTCTTCGTTGAGTGATGAGTTTGATGACCTCTCGAAGGATGCTTTTGTGTAGGGATAAGGCACTGGCACTGATCAGGTTTGAGTTCAGATTGTTTCTTTTTGCTAGATATTTTGTGCAAAATTGATTTTTCAAAACATAAAATAGGTGCAAACTATATGTATTTCATTTACATATATTGGTAACAATAATTTATGCCATATTAAAATGATTTTAGCTAATAATTATCCCCCATAAATATAAATTAATTAGACATGAGTTATGTATGGTTAATGAACAAATATAAATTAATTAGACATGAGTTATGTATGGTTAATGAACAAAGATCTTTGGACTTCTTATAATGAATCTGGACACAGGACTCTTGAAATTCCTCATTATGAGTTGGTAACCTATTGGGCTTCCCTCATTTAGTGATTGATAACCCCTTGGGCTTTCCTTATTAAAGGGGCTAATGACCCTTGGGATACATTCATTAAATCTAGACATAACTCTTTGGGTTTCTTTTATTATGAGATGGTGACTCTTGGGCAAGATTCACTGAATCTAGACAAGACCCTTGAGTTATCTTCATTAAAAGATGGTGACTCTTGAATTACTAGTGGAGTCCTATATATAGGATCCCTCATAGTTCATTTGGAGAAGACAAAAACAGGAAAGAGATCACCTGAAAAGTAAGAGTGTATTCAGTTGTAAGTAGAACCCTGTCCTGCATTAGACCGAGGAGGTCACTTGCCTATTTAGATCAAGGAGATCGCCGAAGAATCTGGTTGGTGCACACCAGAGTTTTTTTCAACTGTTGTTCCTGGGGCAATTTGGTTTTGGGATCCTTGCACCAGAGTAAGCCAAATATTGCTTCAAGCACCGCGTTCAAGGGCGCACAACAGCTCTACTACTCGGGAACACTCTAACCTTGGAGTCACCTTCTCGGAGTCACTCTGCAATTCGGGAATACTTCAATCTCGTGTAATAATTTATAAAGGCTAAAGGAATGTCCACTTCTCTCTAGTCTGTATTTTCATATTGCTCTAACCATCTTGAAGCAATATTTGGCTTAACTATGGACCCTGAAAGACTATTAAAGTGGATTGCGTGAAGCTGAAGAATTTTGACGAATCAAACTTCAATGCTTCAAAATAATCTTTGGGATGCAACTTTTAAAGATTTACTGTGTCATTTCAGAAGAGAAACCCAACTTTGAAGAAGATTCAGAGACAGAAGCATCTTGAGAACGAGATGACCACTTTTGCAAGATCTATCTCCTCAACTGCCTTGTAGATCATCTTGCAGACGTTTACTCCAATAAGACCTCTGCAAAGGATATCTAGAATACTCTAGAAGACCAGTACAAGGACGAGAAGAAGTTATCCAAATCTCATCTCATAGATAAGTTTTTGTATTTCAAGTTTGATAATGATACTGAAGTTTTGCCTCAGGTCAAGGAGCTTGAAAAACTTGTATTGAAGCTAAAGGATGAGAAGATCACCCTCTGCAACACCTTGATCTTCGGTGCCATCGTTAATAAGATTTATCGAAACTAATTAATATTTATCTTCTCAATTTTATAAAAAATAAAATAAATTATTATGTTAAGCTAAGAAGGAGATGGTAGAAGAAGAGATTATGGTGTTGTTGTTTTATTTATAAAAAAAGGAAAGACTAAAAAAAGAGAATTATAACTCTAAACTAATGAACTAAAAAAGAAAACAAAAGAGTACTTACCTCTACCAATGAATCATAATAAAGACTTACCTTGGCATGATGAAAAGCAAAGCAAATAGAAAGAGTAACTCGAACATAGTGCTTGGCCAGATTGAGTACAGTGAAGAAAAGTGGGAAAACTCCATTGATGTCACTTTCATTATAAGTTTCTTGAAAAAGAATTACAATAGTGTCACTCAATGATAATTCTTCCTCTCTTTTCTCTTGTAACTCTCTCTAGCCTAAAAGAAAATAACAAATAAAAATTACATTGAAAAAGAAAAGAAAAACCTAGATTAAAGCTCTCTCTCTGAGATGGTGTCACTTCTGCCTTTGAGATATGAGGGTATTTATAAGAGAAAATCAGAGGGATAGGAAGCGTATGAAGATAGGACAGCTGACTTTTTTTTTAAATTTTCCCTTTATCTCCAAACTTGATTTGATTTATCCAAAATTTTACGTAAAAATTCAATTCTGATCTGCAGCTTATTATAGTGTCGATTGCTGAATATGACTTATCAAACGATAGATTTGAAAAGAGTGACCAACATAAGAATTGTATCTCTTTAAATCTTCTTTTTGGATTATCTTGAATCATCAGATTTGACTTTCGTTAGCGAAACTTATAATTAAAATGCTAAAATATATTCAGTCTGAATCTGAATCTAAATTGCTTCATCTCATTTGTTGATTTCTCTCTATTCATTTATCCTCTTAGATTTTCAATTTGTCTTCTAGAATTGATAAGATATCCATTTATCTTTAGCGAAAAAGATAGGGTCTTCAAACAATCTAATTTTTTCTTAAAATTAGATGATATTATCTTATCTGATATATTCAGTTTTTAGATAAGATAGCTTCTAGGACCTTTGGATTTGAATTGATCCTCTTGATTTGCTTGATCTTTTGAATTGTTTGAATTTAATTGGATAAATATGTCAATCTCTTCATTTTCTTCGTTAATTACACTGCATACCACTGAACATGAAAATACATTAAAAAGAAGAGTTTTATTTAAAAATAAATGAAGAAAATATGACATATGTGATATAAAATGTGCAATACACGTGCATAATCGCACCCCTATACTTATATTTTACTCTTCATCGAGCAAAACAAAAAGTAGAGCTGACCTAACCTAACTCACTTTCGTAAGAATCACGGTTGCACTTAGCACGTGCAATAAGCCGTTAAACCTCTAAGTTACCCCTAGAGGACGAGTTTTGTCTCGTGAGGGTTTTCAGTGGATTACACTCACAAAATCCATGAAGAAAAAGAAATGAATTGTTAGTATTTTTTGAAAATGCATTTTGAAAGGAAAAAATATTTGAAGTATTAATGTAAAAAATTCAAGTAATCTATAAGTCATAGGATTATCAAAACTTAGTCATTTTTAAACTTAGTTTTTATTCAAAACTTATTTTGATCAAGCTAAGGATTAAAATTATATTTCTCATCTAGTCTATTATTTTACCCTAAGTCATATGCACCTTGTGGTCGTGAAAATTTAGCTTAGGATTCTTCAACTCTAACTCTTATGCCTTATTTTTTTTCTTTTTTTTATTTATGGAGGTAATATCCCTTAACTCTATTAGACTTTCTAATTCGCCCATGTAACGCGCCTTAGTCGGTGACTCACAAATCAGACGATTTTAGGGCACCGGAAGAGAAAACACCCCAGGACTTAGGACTCGAGCAAACAAGGCCACGAAACTAAAGTTTCTTATTTATATGAATCACTTTTAGGCGTGAATACTTATGCTTTATGAGGCACAAATACCCAGCTTAATCAAAGGGTTTTTTTTGATATATGTATATATTTTTTATATAAGGCATAAGAATCTTTATTTTAGAATCCTAAGTTTGTAAGTGTATAAAGTATGCATATTTCATCAAGGTAAAAATCAAGATTAAATTACTTTTTCAATTTTTCTTCTTAACTTCAAAATCAAACAAATAATTTTATTTTGACCAAGTATAAGAAATCTTAATTATGATCCTCTTATTTCTTTAAATTAACTAATTTCTTATAAAAATAATTCAAAGTATTAATTTCCTTTTCAAAAAGTTTTTAAAGAAAGGATTTTTTTTTTAAATTAGTAAAGTTAGTATGTTAGTAAACACTCCCCCCACATCTAACTCATGCATTGTCCTCAATGTATGAATGGAATACAATAATATATGAAAAAGGAGAAAGGGAAGGAAAATTGTTACCTCAAGGTGGTGGCTCCGGTGGTGGTCTAATTGGGCCAAGTGTTTCTACCCAGTCTAGATACTGTGGATTTTCATCAAACCCACCTTTTATTTGAAAGTAAACCTAGAGGGGGGTTGAATAGGTGTACGGCTAATCTATGTACAATAATGCGGAAATTAAAAACTTAATGCAACATACTTAGTGTAAGCAACGAGTGTAGCCGAATTCTCGATGAAGGGCTCTGGACTAACCCCTCTGAATTCCTCTGAATAAGAGTTGAGGTGCTATATGAAGCTCTCTTGGTTAAACACAAGCGAGTCACACAAACAAACCAAGCATGTATATGATATGACAATATGAATCAATGCACAATATAAGAGAGAGTTAGAGAAAGTGGATCAAACGCAAACACCAAGATATGTTTTGAGGTTCGAGCACACAGCTCTACGTCCCCGCCTTCACACAGAAGGATTTTCACTAACTTGTCCACACAGAACTTCCCACACAGGGAACCTCCACTGAGGATTTGGGGCAATTACAATTAGGAGTACACAACTCCTCTCTCAACCAATACAACCTCTATACTTAGAGGCAAGGCACAAAACAAATCACCTCTACTCTTAGAGAGATAGGCACAAAACCACTCAAACACAATCACCTCACACTTGAGGGATTCCAGCACAATCTCCACTCTCACTAGAGGGAGCCAAATACCACTTCCACTATCACCTCACATTTGAGGGATAACAATTCAATCACCTCTCACTAGAGGGACATTACAAAGATGGAAGGTTTACAATTTGGTGATCACAAAGACCACAAACCAATTTCTTTTCCCACAAAACAAAGATCCTAATAGATCCTAATAGATAGGATAGTAGATAAGCTCAAGTGTGAGAAAACAAAGAGTTTGAAAATCAAAAACACAAAGAAAATACTTGGAAAAACTTCTAAAATATGATTGAAATGAAGAACAAAAATAAATCCCAAAGACTTCTCTTTTTCTTTGATTTTTTCAACTCTTTAAAACAAATGAAGATAGATCTTTTGGCTCTAAAACTCTTTTGAAAACTTGTATTAAAACACTAGAATGTATGAGAATTATGGCTCTTGAAAATCTTGTTAAAAATCAATTCAAATGGGGGTATTTATAACCCTATTTGGAATCTGCCCGTTGGCAGCTGAAAAGGGCATTTTTGCCCTTCCGGTCGACCGGCGATCGACCGGCCAACGGTCAAATTTTTGACCGTCGACGACCCGGTCGACCGAGCCAGATCCAGAGAGCAACTGCTCTCTGGCCGGTCGACCGCCCGGTCGACAGAGCTAGAAACAAAGAGCAGAGCTCTCTGCCCTGTCGACCGGAGGCTTTCCAGAGAGCAGAGCTCTCTGGCGGTCGATCGACCCGGTCGACCGGCCTCCCCAGCAAGGCAGAGTGCACGTTTTGTGCACGCCGATCGACCGGTCCGGTCGACCGCTCACTGCTACGGTCAACCGGCCCGGTCGACCGGCAGCCTGCCTGTCTGACTAATTAGGGTCTTAAAAACTTGGGTTTTTATCCTTAATTAAATCTCATAAAATCACATAAATTCTACAAAAATCAGTTCATGTTATATCTTTAAAATACAAACATGTTTGAGTAAAAATCAAATCATGTTACAAACAATTTGAACCATTTTTGTGACTAGGAAAATTTGCCTTAAACCAAATTCTGTATTTTCCAAAAATAGAATTTTTGAAATGGAAATCCGATTTTTTCCAAAACACATGTAAATACAAAAACATGATATTTAAACAACTTTGAAGCATATAGTATATAGATAGAATCTAATATACATGAAAGGTATTATATCTATGTTTTTGACATTAAATTCAAAAATAGGTTTTGTCTAAATACAAAACTCCAAACACATGAATAGTGTATCAAAATAAGTTTTTCTAAGTATGTGAAGTATATATGGATATAGATCAAATCTAATATACATTAAACCGTGTAAACTTATTTTGATTCAATTCTATTCATGAAACTAAGATCGGTTAAACCGAAAACCAAAATCAATAAACATGAAACTTAAAACAAGTATGTGTTGTGAACTTGAACATATCACACTATCTAATTTTACAATGGATCTAAACTAAATCTTAAACTAAACAAATCGAAGCCTTCTTGTAGTACGCCGTCTCCAAGTCGACTCGATCCAAACGCGATCCAACGAGTTTGACTC
This sequence comes from Agave tequilana, assembly GCA_038442645.1. Lineage (NCBI taxonomy): Eukaryota > Viridiplantae > Streptophyta > Magnoliopsida > Asparagales > Asparagaceae > Agave > Agave tequilana. The sequence continues at coordinate 19,992 of JAVJIF010006468.1, forward strand.
CAACGAGTGCTAGATGTGAACTTTGACGCTCGAGCTCTTGAATCACCATGTGAAAGCTCCAAAACACTTTTGTTGAAACTAATCACCTACTAATATCTTGATTAAATATCTGAAACTAAATATCACAAGATTATTAGTAAACTATAACTACATGAATTAATCATCATCAAAACTAGAGTGGAAGGCTTCTGGGCCAACATTATTTTCTCTTTCTTATTAGAATTTTTATACTCCCCAATATGAATAAGATTGTGTAAGCTCCTAGCATGAAATTTTTCCTAGTTATATGACCAATCTTGGGATATTATCACGGAGTTATATTGATCTAAATCTTGATCCAATAGTAGAATGTGGCTTGTGGAATGGATGATTTGAGCTAAATAATGAAAGGAATAGGAAACGATACTGACTCGGGAATAAAATTCAAATCAGGTTTAGGTTCGAGAGTCATAGTAGGTCTATGAGTTTGGTCCAAATCATAGTATTCAAGTTCTTCATTTCCCACAATGAAACGTGACTATCCAAAATAAGTGATTCATGTTCAAGCTCTATAGGGATAGTAATCAGTATTTGCTTCGAAATTGGGTTCAAATCGGGTAAGGATACCGGAGTCAACATAAATTCACAAGTGGAACTGAATCACAACATTGAGATCAGTGTCACATTCATCTTCAAGTTCAATCTCATTGAACTGAAAGCTTGCCAATTTGTCAAAGGATTGACATTGTCAAGTTCAAAGTTTTGTAATGAAATTGAATCTTGATTAAAATCTTCAATACCATGATTCTTTGTCATTATGGCTAGGAGAATCAGGAGTGGTTGAAAATGTGTTAGGTAGAGTTTTCTCATTCCTATCAATAATTGTGTTGACCAAATGAGTCATTTTGCTTCTAGCTTATTGAGAGATTGGAGACAATCTGTTTTGGATTGAATGTAATCATTTGGGATTGAATCATGATTTCATACTTTTTCTAAGTTAATAGGTTCTTCTTGTTGTGGTTGGACTTGAAAATTTGAGTAAGGATCTTGGATTTGAGAATTGTTTGGGAGAATTGAGTCTGCTATGATTTGTACTGACCGTATGGACTCAAGAAAGACTTTAAAAGTCTTTTCTAAAGAAGATTTTTTCTTCTATATGTTCATCTTAGTATGGAGTATATGAGGCTGTTTGTTGGTAAGGTTGTTGATAGTAAGACTCGGGGGAGTTGTACCCTCACTGATTTAGTGAAGAGTGACGATGATTATCCCATTGTTATTCATAATACTGGGATTGCGGCATATATTGATTCAGATAAGACCAATCTGGCATACTTGGTTGGTTAGAATTATATAATGTCATGTTGGTAATATCTGAATTAAAAGAGGTTGGGGTGAAATATGGATATGAGTTATAATCAGAATAATTATAATTATAATCCATTTTCACAAGAACAAATAAAAACAAATAAATAAACAAATAAAAAAAATAAAGAAAAATCTAGCCTCTGTTAGGATAGAGCTTAATCCTAGACGATTCCTAACTGTTGATTATCCACATGAGGTATATTGTAGAACCTGACTACAAGTTAATCGGTCACGTAGGAGCAAGATTGGTGAGATGTATCTGCGCTTAAAAGCGATGGGCCTAATTATGTCAAACCACCAGCCTTCGGGTTTCGCCCCTCAATCCCCAACCTTAAATACCGATTTAGCAAGAGTCAACTTCTAATAATTTCCCCCTTAGGTCAATCCCTACTTGAGTCCGAGATGCCCCTGTGGTCAATGTCTATTTAATTTTAAGTTAGGCTGGCTTTTGTGGGCTAAAGGAGGGTAATGACCTCCCCCCACCTTATCTTGTTTAAGGATATGCCCTTAAATCGTTTTAGTGCTCGTGTGCAAGTATATAGCAAAATAACACTCGCAATATAACATACAAGTGTGTTTCCTAAGCTATATGCAATGTAGACGTACCTTTTCTCTAACACTCTTCAACAGTAATGTAAGGAAATGAAATAGACAAATGCCCTAAGATGCAAGAGTCTACACGTTTTTTAGCATTTGCAAAGTAATAAGTTACTATTGATTAGAAACATGAACAGAGCGACTTAAATAGATAAACTAATAACTGTAGAGATTTAAATTTCTAAAAATCAAGCAATCTGTAAGAAACTACAGTTAGTGGTTCACCACAGTTGTGGGCTCTGATGCTCTGCCTTCTTGGGCAGAGGCACATAGTAGGAATATGTTCACTGCAGTTCCTAGTTTTCTGTAATTAGCCCATGTACATCAAAACAGAGAAGGAAAAGAGTTAAATTGTTAAAGTAAATCAAAAAAAAAGAAAACTTACCATCCCTCCCCGGCAACGGTGCCAAAATTTTGATTGAACCTGACCTGCACAGAAATTACAAACTTTTAGAATAGTGTTAGGTCCTCAATTTTATCGTGTATCTTAGGGCTAACGGGTCGTGATCCACAGGGATAGACAGCGATGGAAGCGTTGTGTAAGTTTCTCTTTTGTAATTTATCGAAACTAATTAATATTTATCTTCTCAATTTTATAAAAAAATAAATAAAATTATTATGTTAATCTAAGAAGGAGATTGTAGAAGAAGAGATTGTGGTGTTGTTATTTTATTTATAAAAAAAGAAAAGAGTAAAAAAAGAGAATTATAACTCTAAACTAATGTGCTGAAAAAGAAAACAAAAAGAGTACTTACCTCTACTGTTGGATCATAACAAAGACTTATCTCGGCATGAAGTAAAGCAAAGCAAATAGAAAAAGTAATTTGAACACGGTGCTTGGCTAGATTGAGTACAATGAAGAAAAGTGGGAAAACTCCGTTGATGTCACCTTCAATATAAGTCTCTTGAAAAAGAATTATAATAGTGTCACTCTAAAATAATTCTTCCTCTCTTTTCTCATATAACTCTCTCTAACCTAGAAGAAAATAAAAATAAAAATTACATTGAAGAAGAAAAGAAAAACTTAAACTAAAGCTCTCTAACTGAGACGGTGTCCATTCTGCCTTCGAGGTCTGAGAGTATTTATAGGAGAAAATCAGAGGGATAGGAAGTGTATGAAGATAGTGCAGCTGACTATTTTTGATTTTAAATCCTCCCTTTATCTCCAAACTTGATTTGATTTATCAAAAATTTTACTTAAAAATTCAATTCTGATCTGCAGCTTGTTATCGTATTAATTGTTGAATATAACTTTTCAAATGATAAATTTGAAAAGAGTGATCAACATAAAAATTGTAACTCTTTTAAGTCTTCTTTTTGGATCTTCTTGAATCATCTGATTTGACTTTCGGTAACGAAAGTTATGTTTAAAATGCTAAAATGTATTCAGTCTGAATCCGAATCTAAATTGTTTCATCTCATCCGTTGATTTTCTCTTTATCCATTTATACTCTTGGATTTTCAATTTGTCTTCTAGAATTGATAAGATATCCATTTATCTTCAGCAAAAATGATAGGGTCTTCAAACAATCTAATTTTCCTTTGAAATTAAATGATATTATCTTTTCTGATATACCCAGTTTTTAAATAAGATAGCTTCTAGAGCCGTTGGATTTGAATTGTCCCCTTGATTTTCTTTATCTTTTGAATTGTTTGGATTTAATTGGATAAATCTGTCATTCTCTCAATTTTCTTCGTTAATTACACTGCATACTACTGAACATGAAAATACATTAAAAAATAGAGTTTTATTTTAAAATAAATGAAAAAATGTGACATATGTGATATAAAATGTGCAATGCACGTGAACAATCAATCACTAGGTTAAAATTGTGTCGTTGGTCGATTGGACAGTCAACCGGCTGAGAAACCCAACTCTCTGATCTTTTTCCTGTCTTCTAGACAGTCGACCAGGCTGTCGATTGTCAAACTGGCTCCTTCTCTGTTCACCACTCTGTTGTCAATCGGTCGACCGACATCTCCAACTGTTTGACTCGATCGATCTATTATTTTGCTTTTAAAACTTTGATCTCCTGTTAATGTTTCTGACTTGTTTCCTATATCAGAAATCTAACTGATTTCTCTCTCTTCCTGCAAAGCAATGAGAACAGAGAGTAGCACAAATCCTTTTACCCCTTCTTTTTTTTTAATTTTTTATTTTTTCTTAAATAAAATATCCATCCTCCTTTTTGCTAATTAAATAGTAGATCGATTTTTAAGATAAAATGATGCTTCTCAATTCAAGAGAAAACTTATTTAAAAACTAAACTTAGTAGTTATATAGAAATGATCAGTTATAGATATGTCAAAAACTTTTATTTCTATAAGATATATAATTTTTATCAAATTAGTTTGATTATATTTTTGTACATATTTTTCTTAAGGGTTTGCATGAAAAACATTACAATTTTAATTAATATGAAAGATGAGATAATCTTGCTCCAAATAAAAATAATATTAGAGAGAAACACAAGAAGTGAAATACATTTTTATTGGAAACAAAAAATCAACAAATAATCATATAGATATACAATACATAACACAATAATAATTGTATTCGGTGGTGGGGGTGGTGGGGATTTTAATGCCTTCCTAAATCCGATCTCTACGAGCCACAAGATCAACGTCGAGCACACAAGATAGATAACACATACATAAGAAAAAGACACCATGATTTTTACGTGATTCGGCCAAATTCCGGCCTACTCCATAGGGCACCGATGCAAGAGATCACTATAAGAGATATTATAAGGATTACAAGAGAGCTCTCATCTCTTCAACCTCACTCTCTCCATCTCATAACACTCTCTCACATCCTTCTCTCTTTCCTCACACAGTGAGAATATTACATTCTTACCAAACCACCTCTTACATTCTAAAAAAGTCCATATATATATAAGTGGCAACCTACACTACTTATGTTGTGCTCGGAGACAACAACCCTTAGAAGATCCAACCTGATCTCAATCACCAAGAACAATGAAAAACAAACTAGAAGAACAGCCAATCGCAAAAACCAGATCTAACGAGGTTTGGCCAACCTGCCTACGTCCTCGGGGCAATTCACGGAGAGAGTTTTCTTTATGGAAGATGGATTACAATAGCTCTGGATCTCTATCAACCCAAGAGAGTCCGCAGCTATACTTTGTCTAGGCTCTAAACCCTAAAAAATACAATTAGAGCTTAAATACATAACTTCCCGAAACAGCATATTTCGCCCAGACCCGACTGTCGGTCGACCGGTCCATCGACCGACTCCTTCTTACGGTCGACCGATCCGGTCGACCGAAACAAACAGAAAGTCGGGTTGCTTACAGAGACCCTCTTCGGTCGACCGGTCGACCGAAGCAACCTGGGAGCAAACCTGTGCACTTCGTGCACGTCGGTCGACCGGTCCGGTCGACCGACCTTTGTCTTTTCTGCTGCTGCTTCTTTTTCCTGCCTGCTGTTCCGTCGCCTTTCGTCGTAGACTCCTTGGCAGTCTTCAACAGCACCTGGCATGACTTCACTTCCTCTACTGTACTCTCTCCTCCAACAATTCTCCACCTCGGTGAAGATTGTTAAATCTGAGCCGAACACCGACTCGAAAGCGGCTGCACCAATCTGGTTGCCTACGTACCCCTTGCCCAAGGGATCAAGCCATCCGTAGTTCATCCACATGAGCTTCAGCAAGCTCAATTCACCTGAAGAATCTGGAGCAAGTCTTTGCAGTGTGCAAACTTTACTCCCGACACCACCTTTGTAAGCATATCGGCCGGATTCTCCGAAGTATGAATCTTCAATAAATTTATGTCATCTTCCTCCAGAATCTCCCGAACAAAGTGATACCTGACATCGATGTGCTTCGTCCTTGCGTGGTAGACTTGGTTCCTCGCCAAATAAATGGCACTCATACTGTCACAGTGTATCTTCAAGATCTCCTGTTCCACTCCCAAGTCATCTAGCAATCCCTGAAGCCAAATCGCCTCCTTCATGGCCTCGGTCAAGGCCATATACTCTGCCTCTGTAGTCGACAATGCGACTGTGGACTGAAGTGTGGAGCGCCAACTCACCGGTGCCTGCGAGAATGTGAATACATACCCCGTCGTCGACCGGCGTTTGTCAAGATCACCTGCATAGTCCGAATCCACGTACCCTATGCATTCTTGCTTCCCAGTGTTGTCCTTCTCAAACACGAGGCCTACATCAACAGTACCCTTGATGTACCTCAGGATCCACTTCACTGCTTCCCAATGACCCTGACCTGGATCATGCATATATCTGCTAACCATGGAAACTGCCTGTGATAGATCCGGCCTTGTACACACCATTGCATACATCAAGCTTCCCACTGCATTGGCATATGGTACATGAGTCATATGCTCACGCTCCTGAACACTCCTTGGAGACATCTTCGCTGACAACTTGAAGTGCGGCGCCATTGGTGTACTTACAGTCTTTGTATCTTTCCCGATATTAAATCTCTGCAGTACCTTCTCCAGATAGCCCTTCTGAGTCAAGCTAATCCTGCCAGCTTCCCTGTCCCTTGTGATCTCCATACCCAATACTTTCCTTGCTTCCCCAGGTCCTTCATCTCGAACTCAGATGATAAAGTCTTCTTCAGAGAATCAATTGCAGATCTTGACCTAGAAGCAATTAGCATATCATCTACGTAAAGTAGTAGATAGACATACTCACCAGATGGTAACTTGTTGTAATACACACATGGATCGAAGTGGCTTCGTGTGTACTTCTTCTTCCTGATGAAGCTGTCAAATCGCTTGTACCATTGTCTTGGAGACTGCTTTAAACCGTACAGCGATTTCTTCAGCTTGCATACCAACTCCTCTTTCCCTGCAGTTTTGTAACCTGTGGGCTGAGTCATGTAGATCTCCTCCTCAAGATCGCCGTGGAGAAAGGCGGTCTTCACATCAAGTTGGTCAAGGTCCAACTCGTTCTGTGCCACCAAGGCCAATAGGATCCGAATAGACGAGTGTTTTACAACTGGGGAGAACACCTCGTTGTAGTCGATCCCTTCTCTCTGTGCGTAGCCTTTAGCCACCAGCCTTGCCTTGTAGCGCACTTTGTCTTCTTGGAGTGATCCCTGCTTCTTAGCAAATACCCACTTACACCCTATGGCTTTCTTCCCCTTGGGCAACTTGGTCAGTTCCCATGTGTTGTTCTTATAAAGAGACTGCATCTCTTCATTCATGGCCCCTTTCCATAACTCCGCTTCTGAACTGATTTCAGCTTCTCTGAAAGTAGATGGAATGGCTTCTTCAACAACTGGAAGTGCATGTGCAATCACCATGTCTGTAGTGAGCCAGCCAGGTCTCCTAGTATTCCTCCTTGGTCTTCCAACTGCAGTGGGATCTGGAACTGTATCCATAACCTGTTCCTGATCCTCTTCAACAATCTCAGCATCTTCTTCTGCAACTTGATCACCTCCCTGTGTCACCTCAGGAATGATCCTCACAGATACTGAGTCTTCTAGAGATGGTGGATCTGCATCACTCTCCACCTGCTGCAATAGCTCCTTGGTCTTCTTAGTCTCCACCTGCTGAGAGACTGTAGGCTTCATCATCGAGGCCTCATCAAAAATGACATCTCTGCTGATTATGAATTTGTTGTCATGTTGGTCCCAGATCTTGAACCCCTTGGTTCCTTTCTTGAAGCCAACAAACACACCTTTCTTCGCTCTCGGATCCAATTTGTCTTCTTTTACGTGATAGTAGGCTGGACATCCAAATATCCTGAGCACATCATAATCTCCTGCAGCTTTACCCGACCAAGCTTCAAGGGGGGTCTTTCCCCCTATTGCAGACGACGGCAACCTATTGACGAGATGGCATGCATACCCCAAAGCTTCAGCCCAGAACTTCTTTGGTAATCCTGCATTTGACAATATGCACCGAACCTTCTCTAGCAAAGTTCGGTTCATTCTTTCAGCCACCCCATTCTGTTGCGGAGTTTCTCTTACTGTGAAGTGCCTCTCTATGCCCTCATCAAGACATAGCTTCTGGAAAGGGTCTGACTTGTACTCTCCTCCGTTGTCAGAACGAAGGACCTTGACTTTTCTTCCTGTACTCCTTTCCTGATTAACCTTCCACTTCACAAACAATTCTAGGACTTCATTCTTGTGTCGCATGGTGTACACCCAGCACCGCCTAGAATAATCATCGATAAACGACACAAAGTAATGGGTTCCCCCTATTGATGCAGTCTTTGTGGGTCCCCATACGTCCGTGTGAACATAATCAAGAATGCCTTCGGTGCAGTGTGAAGCTGTACCAAACTTCACCTTCGTCTTCTTGCCTATGATGCAATGTTCACACAGATCCAGTTTGCAGGTCTCTGCACCCTTCAGCAGCCCTTTCCTCACAAGAGCTTGCATAGATTTCTCCCCTGCATGTCCCAGCCTCATGTGCCATAGCCGGGTTAGATCTTCCTTCTGACTGGTCGAAGTTGCCACCTGGCCTGTCACTGTACTACCCTTCAAGTAATACAAATTGTTCCTGCGGTTGGCCTTCAACACCACCATTGAGCCCTTCGTCATTTAAGAACACCTTCTTTAATAGACACTCCGAGCCCTAATGATTCCAAAACACCCACTGAGATCAAGTTCCTCTTCAGCTGAGGGACATATCTCACTTCCTTCAGCTCCCTTACCATCCCGTCGAACATCCTGATAGGAATTGTGCCTACACCCTCCATGATGCATGGATGATCATCGCCCATGACGACCGAACATCCCTCCAGCTTCTCAAGACTAGTAAACCAATCTCGATTAGGGCATACATGATATGTAGCAGCTGTGTCCAGGATCCACTCGTTTTCCCCCGAGTAACCTACAACAGGAGTAGTAACTGAAAACGAGAATACCGAAGAATCTGAATCTGAATCCTCTGCCTGTGATTTACTGCTAGCAGCCTTTGTCACTCTTGCCAGATTTGCCTCAGATTTTGATTCCTTCTTCTTCCCCTTGTACTTTGGACAGTCAACTTTCCAGTGCCCAAACTCTTTGCAATACATGCACTGGTCTTTCTTAAGATCCCTTAAGCCCGGTCTTGACTTCGATCTTCCTCTCACCTCCTTGCCTTTCCTTGATGAGCTCCTACCTCTTACCTCCAAAGCCTCTGCTGATGAACTAGATCTCCCAGAATGTTTCTCATTCTTCCTTTTCTCATAACTCATCAGTGCTGACGATATCTCATCATAGTCTAAGGTTTGCCTTCCATTTATGAATGTCATTGTAAATATCTCATACTCCTCCGGTGGAAGAGAGTTCAGAAGAACGACTGACTTGTCTTCCTCACTTATAATGGCATCCACATTTAGCAAATCCGTAAGAAGCTTTGTAAACCTGTTGAGGTGCTCATTTACTGTGCTTCCCCTCTGCATCCTGAACGAATACAGCTTGCTCTTAAGCTGCAGCCTTGACTCCACGCTCTTTGTCAGGTACTTCTTCTCGAGGGTATTCCACATATCCTTTGCTGACTTCTCATGTTGAACAGAATATTTGATATCTTGTGACAAACATGAGCGAATCAGGCCACATGCTGACCTGTTCATTTTTGCCCACTCATCATCAGTGGTAGTATCCTTCTTCTTCTCCAAAAGGAGCGTGTCCTCGAGGTTCTGTGCATTCAATGCATCCATAACCTCACACCTCCACATCCCGAAATTGTTAGTTCCATTGAACTTAACAACTTCAATCCTGGAATTGTTCATTGTTTTAACAGACTTAGATTCCTCTGCCATTGAGATCCTTTTCTTGACCCTCTAACTATGCGGAAGATCAAATACTTGCAAAATAGATCTATTTCTGAGATAAAAAAAGTGATTTTTACCTCTACCTTGAAACCCTAGCTTGAGTTTCTCACCAGATCTATTCCACCCCTGATTCAACGAGCCCTCCCTGCGTCCACCTGAGATCGACACACGATCTCCTTGAACACCAATGCCTCTGACCTGAGATCGACACACGATCTCCACCTGATCAGATCTGGAGCCCTTCGAATCTTCAGAATATCCCAAGCGTAACCTGAACGCTCTGATACCACTTGTTGTGCTCGGAGACAACAACCCTTAGAAGATCCAACCTGATCTCAATCACCAAGAACAATGAAAAACAAACTAGAAGAACAGCCAATCGCAAAAACCAGATCTAACGAGGTTCGGCCAACCTGCCTACGTCCTCGGGGCAATTCACGGAGAGAGTTTTCTTTATGGAAGATGGATTACAATAGCTCTGGATCTCTATCAACCCAAGAGAGTCCGCAGCTATACTTTGTCTAGGCTCTAACCCTAAAAAATACAATTAGAGCTTAAATACATAACTTCCCGAAACAGCATATTTCGCCCAGACCCGACTGTCGGTCGACCGGTCCGGTCGACCGACTCCTTCTTACGGTCGACCGATCCGGTCGACCGAAACAAACAGAAAGTCGGGTTGCTTACAGAGACCCTCTTCGGTCGACCGGTCCGGTCGACCGAAGCAACCTGGGAGCAAACCTGTGCACTTCGTGCACGTCGGTCGACCGGTCCGGTCGACCGACCTCTGTCTTTTCTGCTGCTGCTTCTTTTTCCTGCCTGCTGTTCCGTCGCCTTTCGTCGTAGACTCCTTGGCAGTCTTCAACAGTACCTGGCATGACTTCACTTCCTCTACTGTACTCTCTCCTCCAACAACTTACACATCCCATTTGATAGGGAATTCAAGGAGTCATACGGTAGACGAAGAGGCATGCCACAATTTAGTCTTTCAAAACATGGGGATACAGAAAATATGCATGAATCTATGCGGTAGACGAAGAGTCATACACCAGATATGAGACATAATCCCAACAATCTCCACCTCTACTCGAATCTGGTGAGCCACAAAACTTGGAGATACTCCGCTGCGGATCAATGTTGGTCAGCCGATCTTTGGCGCAACATCCTGGCCACTACACACGTTACCAAGTGACCCACCATTGCATCTCGCCACACCACGAGCTCCTTCATGAGCTTCCATGCCCCATACACAACTCGTGTGGCCGCCAAACTCGCAGCATCAACCATGTACTATCCGGGCCATCATTTTCATGTGCACCCGCCACGCATCGTGCTATCGTAAGCAACTGTCTTGCATGACCACCATGAGCATGTTGCTCACCCGCGCCGCTTGCTTCCTCCGCCAGGACTTGCAAGTCACTGTGACCCAGTAGGCCACCACAAGCCATGCGACTCCACCTCGAATGAGGTTCATACTTCTTCTTGTGCCAACACGGATTGTGATTAACAATCCACACGAACTCCATCACCTTGCGCGCTCGAACTCTGACCGAACACCATCGGCTCTGATACCACTTGTTGGGGATTTTAATGCCTTCCTAAATCCGATCTCAATGAACCACAAGATCAACGCTGAGCACACAAGATAGATCATACACACACAAGAAGGAGATACTATGAATTTTATATTGTTCGAATTCCAGCCTACTCTATGAGCATTGATGCAAGAGATCACTATAAGAAATATTATAAGGATTATAAGAGAGCTCTCATCTCTTTAACCTCACTGTCTCCCTCTAATAACACTCTCTCACATCCTTCTCTCATTCCTCACACAATGAGATAATTACATTCTCGTTAAGCCACCTCTTACATTCTAAAGAGATCCATATATATAAGTGGTAGACCACAACACTTACACATCCTATTTGATGGGGAATCCAAGGAGTCATGCGGTAGACGAAGAGGCATGCCACCATTTAGTCTTCCAAAACACGGGGATACAAAAGATCATGCATGAATCCATATGGTAAATGATGAGTCATACACCGAACACGAGACATAACCCAACAGGGAGGCTTTCTTTTTTTATTTTTGAAAATTTAAGAGGAAAAAAAAAATCTTACTGTTGTTTTTAGGCATTAAAATGGGAGTGAAAAGAGAGAAATTTTGTCCAAACTTATAAGAATTGGGGCGTCGATATAAAAATAACTACAGTCCAGAAAACTCGGAATAAACAGGTCTTTGTTACAGGTTAAGGCTAAACATTGGCCATTGGCGCCCAGGACCATGGCAGGCCTGGGAACTTGAAAGGGAATGAATGGGGGAATTTAATTAAATGAAAAATACGGTGCCTCGTTCATGCTGCACATGCACAGGGAGAGCACGAGCACAAAATACGGGTCAATGTATCCGATCCCGTACCCATCGCTGGCCACAGCCTTGCAGTCTTGAAATTTTTTTTTTTTTTGCTCACTGCGTACTGATCACCGCGGAGCGCGGTGAGCCATTGGTTTGGATAGGTCTTATCGGGTGGTGGGCATCACTGGGCGGGGCCTACCATCGTCTTACGGCTCGCCACCCTTGCGCTGAGCACCGTGAGCAACACGTGGTGAGCAAAAAAAATTTCTACAGTCTTCTTTATGTAGCAGAGAAGAAGAGATGGTCGCAATTTGCGACAATCAGATGGCATGAAATCTTTTTTATTTTTTATCTCTTGCGAGAAATTGTAGGTTAATTCGGAGAAAATTTATTTTTCAAGTATTAAGTTCACAATATATGAAGAACAGGTAACGTGATATATGGAGATTCAATTGTGAATTACATGAAGGCACTAGACAGGAGGACCAATCAAAGATCACTGACCAGCTTTCTTCCCTCTAATTTTAGAGTTTCTCTCTCTTTTATTATTACCATTGTTATTTTTAAAGTATACTTTCTTTTCCTTTCTAGCCTTAAGTATGTCTTCTTCTCTCTCGTACATATATACCATAAGTTACAAATTTTAGAGTAAAAGAAAAAACACATGCACACAGTGCTGGCCTGCCCCTATGTAAACGAGGCTTTCGTTGGGGAAAGTACTAGGCTCAGACTTAAAATTGTAGCATTTTTCTCTATAGGACTCAGATTGTACATGAAATATATTTAGGTGTAGGCGCAATTCATTATAAACCATTAAGGGCTCTTGAAATCTTTGTACTTAGGCAATTCGGGGAGAAAAAAAAGTATCAATAACTTGATAACCGACAAGAGCAGACGGATCAGCATCACCTCGAACAAATGAATCGTCGGCACCTCTCTCCCCTTCTCTCACTGATCTGAGTTCTCCAACTCTCTCTCTCTCTAAGCCTCTGCCGCCTTTTCAATCTCAGCCACCGCCACCGACGCGGCCCGCTTCTCATCGCCGGCGACGTGGATCCCGACCTCCTTGAATCTTTCGCCAACTTTGAGTGCATAAAGATCTCCGTATTCGACTCAAGTCCCCGGTCAAATAATTAAAGGTTAGATAATCTTATTGGAGTCTTTAGCATTTGATGATTTGATCTATTGCGATTCTTAAAGTTGGTAAACTTTTTATTTTTGGGCAATTTTAATATTTTACTGGAGGAGGATCATCTCTCTGCCTCTTTATTTTGCTGTAGACTTGTAGTCATGAGTCAAAATCGGTGAATCTTTTGTTTGGAATTTTCTGTTTTTGTAGAAAATTTGAATAACATCATCTCCCTTTCAATTACTTTCTAATTTCCCCCTTAGATTTCAATCCTTTTCTGTAAAGTAAACTTGCTTGATTCAAAGCAAGTCCATTATTAATGTTTCTAATATCTGAAGCAAAAGAAACATGTAATTATTCTCAGTGTTAAAAAAAAAAAAACAAATACCACCAATCCATTCATATTGGTATTTATTCTTGATTTTCAATGTTTCAGTGATTTTCAGTGGCTCTCTCAAACCGCACCGACTGTCTGAGTTTTGACATCAGCTTCGGGAAAGGTTCTTCTATTGCGCTGATCTGCTCTTTCTAGTCTCTTCTTCTGGTAAGATTGTTCTTCACTTCATTTTTTTTTCTTATTTCGGTAATAGTTTATTTTAGTATAATTTTATTGAGTTATTGCAATGGGTTTGTTTTATTTTGTAAGTATTTAAATCTTGAACATATCTACTAAAAAATATGAATCCGGATGTGAAAAATAGAGGGAAAAAAAAAAAAGAGCAGAAGAATTTATACAGTCTGAAAAAAAGCTCTTGATAAATTTGTTATAAGTAATAAAAAGAAAATTTATTTTTCAGGCGTAGTGAGTTCACAGTACATGAAAACCAGGTAAAGTGACATATAAAAAACACATGCAACAGGCGCTTATATGAGAGAGAGAGAGAGGCAATTGGACTCGTGAAGTGGAAAAAAATGAAGCCATGTAGCACGAAGACAACGTGCAATCATAGTACATTCACATGCATATATAATTGGGAAGAGATCGATTTGGCCAGACTTTGGTGCCTTGCTTTTAATAGAACACCATTGACTAATATTTATTACTGAACTTATTCTACTATCAAAGTCACTGTTGAGAGTGCAGAGGCCAGAATTGTCAAACTTTCAAATAAGTAAATCCAGCTAGTTTGCCAACTGTCAGAGGAACAAGCTGTTCTCAAACAATTTGTGTCCAACTTCATATTTGCCACCATCAATCTCAATTTACCCAAAATAAGAAAAATAGAAAAAGAGAAGAAAGAAGCATGGTCTCTTCCTTGGCCTGTTTGGTTTAGGGTTGAAGTGAGGAAGTGAGGAATTGAGGAAGTAGTAATAATTCCCTTTGGAACTTGGGAATTAGTTAGTAAGTTTTCCGGTGTTTGGATGTTGTTGGGAAGTGTGGTTTGGAAAATATTTTGTCTTTTCCGGCGTTTGGATGGTAATGTGAAAGTGGAAGTGGAAAAGTTGACCACAAAGTTGACCATACAATAATTTTAAAATAAAAATTAATTAAGAAAAATAAAAAATAGACTATAATTAGAATGCAAGTGAGATTTACATGGTCAAAAAATTAACTGTTTTGTGCTACAATTTATTACAAATGTGATTTACATGACCACAAAATTAACTGTAGCACTCTGGAAGTGAGGAAATGGTTGTGTAAAAGAGAAAAGATAAAAGGAAAAGTGGTTTTTCTTATTTCCTTTTCCGGTGTTTGGATAGATAGGGAAGTGAGCAATTACACTTCCCTATTTCCGTACTTCCGCCCACTTCCTTGCAACCAAACAGTAGGAAGCCCCGCGTGTAAATCATGTTCTTGCTAATATAATATGAAAAAGGAAAACTATATATCAAATTTGGTCATTTTTCTTCTCGTGTTTTTTTTTTCAATGTTTCTTGAAAATATGAAAAATGCTATTCTTGAGTTCTCAATGTGTGATTAAAATAAAACTCGGATATGACATTCTTTGACTTCTTAAATTGCTAGAAGTAGAACTCAAAAAAATGTCACTCACTAGTTCTAAAATAGCTGAAAATAATGACATTTTATAATGCAATAATGATTTTTTCAGGTTCTGTTTATTGGTCATTTTTAGAGTTTGAGAATATTACTTCTAGATTTTTGATTCACATACTGTTCTCGAGTTCTTGAAAACAAATAGAAAAACAGAGAAATGATGAAAAGGTATTAGACTATTATTCAGATTTGACTTAGTGATAAAAGTGTTGGGTTGGAAAATGTAAGGCTCAAGTTAAAAATATCTATTTTTAAAAATATAGAAGATAAAAAAAAATATAGAATCATGTTTTTCTTAGTTTTTTTAACATTATTTTAGCAAGGCCAAGTCATACTGACTACATGAAAGTGAGGATAATTATTATTTTTCATATTATTTATTTCCCAAAATTTTCTTTTTCTCCCCCTTAATTTCTCAAACATGGGAAGCAGCAAGCCTTCCCAATTTATTTTTAACTAAACAACAGAATCTTAAGTTAAAACGATGTATATTGTGTTGTAACAAATCGGCGCTATGATAGCAACTATTACTCTCGGGGTCGACATTTACAAGATTTCGCAATATGATGATATTTGTAAAAAGAAAAATGTTATAAAATGAACTAGCATGTCTAGACAAAAGAGTAATAAGAAATAATACGAGAATTTAACATGGTTCAGCCTAAACTAGACCTACGTCTACAGGGAAAGAACTTGAAAGAGTTTTATTAATAAACTTGATATAAAAAGATCTAATTTTCATCTTGATCCCACAAGAGTATTCACCTTCCTCTTAAATTTTGACTTAAATTACAAGATTATACATTCTCTCATGCATCTTCACCTTATTCCTCTCTTTCTTGGCTTCTTCTGATCTTCTTCACTTGAGATTGATTTATAATGCTGGTTATAACTTTTATTTATAGGATTTTACAATATAACTCTTATTTAGACTATGAGATGATCTTGGTCATTGGATGCTTGAAGAATCTTAATCAATCCTATTTGGAGTTGCTCTCTTTAATCTAAAAAATTCTAAATCTTTTAATCTTTAGAAACAAGCCTTCAGTAAATAAAATCTGAATCCTATTCGTACTCCTCTAGAAAAAAAAACTCGTGAGCGCCTGAAAAGGAAACTGCTCCATCTTGATTTGCTTCTTCTACTTCAAGCCATCGTCTTCTCCAACTCAATTGGATTTTCTTGAACCGTTATCTTTTCTTCAAAATAAGGCATAATCCTAACAATCTCCATCTTCACTTGCTTTTAAAGCCTTTAGTAAAAACACCTTGAGATTTTGGAATACTCTCTTAATTCTTTTCTTGATTGTATCCATACCATGAAATCTTTAACTCTTACCCCCTCTTCCTGAAGCCTTTGGCACATTTACCACCATGACTTGAGCCATCTCGGGTCTTACCCGAATACACCTTTTCTCCTTCCCGTAACACTTTTACTTGGTTCACGACCTGTTGCAGTCTTCCTTGAAGTTTCACCTCGCAATGAGATCCTTTCCAAGCTTATCCCTGAAACTCCATCTTAAATTGAGTTTCCTTCCTTTAATTTGTATAGCCCTCCACATTTCTCTCCTTTCAGGATTACCTTATCTTCTTGGCTAACTATGATGATGCCTTATTGCGCTTGGATCCGGCATCCTTTTTCGTTGAGCATCTTTATAGATATTAGATTGTACCGTGCCTCTGGGACGTACCAGACTACCTCCAGAGTACGCATTATCACATCTCTTTCTGTAACCTTGACTGTCCCAGTGACAATGATCTCGCAAGCCGAGCCATCCGCTATCTTGACCATCCCTTCCTCCTTTGCAACTAAAGAGTTGTTGAATAGCTCCTTCTGAGAACACACAAGAACTGTACTATCTGAATCAAATATCCAGCTTTTATCTTGAGAAATATTATCTTCAACGTAAGAAACCATTAATACTTCGGTGTTGACACCACTCCCCTTCTGCCTCCGCGGCTTGCCCCTTCTTCTTCAACCACTCTTACCGATACTTGCAGTCATTCTTCCAATGACCTTCTATGTGATAAAAATGGCATGCCTTCGACGAGCCTAGACTTTTCTTTCCTTCTCCTCTTTCTTTCCTTTCCATGACCACCAAACTCGATCCATGTTCTTCTTGATTTGGCTTTTTCCTGATCTTATTAGATAATAGAGCTGACATGATTTCCTTCAAGATGAGAGTTTTCTCACCATAGAGCATGGTGGTGGTGATATGATCATATGACTGTAGAAGCGAACTGAAAAGTATCAATACCTTCTTCTCCTCGTCGATCTTAACATCAACAACTAGAAGCTCACTGATGACCTTATTAAAAAGGTTTAGATGCTCCAACACTGTTGTCCCTTCCTTCATGTGTATCCCATATAGTTGTTTCTTGAGATACATTTTTTTGAAGATATTTTTCGTCATATACAATGTCTCTAATCTTGACTACAATCATGTAACTGTTTATTCATACATAACGTTGTAAATAATCTCGTCTGCGAGACATAGTTGGATCGTGTTTGCCGCTTTTAGATCCATCTCCTCCCAATCCTCGTTTGACATACCTGTAGGTTTTGCTGACTTTACCCTCTTTTGCCATAAACTGAAGTTTTCTTTGCTATTGAACTTTTCGACCTCAAACTTTATCGTAAAACTTTCTATCTTCGACATATCACCCTTCGTCAACCTTTAACTCTGATACCAATTTTTATAACAAATCGACGCTATGATACCAATTGAGATTGACATTTGCGGATTTGAAAATATGATGATACTTGTAAAAAGAAAACTGTTGTAAAGCAAACTGATAATATCTAGATAAAAGAGTAATAAGAAATATCATAAAGATTTAATGTAGTTCGGCTCAAACTTGGCGCATGTCTACAGGGAGAGAACTTGAGAGAGTTTTATTAATAAACTTGATACAAAGAGATCTAACTTTCTCTTGATCCGAGAAGAGTATTCACCTTTTCTTTGAATCTAAACCTAAATTATAAGAGTATACTTTCTCTCTATGCAGATTTAGCTTGCTCTTCTCTTTCTTGCCTTCTTCTGATTCTTTTGCTTGAGATTAATTTACAATGCAGGGTTGCAACCATTATTTATAGGATTTTATAATACAACTCTTATTTGGACTATGAGATTATCTTGGTCATTGGATACTTGAAGAATCTTGATCAATTTTATTTGGAGTTGATCTCTTTGATTTAGAAGAATTCTAAATCCTTCAATCTTCAGAAACAAACTTTTATTGAATAGAATTTTGAATCCTATTCGCACTCCTCCAGAAAACTCGTAAGAGCCTGAAAAGGAAACTGCTCCACCTTAATTTATTTCTTCTACGTCAAGCCATCATCTTCTCCAACTAAATTAAATTTCTTGGATCATTATCTTTTCTTGAAAACAAGGCAAAATCCTAACATATTGAAATCTTTGGAATCAACAGAGATCTCACGCTGTCGCTCTCCTTCTCTAATTGAACAAAAGAAAATTTACTTTCACGAGGTCATGAGTTTTCTTTTAAAGAATTCTAATTTGATTGAGATCCTAATCTCCTCCATTTACCTAATTAAATCATGGAATTATTACTTTTTGAGGGAACTTATCAAAACCAGCCGAATAGAGGTTTTCTCTAGCGACTCCTTTCCAAATTGTGTCCGCCGTCCGTCCATCCTCCCTCTCTCACCGCCTCTCCCTCTCTTGCTCTGATCCGTTGTCCGTCAGCTTTCCTCTTCCCCCTCCCATCTCTCCCCTCTATCTCCCATCTTCCCCTCTCCCCTGTCTTTCTAGCTAACCTTTCCCCTCTCTCCCATTTCCCTCTCCGCCCTTCTCTCTTGCTGTCGCCGTCGGTCGATTTTTCACTGCCTGACGATAGTATACTAGTATTAGTATACCGTCACTGTCGTTGAAGAACCGACCGATTGATCTGGAGGAGGAGAGGCAGAGGAAGAAGAAAGAGGAAGAAGGAAGGAGAGCTGAGAGAGGAAGAAGAAGAAGTCGATGATGCGCTCTCGCAGGAGGAGGAGGGAGTCGATGATGCTCTCTCTCGCGAATGAAGACAGACAAATGGATGGACAGACGAACAAATAAAGTTTTTATATCAGTCACATGAAAAATACCTTTTTTTTATCAGTTTTGATTAATTTATTTATTAGTAATAAAGATACTCTAGGTTCAAGGTTTTCGATGAAATCATAATTTTTTGCAATAAACTACCAATTTCATCCCTCGATTTCGGCCCACAATCCTAAGAGGATCCGAAAAGCATCTCTCCTTCCTCTAACCATCCCCCTTTCTCTCGCTCAATTCCCCCTCACAAAACTTGTGTCTCCGCTCTCTCTCTCTCTCCCCCCGCGCTAAACCCAAGCCCTCTCTCTCTTCTCTCTCGGCGACCCGCCCCCACCCACCCACCCACCCACACACACACACACACAACCCATTTAAAACCCTCACGTCCTTTCTCTTGGCACCCACCTAAGAGCCATGGCCTCCTCCTCAATCAGCCAAGAACCCATCACCATTCTCGACCTCCTCTCTCACCTCCCCTCTCCCCCCTTCATCCCAACTGGGCCTTCCAGAAACTCCCACTGCTCTACTTCCCTCTTCAAGAAACCCATCAGGCCTGTCATCTCCTGCAAACTCAAGGGGCCGTCCACAAAGCTCCAAGCTTTGTGCAATGAGTTCAATAGGTTTGTGAGGACCCACTGCGAGAGAGCCCCAGCTGGGTTCGGGTTCGCCTCCGTTGGGGCTGGGGTGTCGGCGGATGAGACCCCAGTCGAAGAGGACGGCCATGGTGTCGTTGAGCAAGACGGGGAGCCAGCTAATGGTGTGGGGATCGATCGGCCGAAGAGAGTTTTGATCTTGATGAGTGATACTGGCGGTGGGCATCGGGCTTCGGCCGAGGCGATTAAGGCCGCCTTTAATCAGGAGTTTGGGGATGAGTATCAGGTTGATTTCATAAGCTTCTATAGTGTTCTATTTTTTCCCCCTGAAATTTTGTTTGGTGTCACAATGTCTTTATTAGAGTAGTGGCTTTTTAAATTACCCTTTTCATGTTAATGCTGATAAAGCTTGATTCTGATTTAGGTGTTCTAGTGTACATGTCTAGTCTGTGAATTTATCTAGTGTTGTTGCTGTCTATTTTTTGGTGTTATTGTAATTTTCAAATGTTGAATATTAATGTTGGTGGATACTTTAGTGTAAGTTATTGATGTACTTCTGTATTGTTGCTATTAACTTTTATCATCTCCAAGGGGAATTTTTCTAAAGATAATTTTTGGTGTTTGATGTATTTCTAGAGTGTTTTTTTATTGGTCTTTTGATTTCTAGTGTAAGTTTTTTGGCATATGATGGTGTCCTGCAATTTTTGTAATGTTCTTCTTTGTCACCTTGAGTTTCATATTTATTATTTTTAAAATTCATTGTCTATAGAGCTGCAATTTTGATATTGATACTTTCATGTAAGTCGATTTTCATTAGTTCTCAAGGTGTTCTTGTTGTTGTTGCTCATCATTTCTGCAAGATGTTCATGTTGATAAAGCCAAACGATCAGTATTTATAATTCGGTGCAGGATTGATCTGATGCATTCAAGTAGATCATCATTCCTGCAAGATGTTCATGGCGGTAAAACCAACAGATCAATATTTATAATCTGGTGCAGGGTTGATTTGACTCATTCAAGCATATCATCATTAGTTTTGTGATTTTTCCCTCTTAATGTTGATAATCTCATCTAGGTTCAGCTATTTTAGGTAGGTTAATTTGATGCAATATGTAGTTTTTCTGTGTGCCCAACATGGTAGTATGAGTTTCTCTGGTGTCAATGTTGATAGTATGTAACTTTTTTGTACTCTAGGTATTTGTGACTGATTTGTGGACTGATCACACTCCTTGGCCATTTAACCAATTGCCGAGGAGTTACAACTTCTTGGTGAAACATGGGGCATTGTGGAAAATGACTTACTATGGAAGTGCTCCAAGATTAGTGCATCAACCCCATTTTGCAGCAACATCTGCTTTTATAGCTCGGTAAGTTTATTCTTTCTTGTTGTTTTTTTTTCTTCTAAAAGTGATCTTACTTTTGTTTCATGTGGGTCGTATAGTTGGCTCATTTTACCAAACTAACCAGATGGATTGAATTGAAGGACTTTTTTAAACCTCTACTTCATTTTGAAGACTTCATCACAAGTACAATGCACTATTCATAATTGTAGTAACAACTTGGAAATGTTTGAGAAAAGAAGATATTAGTTATACCTGTTGGGAGCCAAAGAAGTTGGAAGTTACTAAATAATGCAATATGCACATTGAAACAAAAGAGTGAACTTGGCAATGATTAATGGATTTAGAACTAGAGAGAGAAAGAAAAGAGAGGAGAAAAGAGAAGAAAAGAGAATTTAGAGAGAGATATAGAGGAGAATTTAGAGAGAGAAAATAGAGTAATTAGAGAGAAATTCTAATAATCTGTATTTTCATAAAACAGTCTCATCCACAATGAAAACAAAGAGACTTATTTATAGATAGACATTTAACACAAACTAGGAACCTAAATCAAACTTGATAATAAAAAAACTATAATTAATCAAAATTAAGTAACACCTAATAAAATAATAAATAAATAACATAATAATTAATTCCTAGTTATAATCTCCATCATTTTCCCTGGTTGAAAAGAACTCGTCTTCGGCAAGGTAAAGCGTAAATAACCCTCCAAGAGTCCAGGATTAAGTCAAAATTCTTCTTCAGTGATCCAAGCGTCATCGGTAGAGGCAGTGTTCTTCCATTGAACAAGAAGGCGACTATAACCTCCAGAATGTGAAGTAATAAATTCATTATCTAAGATATCAAGAATCTCATCTGGCGGTTCTAAAGTAGTGGAAGGAGCACGATGAACCAGAGTGGAAGACGTGCAGGAACAGAAGAAGGCAAAAATGGAGTCTCGAATGTACCTCGGTAAGAGAATAAATCTGCCACATTGAAACTGGACTGATAGACATATTCGATGAAAAATCAATTAAATAAGCATTGGATCTAAGCCTACATGGAGTATTGTAAGGCCCAATGGTTCGAGCATGTAACATTTAACATGTTTAGGATAATGTTCATGACAAATGCGAATCATAACATAATTTACTTCATTAAATTCTCTATACCTACGACGTGCATCAACATCAAGTTTATAAGTATCATTACTCAAAATAATTTTCATCTAATCTCAGCATGCAAATTATGGATATGTTCAGCAAAAACTTGGGCATAATCAGACAAACGATAATGAGTAGGCGAACGAAGAAGATCAACGGGTTGGCGGGGAGAAAGACCATGAATAATCTCAAAAGGACTCTTACATGTCGACCTATTAATAGAATTGTTGTACGCAAACTCAACATGTGGCAAAATAAGATCCTAATTTTTAGGCTTTCTCTGACTAAATATCGAAGCAAATACGTAAATTACGATTAGCTACTTTAATTCAGAATACTGCAATGTAGTCCCAAACAACTTCCAAAGAATTTTTCAAAAGTAGCTAACAAATTTAACATTCTTATCATACACGATCGTGGTTGGAAGGCCATATAACCTAACAATCTCTTTAAAAAACAATTTACCAATATGGGAACAAGGGATGAAGTGAGCCATCTTAGAAAATCTATCCACAACCACAAAAATATGTTTTCGCGCTATTCTGGGCAATCCTGGGACAAAGTCCATGCTAAGATCTCTCCAAGGGTATGTGGAACAGGAAGGAGTGTCTAAAAATCAGTGTTTTGTTTCTTAAACTTATCTAATTAACAAATGCGACACTGGGAGACAATGCGGGTAACATCTCTTTTCAACGAAGGCCAATAAAACCTATCTTCTACCAAAGCAATGATTTTATCTCGATCAAAATATCCTGCTAAATCTCCACCATGTAATTTCCAAACTAAGAAATATCTAAGTGAAGTACAAGAATACACAGCTTAACACCTTTAAAAAGATACCCCTCCCTAATAAGAAAATCACCTTTCGTAGGACTAGAGTTACCTAAGGACTCTTTATAAATGATACAAAAATCTTTACATTGACGGTACTCATCCTTAAGGTGCTCAAAACTTACCACAAAATTTAGCACGAAGTGTAAAACAGTGATAACACGACTAAGAGCATCAACAACTTATTGTCTACCCCAGCACGATGTTTGCGAACAAAAGTATAATCTTAAAGAAACTCAACCTGCTTAATATGTCTTGAATTCAACTTAGGGCCTGTTTGTTTCGCCGCAAAACGTCGCAAGTCGTAAGTCGTAAAATGAGAATGGAAAAAGTGAACTGTAGCAGAGAAAATATATTGTGTTTTACAGTGTTTGGTTGGTAAAGTGAAAGTGTAAATGGAAAAGTATATTGCGTTTTACGGTGTTTGGTTGGTAAAGTAAAAGTGTGAATGAGAAAGTATATTGTGTTTTACGGTGTTTGGTTGGTAGCTTAAAAGTGTAAGTGGAAAAATTGACCACAAAATTAACTGTAGCAGTGATTTAAATATTATAAATACTATTAAATTAAATATACTATTGAAAATTAAATTGTATTAATAAATTTGAGATAAAATATTAATAATTTTAATATTTTAATTATAACAATAATATTAATAAAATATTAGTAAAATTAGTAAAATATTACTAAAATATTAACTAAATAAATAATTATAAAATTATAAGAAAATCTAAAGAACATTAATAAAATTTTAAGGATACTAATAAAACATAAATATTAAAAAATCTTAAGAAAAATAATAAAATATAGTTATAATATTATAATATTATAAAATACTTAAGATTATTATAATATTAAATTTTATTATAATAATATTGTAATATTATAAAAATATAAAATTAACAAAGTAAAATATAATTATAAATTTAATAATAAAATATTATTATGATATTATTATAATGAATTATTACAATATTAACATAATAAAATATTAATATAATTTTAAAGTATATTATAATATTAATAAAGTAATATTTATATTATGAAATAAATAAATTAAATATATAATAATTTTATATTAAAGCATATTATTGTTATATTAATAAAATATTAAATCTAAATAAAATATTAAGAAAATTGGTGTAAATATTAATAAAATAATAAAGTATTTAATAACAATATTAAATTAAAATATTAAATTAAAATATTAAATATTAAATATTAAAACAATATTAAAAATAATGAAAAACTAAAAAATACAAATATAAAATAATTAGGTAAGAAATTAAACACTATTAAAAATATTAAATATATTAAATATTTAATAATATTAAATTATATATTGATTATCGAGTAACTGCTTTGGGACTGCAAGTGTATTACAAGTGAAATTTATATGACCACAAAATTAACTGTAGTAGTTGCAAGTGGAAAAATTTGAGTGTAAAAGTGAGATTTATATGACCACAAATTTAACTGTAGCAACTGCAAGTGGGAAATGAGAGTTGTATTTTGCGAGATGTTTTGCAACGAAAAAACAACGAAAAATGGAAAAGAAGTTTTACGACTTGCGATTTTGCGGGGAAACAAACATGCCCTTACTCTGGGAATGAAGGTAACGAAGGGCTTAATGATCAGAATATATAGAACAAATTCTTTAGGCGATAGATAATAATGCTAATGACGAAAGAATTGCACCACTGCATAATTTTTTTTTTATCATAAGTGGAATGTGTTGTTTAGCCTCACTGAGTTTTTCACTAAAGAAAGTACCAGGGTGATGATCTTGACTGAGAAGACCTCCAATTCCTACACCCGAAACATCATAACCTACTTCAAAAACCTTAGAAAGATCAGGGTGTCATAACACATGAGCTTCAATCATTTTCTGCTTAATGTCTAAGTAGGCTTTATGTGCAACATGGGTTCATTTAAAAGTTCATAACTTCAAGCAAGCAGTGATCAGGGCGGTAATGATACGGAATCTCTTAACGAATCTCCTATAGAATGATACAAAATCATGAGAGCGTCAGTCAATGTTTTAGCCTCTGGCCACTCTCTTATGGCTTTAACCTTATCAGGATCGGCAAAAATTCCTTGGCCAGACACAATGAAATCTAAAAAACAATACTTGATTGTGCAATAAAAAGCATTTTTTAAGGTTTTGCATTCAACTTGTCAGCATGAAGAGTCAAGAAAACTTACGGCAGTGAGCTAAGTGTCTCTAGTCTTGTAATTCAATATGTCATCAAAGCACACAAGAACAAACTTACTTATAAAAGATCATAAGCCATGTGTCATTACTCTCATGATAGTGCTAGGGGCATTAGACATTCTAAAAGGTCTTACTAACCACTGTCTTAAAGGCTGTTTTTCATTAATCTCCAGGGCGAATTTTAATTTGATGGTATCCACTACGTAGATCAATCTTAGAGAATTATTTGGCACCATATATCTCATTTAACATATCCTCGAATCTAGGAATAGGAAACCTATACTTGACTATGATTTTGTTAATGGCTCGACTATCTACACATATTCTCTAAGATCTGTCTTTCTTAGGATTAACAGAATAGGAACAATACAAGGATTAAGACTATGGTGAATAAATTCTTTCTCCAAAAGACCTTTAAGTTGTCTATTCAACTCATCTCTTTCTACAAGATTCATCATATAATGGGGAATATTAGGCAATTGTAATCCTAAAACTAAGTTAATAGCATGCATGGTGAACTATCTGTAGCTACTAAGGCAAAGAAAACCCGGACTCAACATTTTTCTCCCAAAATGTTTGTGGGTGAAGATTTGGAATCGTTGGGTTGGAGTATTACTAGTAGATGACTTAGCTACAGGGCAGGTGCGAGTGATTGGCTTTGCAGATCTCAAAAGAATGATCTTCTTATCATGTGTGAATTTATTTGTATTATTACAACCACAATGTTTCACATCATTATCATATAACCAAGAATAACCAAGTAAAAGATGAGCGTCATTCATACGTAATAACTCACAATAAATATCCTCAGAATATAATCTTTACCTTAAGAGTGACTAGACATTGTTCCTCAACAGGTAAGAAAGTCTAATTTACCTAAGCTATCTTAAATGGACAGGGATGAGGCTTTGTCTTAAGGGCAAGTCTATCAACAACGGACTTAGAAACCATGTTCATAAAACTACCTTCATCAATGACAAGCTTGCATGATTTTTCGTTTATAGGAACGAAAGTGTGAAAAATACTAGTGTATTTCCATGAATCATTATAATTGGGGGTGATCAAAATGCATCTCATCACTAAAAGATAATTCTCATCAAGGGGGAAATCATCCTCATACATATCATGTTTTAAATATCAGTCGAGTCGGTCGAGATATCGTCCGATATCTCCTTTTGCCTGCTGCCGATACAATATGGGAAATTGTTCGCCATATCGTTTGTAGCAAAAAAAGGCCGATATTTGAAATATCAGCCGATAAATTGCCTGAAATATCGCCTGATATGAAATAACTTATTTATTACATAACTTCGTGCAAATGTACATTATTTTTTTATTGTCTTTACATGCATATTACACCATTTTTATTAGGTAGATGATATCTATGACATTAAACCAACTTTTAGTTATCAATATTTCATTATATATAGTGTCCGATATGAACGCCCGATATGTGCGCGTATCCCCGATATCTCCCCCGATATCCAATATCTGATATGAAAAACCTCCATCAATACGATCCCAATATCCGATATTTAGAACCTTGCATACATCATAGAAAGGTCCCATCATAATCGGGCTCGAAGAGGTCCATCACTAAAAGATCATCATCCTCCTCAAGTAAGCTATCATTCTCAACAATTACTAAAGCACGTTGTGGACAATGAGAAGCTACATGACCTTTAATATGTCAATGGTGACCCTTAATTTGGGATGTAAAAGGGCGAGCACTAAATGAAGCAGGTGTTGTAGTCTTAGTCAAGTCAGTGAAAGAGACACTAGAAGTAGATCCTGATAGTGATGCAGTGTTGACATGTTGGGTACTTCGGTTAGACCTAAGAAAGGTAGTAGGGCGACTTGGACGAGTATCAGGATTAAAAGGAACACGCGTAGGAACGACACAAATATACTTCTCATAGTCTAAGGCTTTTTGATACGCGACATCTAAAGAATAGAGTGGGTGGACCTTAACTTGGGGCGCTTGATATTTGCTCTTAAACCATTAATAAATTTAGACACAAGAAGTCTTTGCTCTTCAACCTCACATCGTAACATGAACGCCTCAAATTGGGACATGTACTCAGTGACAATGGAGGTGTTTTATCTAAGATTAAGGAATTGATTTAACAAATCAGCCATCTAGTAGGCTGAAACATAATTTTTCTTTAGCATATCTCTCATTTGATCCTATGATAAAATTGGTGGACGCCGGCCTAAGGTCAACATCACACATAATTGTTTTCCAAAAATATTTTGCATTGCCCTGTTACTTAATCCTAGCCATACTAATACACTGAGCATGGATGTGTTGTACCACTCAAAATACTCTTCCATCTTATCCAACCATTTTAGAAAGACATTGGACTCTAATCTATCATCAAACTCAGGAGCATCTAACTTAACTTTTTTAACTGGATCATCTTTGTGATTGTTTCTGAGTGTGTTATAGCGAGACTGAAAATTAGGTTGTCTATCTTGAGGTGCTATGGGCCTCGTATACTGTGTTGGATGAGGTGAGAAAACATGGCCAGTGGTAGCGTGTCAGCATAGGCATCGACTACTGGGTGAGAAGTGTTGGATATACCTATATGTAGTGTACCAGGCGGGGTGGGTAATAATCCAGAAGTAGTGGCCTGAACGACAGTAGAAAAGGTGGGATGATCATTATTTTGTGAGACAGTTGGTGTATGATTTAATTTATCTTTTTCTGAGTTGCGATACTTTTGTACAAAGTCCTGAGGGAGATTGTCCAATTTTGTGGTAAGGAATTCAAGGGCGACAGTAATTTGGTCAAGCTTAGTGTTTGTATACTTTTGATGTTCCTCAGATTTAGTTGACAGTCATGGTGAAAAAGAGAAGATAAAATAATGCAATAAAAAGTTTTTCAAGTTTAACAATCATGATGAAAAAGAGAAGATAATGCAATAAAAAGTTTTTTAAGTTTAACAATCATGATGAAAAAGAGAAGACAAAATGATGAAAAAGAGAAGACAAAATAACGCTGAAATATACTCAAATTATATTAAATAATGAGAAAAGTAAACTAAACCAGGATGCACACAATAAGAGAAAAATTAAATGAAAAAATAATGTAAATGTGTAATAAAAAATATGGGATGGAAAGAAAAAAATTATGATGGCTAAAATAATGTTTGTGGATTTTTTATGAATGAAATATGCAAGAAAATAAACTAAGATCCTTTGCTAATTTAATTAAGAGCCAAACAAATAATTTTAAAAGCGCAGTAATCAATTTAGAAAAATTTATTATTGAACTTTAAGGAATAGTGAGTCTCAGACAATGGCTCGGCGACGACGGCTGATCGAGGAAAGACTGAACAATGACATAGAGAGTCGGCCTCAATAGAAAACATGTGATAACGGGTCTGGTTATGCAGGTATAGCGGATCGAATCTTCGTTGCTGAACCGGGTCGGGTTGACGAGTAGGCATCAAATCAGGTCGGTTACAAACGGGTCGAATTCGGGTTGAGGTGGATCGAGTATGCTGCGGATCAGATCTGGACCTGATCTGAAGTAATTCTGAGATGATGGTGGCTGCAGATGGCGGTGTTGATGGGCAGAGGGAAATGACAAAAGCGGAGTGATGATTGCAGTAGGAGGTCGATGGCGGCAAGGTGAGGGTCTACAATCTCGGGGTTGCAAACGAAGACGATGAAGCTATGGGGAGTGAAGTGACGACGCAGCGAGATCTACTTCGCGACTAGGTAGTGATGAAGATCTAGGTGATGTGTGGCCAGCCGAGAACAGAGGGAGGAAATTAAGGTTGGCGGTGTTAATCGAAGATGAAGAAGAGGAGCCGAGGAGTTGCTGTTGATGTTGGAGGCGTGCAATGGTGGTCTGATGAAGATGACAGCGTGTCAAGTGTCGTCGTCGAGGCCGTGTTGGGGTGAGGTGACGGTCGGTGAGGTCGGCTGTGGCTGAGAGGGTGGCAGAGCAGAGGGTTAGGGTTTTCTGAGGAAAAGATGAACAATGATGGGGGGAATTATTGGGGATTTTTGGGGGGAATTTTGGGAATTTTTGGAGCAATGATTTTTTTCCTTCAGATTTGCAAGAACCACAGATTTAGGGTTTACTTTTGGGGATTTAGGTGGTGGAAGTTTTTTTTGGGATTGAAGGCAGTGAAAATGAATGAGGCTCTGATACTAATTGCTGTAGAACTTAAGAGAGAGAAAAGAGAGAAGAGAGGAAGAGGAGAGAATTTAGAGAGAGAAAAGAGAGTAATTAGATAGAGGAAGTCTGATAATCTTAATAAAACAAGTCTCCTCCACAATGAAAATAAAGAGTCCTATTTTCAGTAGGTATTTAATACAAAATAGGAAACTAAACAAACTTGATGATCAAGAACTCTAATTACTCAAAATTAAATAACACATAATAATATAATATAATAAATAATATAATAATTAATTTCTAATTATGATCTCCATCATAATGCTTTGTCAAGTGGTAGAGTGATGTTTGCACTAGATTTGACGAGACGTGGTTGCTTAAAATTTCTTTCCCTGTCAAATTGTAGATAAATATTTTGATGTGAAACGGTGCGTGCGTGTCATACAGGAAATTAGTGATATGATTAAACTCGCTATGTTTCATCAAATATAAAGATTTTCGGTAGAAAAGTAATTCAAAACTAACATTGTCGAACAGATTGGTTTTAACAAAGTATTATATGCTTGGTTTGAACATTTTTAATTTCAATTAAATTTAATTACAATACTTATATCATGCATGGTAAGTTCAAATCTCAATATCAATGATAAGCAATAATAGGATTTGCAAAATCACACATCTCACCATATAGTGGATAACAGAAAATGATGATAATATTTTAAAGTTGATGTATAACCTAACAAATAATTAGATGTCTTTGAAATAAAACTCACATGCAAACAACTTCATATTTCTTGTAGCGTTATCGCCTGTTAAGCCTTCCTTAAATATGTAATTGTTGAAGAACATATATTAGAACACGATCTCGGAGAATCTCTCTTTAATGACGTCCTGACAAGTGCTCAAGAATGAAAAGGTCTGTGAACTGAATTTTCAGAGAAAACAGGGAGAAGAACCGAGGTGGGTTTGTGAATTAAATTATTAAAAAAACAGGGAGAAAAAAACAGTGAGAAGAGAAGAAACCAGTAAGAGGAGACAGTGGGAAGAAAATTCTGGGCAGAGAAATTTGCTTCAAAATATTCATTAATCATCCCATTTGCTTCACAAAGGAGTAGAGAGAGGGGAAAGTAGCAGGCAAGAGAGGGATTTTTTCAATTTCATTTCATTTTTTTAAAATACATGTAATGGCTTATATAGGCATACATCCATAACTTCCCACTACAAGCAATAATTACCCATTACCACACTCATAACTTCACACAACTACACTCATAACGACTCACTTTACCACTACTTGATAGACACACCTAGTATAAATGCAAAATACAATACAAATACTAAGTAGACAAATACAATTGAAAATACAATAAAAATTAAAGTTAAGATATTCTCATCAATTCTCTCCAGATGGGAGAGAACTCGACCTCGTCGAGTCAACGCAGAGCTGCTCTCTTATTGCTGTAAGTTTATGTTTTGTGTCTCAGATTACTAGTCAAGCACATCATAAATTTATCTAAAATGTTATCAATTTTCTCTGCTGTATGGGATGAATATCTGAAAGTGGAGAAGTGAAGGACTCTAAAAAATTAGCTCAGAGTAAGGCTCATCAACCAGTGGGTTGTTTATGGATAATCAAGACCTTGTAAACCACTTAGTCCTCAATATTGAAAATAGAACTGATGCGAAATTTATAACACAAGTATTGTAATTTAAATTCTTTTAAGATTTTGAAAAGTCCAACACTACAGGCATGCAAATCTTTATTAGTTTACTGGGGAAACTATTTCAGATGAATCCGAACAATCACAAAATTGTCAACATTAAAAGTTTTAAATTTTTTTCCCGATGTTAGACTATAATTTATAGTTAGCGTTGCTTGTTCAAATATATTACTGATTTCTCATATGTAGAACTTGCATGTGTGTGGTAAAATATGATGCAGACTCAAATATTTAGGCCTAAAATGGAGACTCAAACTCTATACTGAAGTGCAGTAGAGAATTTAACTTAGTGCCTATCATTGCTAAAAGAGTTTTCCAAGAGATAGCTAATGAATTTTAACTCCTTATTTGACATTAAAAGTTTTTAGGCACCTGGATCATCGAATTAACAATATACACGACCTCGATCAAAAGGGATTATCAGAGGTATGATTCTAAAGGTATGTGACAGTTTACTGGTTTTAACAGTGAAGATGAAAGATATGCAAACAGGTAAAGGTAGAGAGATGCACCCTTAAGTTTAATAGTAATGGAAAAAAGTTGATAACCAGTAAAGTGTTATATTCTCCCATAATTGTATCCTCAAAAATTTTAGATATATATATATATCGATTATATATGACAACATCTTTAGTCTGACCTACACCCTTTGTCACTATATAATTTCATAACTTGTCCTCATAGAAATGAATGTTTATTGGGATAAGGCATTGTTGCTTAACATCTAGAGACAAATCAACTTGCATTTGAGTTCAGTATGTATGGTAGGATCCTTCTTATGGTGTGGTAAGTCAAGAAGACTAGCTCCTGGGGTTGATTCATTAGCGTGTTGAGTATCATGCGTCAGTCGTAACGTGCTCGGGATGTCTTCAAAAAAGACATAATCATTCTCCAAAATCACAAGGGTAACTTCGGGGGAGTCGAAGTGTCTTTATGAGAGACATCAATAAACTCCGCAATCGCTGGGATGGACTCAACTGTGATTGGGCTTGGTGTCAGCATTAGAGGGAGGGGTTGACAACCAGAATAGACAACAACAGTAAGAGTCGGCAATAAAAGAAGAAGGGACTCTGAATTTGTAAGAGATAGTTTCTTAACTTTAGTTACTTTGACTGGCCTTGGACAGTTAACCGCAACATGCTCATAATCTTGACACTTATTACCCTGAATTACAGGATGATAAAAGGTGGACTTGAATGCCGATCCAACCAAGTTATGCAACTCAAAATTTCATCTAATTTTTGGAGGATTTTAAAGTTGGTGTCCATATTGATAGTTTTACATGCAATGACACATTTCTAACGTCTATTGGATGCAACCTAGTACATGCATGATTGAAATTTCTATCCTAGAACACAGCTCTGATACCAAACTGATGTGAAACGGTGCGTGCGTGTTATATAGGGAATTAGTGATATGATTAAACTCGCTACAGTTCACCAAATATGAAGATCTTCGGAAGGAAAGCAATTTAAAACTAACATTGTTGAACAGATGGGTTTTAATAAAGTATTACATGCTTGGTTTGAATATTTCTAATCTCAGTTAAATCTAATTACAATACTTATATCATGTATGGTAAAGTTCTAATCTCAATATCAATGATAAGCAATCACTAGATTTGCAAAATCACACATTTCACTGTATAGTAGACAATAGGAAATGATGATAATATTTGAAAGAAAAAAACTGATGCATAACCCAACAAATAATTAGATATGTCTTTGAAATAAACCTCACATGTAAACAACTTCATATTTCTTCTTGTAGCGTTATCGCCTGTTAAGCCTTCCTTAAATATGTAGTTGTTGAAGATCATCTATTAGAGCACGATCTCGGAGAATCTCTCTTTAATGACGTCCTGACAAGTGCTCGGTCTGTGAACTGAATGTTCAGAAAACAGGGAGAAGAACCGGGGTGCGGTCTGTGAATTGAATTATCAGAAAAAACAGGGAGGGAAAAAACAGTGAGAAGAGAAGAAATCAGCAAGAGGAGACTGTGAGAAGAAAATTATGAGTAGAGAAATTTGCTTCAAAACATTCATTAATCATCCCATTTGCTTCACAGAGGAGTAGAGAGAGGGGAAAGTAGTAGGCAAGAGAGGGATTCTTTTCAATTTCATTTTATCTTTTTTTTAAACAAGATTTTTTAAACAAGATATGTGTAATGGCCTATATAGGCATACATCCACAACTTCCCACTACAAGCAATAACTACCCATTACCACACTCATAACTCCACACAACTACACTTATAACTACCCACTACTATCACTACTTGGTAGACATACACATAGTACACATACAAAATACAATACAAATATCAAGTACACAAATACAACTAAAAATACAATGAAAATTAAAGTTAAGATATTCTCATCACATTTCCATGAGCATCTCGAGTGTGGCTTGATAACAGCTCCTTCGAGGTTTTTCTGTAAAGTTTTAAAGTCATGTCAATCATCACTTTATGCTCAACTGTCAAATCTTAATAATTGAAGTCAAGCTAGGCCAAGTTTGGCTCATTAAATCCCGACTATGACATTATATATATTATATAGATTTACTAGCTCATGGATGTGCAAAGTTGCTTTTGTAAATTTTTATTTATAGCGTTATGCCCAATGCTTTTAGCCATCTCCTATATGTTTTCTTCTGGTTTAGTTTGGAATCTTCCAATTTAATTTTCAATTCTTTGTGACCTCTTTGTAGCTTATGGGCATGAAATTTGAAACTTGAAAACTAATCAGGCAATATTAGTTTTGCCAGACCACCCACTTTCCCTTTAAAAAGAGGGGTTTTTTTTTTGGTTGTTTGGGGGGGGGGGGGGGGGGACAAACATAACTGTGTCAAAATATTCCTTCAACTTGAAATGGATTTGGCCTCACTCCTCTTACAGAAAGGGGCTGAACCAAATATAAATCAGTGATATCCTTTTAGTTTTTGTCCCCTCAAAGAGTTAAAGCAAACACATTGAACTTAGCTTTACCATAGATACAAGTTTTAAACAAGCTTAGGCATGCCATTCTTTTAGTTAAAACAAGCTGAAAAAACAGAACTCATGCTTCACAGCTAGTTAACAAGCCAAGCTTGAATCATGCTTCAAAGGGTAACTCTTGGTCCAAATTCAGTCTGCTTAGTAAAGAAAAATATATATTTAGCTTTAAAAGCGGAGCTCGTCTTGTTTATTATCCTATTCTTTTTTGTTGTCTCCTTACTTAATTTTGACTTAATTTATACAGTGAATCAACAACCATATGGAATAAGCTAGTCGCTTTTATTTCATATTTTTGATTGGAACATGATGGGGGAATCATACGGCTCAGATTTAGTAGAATTTGTTGATTTTATTTAAATTTAGATTTGATTAGATTTGGTTGAGATTTAGGTTTAATTTGAATTAGATTTGATGTTAGCAATAAGTGCACGTATGGTGCACGTATTGTAGGCTATATATATAGCCATGTATTGAACTTTGAAAGTAAGAATAATTTGGTTAAAAATTTGTTTCCATATGAAACTTCTGTTGTTTTGCTTTGATCCTCATGGATCGAATCGAATCAAGTGGTGAAGCCCGGTGAAGTCAAGATCCGGGTTGCGATTCATGATCATATCCTTTTTCTAAATCCTTGTTCTTCTTCAATTCCACCAAATTCCCACCTCAAACTCTAAATCCTCTTCCGTCCCACATCACATCAAGTCTCCAATACTCAAATGACGCAAACTAACTTTGTCAAAAAAGCATAGGGTTTTTTAGATGTATCCTCCTCAAATCTTTGGTGTTTAGAAATTTACCCCCCAAATCTTCTACATCTTAAAAGTTTATTTCCCTTTATAATAAAAAGAGAATATTCCGGTTTGATTATGTTAACTTATCTATTTTTTTCTAAAATTACTAAATTATCCTTATTTAAATGTTTAAATCACTACATCCCAACTTAACATATAGACTCATCTCCTTGTCCACCTTCTCTGATCTTTCTCCACCATTTTCTATCAAATCAAACACATTTCTATTTCATTTATTATAAAAAATAACCTCATATCTTTTTCCCATATGCCCTTTAAGGAATTTGAGAATTTTTTCAAGAATTTTTAGAGTGAGATTTAGAGAAAATTTGGAGGAATATTAGGTTTAAGAGAGGGGAGGTTAGAATTTTGGACTTGATAGAATTTTGGTTAAGTCATATAAGAATGATGAAGAAGAAGAGAGGTGAAGAAAGGAGAAGGGCATACGGGTTAAAACACACTGATTTCATTCAAAATCTAACTAGAAGGGTAAATTGTTGAGATGTAGAAGATTTGAGGGGTAAATTTCTAATATCAAACATTTGGGGGTGTAAATTTCTAAATACCAATAGGGGGTATATCTAAAAAACCCAAAACATATCATTTTGAGCCAGCTGGGAGATACCTATAGTTCTTCTTTAGGTACAAATTTATTCATGATCATTTGAGTGGGATAAAATAGGAATGGTACATCGCATTTCTCTTTCTTGAATGGTACATGGCATTTCTCTTTCTTTTTGGTATCATTTAACATGGGGGTCAAACCACAGGCTAAAACCTAATCTCTGTTTTATATAATGTTGAATTCTTGGTTGTTGACATGTTGTCATAGAAGTATTAATATAATTAATACCTCTTACTCTTTTGGTTGAACTGATGATTAGTATAGTTCAAGAAAGATGGGATGCGTAGTGGCAAGTGACTATGAAGCACAAACATTGTATAGCCAATACACTTCTTGCCGTGTGATTGCATTTTTGTGCATACTTTTTAAAATTTTGTGGTATGTTACCAGATTGTGTTGTGCCGTGAGTCGTGACCATGTCATTATGTCCAAGTCTGTGCTCCATAGGTTGCAACACTTGTGGGGCCTCTTCCTCATCTAGGTCTCTCATGCAGCAAAGACTAATTTGTTGAACGTAACCCTAAGTTGAGAAGGCTTTATGTTGAAGGAATCCTTCTCAGTTGGTGGTAAAGTTCTGATGAGGAAACTATGGTGAAGAGAGCAGCTTGTCATAGACTCATAATAAAACTTTAAGGCCAGTTGGCAGATAGAACAACTTGTCATTATTGGTCTCTCAATTTAAGCTGATACAACCATGGAAGAAATATCTACAGTACATAGGCTAGAAAAATGGCTTATATGTGCAAGGTAGATGCTATGCATAAAATTGTATGATGAGTTTCACTTCAGTTGAGGGAATAGTTTGCATTAATATCAAGGGTGCAGAGAAGTTTATGGTTTGCATTACTATTAAGATGGAACTAATATGGTTGAACAATCCGTCTTTTAATTTTTTTGACCCTTCAGAATGCTGCCAATCGTTGTCTTGTTGGCTTCATTTAGGAGTGACGTGCAACATGTGAAATGAGTACTTCGTGGTGTTTGTGGTTGAATGCATCTAAATTTCGTATTTAAAGTGCCCCAAACAAACAATGCCTAAATCAGAGATTACAAGTATCTGCAGTATCATATTATAAGCCTTTCCTCCATGAGCAGCATTCTACTTGCTTCAAATCCATCTCTGTGCACCCTATATGATGGCGGGTTGACCCCTTTTAGTACTTAACATTCCATGAGATGAGAAAGAAACTTTACGAAGACGCATTTTAGGTCGTGGGACACACCTCACACTAGCTATTGTAGTTTATCTTGTTTGATTGACCAAGGTGGGACATAAGAAGTGAACACTCCAGTCTTCTCCATTTTGCACCCTACCTTCTAGTGCTGATCAGCACATTGGATTCCATTGTGTGGCCTATGCTTGCTAGGGTGCATAGAGAATCAGAGATGGAGTTAGGACAAACTGAATGGTAATTCAAATTTAGAGAAAAGAGGTTCATTTTATGAGACTTCATGTAGTGTGACCTCAGTTTCAAGCGCTGTTTGTTCCTGCCGCATGTGGAGTTGTAGGAGCCCTATATATTGGAAATGCCTTTTTTTTTTTTCCCAGTGTTTGTTGCAGCAAGTCATTTTGCAACTACAAACTGAATTTGCAAAGGAACCTTTCTTCTGTAAAACACATGCAATGTTCTCCATGTCACCTTTCAATGTTTTTCTGGCTGCAAACTTTTTGATGGAGCACACCGGCAATGAATGAGTGATTATGGTTCAGATATCCATTATTTGCAGTGTTGAATTTAAAAGAACTGTAGGAAACATGTTTGAATCAAATCCTTGTGGACAAACTAACGCAGATCACAGGTGCATTTATCGCAAATATACTTTTATCTCACCTGAAACAAATGGCCCCAGTCTGTTGTGAGAGATGAGATCGATTGTGAATGTAGGACTCTAGAAGAGAAGGTTTAGAAGGTAGCGGAAAGATGCTACTCTGCTTATGTGGTCTGAGTTTTGCACTTGCTGCAGAGAAGTTGCTGCAGAGAAGTTACAGCAAGGTGGATGATGATGTATGTAATCTTGGTAGAAATTAATTTGGATAAAAGATGCTCTGCTGATCAGAAAATAGGAGAAAACAACAGAACAAGAAAAGGTAGGGAAGATAGGGTATTCTAACACCTTAATGTTAAATTAAATTCATAATATTGTGTCAATTTTGTTTTATAAAGGTTTTACCCCTCTCCTGTAGAAGTATTTTTCAGATAAGAAGGACAGGCTCATTAGCATTCAGATTTGAAGCAAAATTCTTTATCTTTATTGAAATTTAATTATTATCTTGAAATTTAATTATTTAGAAAACTTAAAAAAATAGAAAAACTTATCTTAATAAGACAGAAATAGAAGAATGGAAGGTTAGCTAATGAGAAGATGAAGTGGTCTTACATTGTGGTTTTTATTCACCAATTAATCTTATGAGGAGGAAACTTCGCTTGACAGCTCTTGAAATGCGAATCAGCTCAAACCAAGAAAAAGGAAAAAGACGGAATATCCAGACTAATTACAGCCGGCTAATAGACTGCTTTGGGTTGACTGGGCCTTAGATGACGTCCCAATACAGGGTGTGGTCCTTGCTCCACTGTTCAACTAAGATAGTTGTGAACAATTAGCTATCACCACTGACTGATTGCAGGAGATGAGTGAGATAACATGTGGGGTCATAGGGTAGTAATCTGCATGACTATTCTAAACAGTTTTCTGATTCATGCGTGATCTTATTGACTTGCACATGGTCAATGACTTGCTGGAATTCAGACTGAAGCAAAATAGCTTTCTTCTGTTCATTTTTACATTTGCTGCTGTTTTTAACATATGTGGTACAAAGTTAGACTATGCTTGACATTTGTTCAAGGCTTCAATATAGTTGTGAACCGCCAGCTATCACCATTGACTGATTGCAGGAGACAATTGAGATAAAATTGTGGTAGCTGTTAGGTAGTAATCTCCATGTAATTGTAAAGGTTGTAATCTCCATCTCTATTCTAGGCAGTTTGTCTGATTTGCACATGGTCAATTACTAACATGACTTCATGTTCAAGCAAACTAGTCTTCTTCTGATCATTTTTTTCCCATTTGCTGTTATATTTAACATATATGTGCAATGTTTGTTTATGCTTACTGAAATTCATATAATCAGCAGGACTCTAAGAAGCCAATGCCTCTGAATCAAGAGGTCATTGGCTTTAACCTGGAACTTTGTTTCATGTGTACAGAGAGGTTGCCAAAGGACTGATGAAATACCAGCCAGATATTATTATTAGTGTACATCCTCTGATGCAGCATGTTCCTCTTCGAGTTCTGAGGGCAAAAGGTCTTCTTAAGAGGATTGTATTTACAACTGTAGTCACAGATCTCAGTACTTGCCATCCAACTTGGTAGGTAATTGCTACTACACTGTCAAGTATTTAGTGTATCTTGCTGGATTTTACTTCAATAACCATCTGGTTTTCATTTGTTGATAGTTTTTTCTTTGTTATATTTTAAAAGAAATAGGTGCAGTTTTGTGACCCTTCCAGGATTCGAACCCTGGTATCTCCTAATTGCCTGCTTTACCACTATACCAATCCCCCCTTGATCTTGCATAGAAATTGATCAGATGTTTTCCAATTTTACTTATTTGTGGCGCTTCTTCATTTTGATTTCGTGGAACACTGAGTATAACTGACCATGAATTGTTTTATCCTCAGGTTTCACAAGCTTGTAACAAGATGCTATTGCCCCTCTACTGAGGTAGCAAGGAGGGCATTAAAAGCTGGATTGCAACCTTCCCAGATTAAGGTTTATGGTCTTCCAGTGCGTCCGTCATTTGTTAAACCGGTCCGGCCAAAGGTGAGCAACTTTTTCTTTAATTACCATTCTGCTTCTGATGAATGTTGCTCTACAGTGTGTTAAATCTCCTTTATTTATTCTGTTCCCTTGTTTTCCTTCATCTGTGTGAAGGACGAGTTGAGAAGGGAGTTAGGAATGGATGAAGATTTACCTGCTGTTCTATTGATGGGAGGAGGGGAGGGCATGGGTCCTATTGAAGCTACAGCACATGCATTAGAGAACTCATTATATGATGAGTATCTTGGAGGACCTATAGGTCAAATACTTGTTATTTGTGGCCGGAATAAGAAGCTTGCTAATAGACTGCAGGCAATTGACTGGAAGATCCCTGTTCAGGTATTCAGTTGCCTTCAAATGATTGCAGTCCTGCGGACATGTTTACATTTTTTTTAATGTCCCCTCTGGGTGGGTGAAGTTCCATTTTTGAATAAATCATCTGGGTTTGTCTTCACTAAGGCCTTGTTTTGCTAATATGATAAATAAATATGGAGGAATAATCAATAACTTGAGTAGAAATTCCAGAGAAATTAGTTATCAGATCATGCTTCTGATGAGGACATCACACCAGTTGCCAGTTGTCTTTTTATGTCTTAGTTTATTTTGAGATGTTGTGTTTTGTTTATCTTTCTTTTAGTACCACATCGGTTATATCCGAGAAGTTCACTTTGTAAGAGCATATAAAGAGGCTCAACTTAATGAATAAGTAGACAAGAATTAAATAAAAACTTTTTCAGTTAAAATTTCAGAACTCTTGATTCTTGAGATTGGGTGCGAAGCCCGTGGTGAAAGGGGTGCGAAGCCCGCGTAAGGGGTGCGAAGCCCAAAGTTATCTGGTTATTTCTCCAACCCTAATCTCTCTTTTCATTTTATTTCTTGTAAAACTCTAGTTTTTCTTTTTTTATTTGTATTCAAAGGTGATTGCGATCCTGTTTTACATCAATTTGGTATCAGAGCTTTGGTCCCAATCCCCTTCGAATTTCTTCTCGTCCCCAAATCTTAAATCTAGATCTGGATCTCTAGATCTAGATCTACTTTGCAAAAAAAAAAAAAAATCGATTATTGTTAGATCTAGATCTAGATTTAGATCTATTTAGATCTACTTTGCCAAAAAAAAAAAAGAAAGAAAAACAGAAAAAAAGAAAAAAAAGAAAAAAAAACAGAAAAGAGAAAAAAAGAAAACAGAACAAAAAAACAGAAAACAGAAAAAAGAAAACAGAAAAAACAGAAAAAAAAACAAAACAGGAAAAAAAAGAAAAACTTTACTGTTCACAGTGAACAGTAATCGACCGATTACTGTTCACAGTGAACAGTAATCCCTCTGTTACTGTTCACGTGAACAGTAACCTGAAGGTTACTGTTCATGTCCCCCCAAAGCCCCAATATTCATCCATTCTGAGCTCGTTTCAAGCTCGATTCGAGCCATTTTCGAAGCAGCGGATTCGTGGAGAGCAACACTACACATCTACAGCCTTCATATTCTAGTTCAAACTTCGGTCGTCTGCCAGATTCAGCTCAGCAGATCAGCGCACCACAGTCCAGAGCTTGTTTCTGCCCCGATTAGCGTCCGATTTGCTCCATTCTCGAGGTGATATCCTAACTTGACCTGAATCGTTAACTGTTAGATTACTTGCAACTACTATATGGATTGCTATCATTTGTTGATTGAATTGTTATTTGCTTCGATCTAGTGGTTGTATTAGCATTTATCGCTTTTTCATCATTTTAGGAATGCTTTTTCTTTACATTTAGAACTTAAACTTTAGGGTATTTTTGTTTAGTGCATACATTTAGTTTAATTAACTTTAGGGTTCTCCACTGCATCTGCTTGTTTGCTTGAGTCATCATGACTAGTCAGCAGTATAGGGACCCCCACTTAGACCAGCTACACAAACTCCATCGGGGTCATATGTCCGTTCATGATTATATTGCCATATTTAAGGACTTAACCCATCGCAGTGACGTGAGAGAGCACCCTTCTGAGACTCTAACTAGGTTTGTTTGGGGTTTACGACCTAAAATAAAACGTGTTATGATTACTGGCCCCTATGACTTAGACACTGTTGAAGATGCCTTTGATGTTGCATTAAAGTTGGACTTTACTTTCAAAACGCTAGTCAATGCTAAGGCTAAGTGTTATAAATGTGAGGGATATGAACATTATGATTATTAGTGTCCTTCAGAGAGTCAACATGTTAGAATTGTGTCTAGTGATGAAGTTGACGTCTCGAAGGTTATTGAGGAAGTCCATGTTCCTCCCAAGACTCTTAGTATAGACAAAACAGTTGGTGCCGACACGCTGGTTATTGATGAAATTCACATGTCTAATAGTGTCAGTGATGACGTGAATGAGATAGTTGAGACTACTACATTGCATTTTCCTGTTGCATACATTGATGATATCACTAGACCGATAGCAATTTACAATGATACCGACAAATTTGCTACGTACCCATATAGTACTTTGCAGGAATTTACAGTTGATAATAAGGTGATGGTTACGAGTCACCCTGAGGCCACGAGAAAGTTGCACGCTTGGTGTAAAGATTTCGATAGGACTCTAAAGAGGATTGCTTCCATTGCTTACGAGTTGGATAGCCCGTGGGATCCTGATATCAGCTCTATCTTCAGCAAGGATGATGCGCTTCGCTCTACTCTCTGTGCCTTGATCGCGCTGCTATCTTCCACAGCTGATCCGTCATGGAGACCATCTCCTCCTCCGCCACCATGGTCCCAACAGGATGTACCCATGCTGCTGCCACGACCACCACCTTGGCCCGACTGAGACACTTCGTGAGGACCCTCTCTCGACAGGGTCGAGTTTCTCCCACCCCGGGGGAAATGATGAGGACATCACACCAGTTGCCAGTTGTCTTTTTATGCCTTAGTAATTGAGATGTTGTGTTTTGTTTATCTTTATTTTAGTACCACATCGGTTATATCCGAGAAGTTCACTTTGTAAGAGCCTATATAAAGAGGCTCAACTCAATGAATAAGTAGACAAGGATTAAATAAAAATTTTTTCAGTTAAAATTTCAGAACTCTTGATTCTTGAGATTGGGTGCGAAGCCCGTGGTGAAAGGGGTGCGAAGCCCGCGTAAGGGGTGCGAAGCCCAAAGTTATCTGGTTATTTCTCCAACCCTAATCTCTCTTTTCATTTTATTTCTTGTAAAATTCTAGTTTTTCTTTTTTTATTTGTATTCGAAGGTGATTGCGATCCTGTTTTACATCAGCTTCTTACTCTATTTCTTTTTTGTTTTTCTGCAAATTTTGAAGCTTATTTAGAATTGCATTTGGACTAACTAGCAAAATAAAGCATGAATTATGAAGTCACTGGGAGTTGTTATATGACATATTATATAAGAAACAGATTGTAATTAGCTTAGATGTTCTTACCTGGTCAATTTAGTTTTAAGTGTAGCGGGTATCGGTTCTCTTAGTGGTGAAAGTATTACAGGACTCTGCATCCTGATAATTGTAGATGATCTTCAAATTGGAAAACATTATCTGCGTTGAAAACATTGTGCTTCACTTTCATAATTTGCTGGAAAATTCAACTCAACTTGGTTTGCTTATTGACTAGACTGCTTACAGTTTCCTCATATAGCCTGGGCCTGGCCTGTGTATGAGGCAAAACCCTGGACATTGTTACAAGTGAGCACTTACATGATATCTCTTTGTCCAATTCTTTCCTGAACCTTTTAATGAGTGCGCTTCCTATTGCCATAGACACCGGTTGCTTTCTTGGGCAGGTAAGCGGAAAACTCCTATACATGAAGGGTTCCTGATTCTGGAATGAAGCGGCAAGTAGAATTTGTGCTGCTAGTGTGTGTTGTTGGTTTTTTTTTAATTGTAATTTTTGTTCTTATTAAAATTTTAGAGGAAAAAGATCTGAGAGAGTTACTCTCTATATTCTTATTTGCAGACAAAACAAATACAACTCATAATACACATAGGACTCTTAATAGTATATAGAAACATGACTCTTAATATGGTAACTAGCTAATCAAAGAGTTTTAACACCCCCTCTCAAGCTGGAGCATAGAAATTATGCGTAACTTATTA
Source organism: Agave tequilana (assembly GCA_038442645.1). Classification (NCBI taxonomy): domain Eukaryota; kingdom Viridiplantae; phylum Streptophyta; class Magnoliopsida; order Asparagales; family Asparagaceae; genus Agave; species Agave tequilana. Next base: position 63,494 of record JAVJIF010006468.1, read on the forward strand.
TAAAGACTAGTAAAACATTTCTTAAAAAGTTTTTTAAAAAACAAGTAAAATTCTTAATATTGATGTCAATCTGTTGAATCAATGAAGTTGATACCGAAGCTGCAAACCGAAGCAAATTGAATCCGAGTCGAACCAAATACTTATACCAAGACTGCACGAAAAGTCGTATTTCATCTCCTTAAATAGAATTAAAGGTTTTAGAGATTCTCAGATTAGTAAATGTAGAGGTTTTGAGAGATCCTCAAACTCAGTAGGAAAGGTTTTGAGAGTTTCAAACGCAGTAGAAGTGGAGGCTTTGAGAGATTCTCAAACTCAATAGGTGGAGATTTGTGAGATCCTCAAACTCAGTAGAAGACGAGAAACTTCTTACAGCTGTAACATCATTGAAGAAACTTGAAGCAGTAGTGGTGGTGAAGGATAACATGACCTTATAACAGAGACGTAGTCAGAAAAGATAGACAGTCAATAATAATTATAGTGAATGTCAACTATCCACGTTAACCCACATTGTCATATAGAATAGTAGTAGAGGATCAGATCAGTACATTAGATACACAACAGAGCATAGCAATCATGGTAGGACCTTAGAAAGCACAACGTGGTCTTGACAAGTCTATCAGAGGCAAACAAAGAGGGTAGCAGGGCTGCCGGAGAGAAGAGAGGTAACATAGGTTGTAGAATATGATAGCAACAGTTAGTGGTGGAAAGCAGTAAAGAAGATGACAATTGACGACGACTAGGGTTTTGGATTGTGGAGGTGTCTAGAGTTTTGGAACTTGAAAGCAGCTAGTTTTTTTTTCACTTTCCCCCTTATTTTTTAGATTTATATGAACAACAACTGCGTGAACAATATCGATTACTGTTCATCACAAGATTCACAACACTGCCGCAGTTACTATTCACATTGAACAATAACCCTTTTTATGTGGCAAAGGCAAGAAAAGATAGTGTTAGGATTTTCGCTTTAATACCATATCAGAATTTTAGAGGAAAAGATCTGAGAGTAAATGAGTCCTCTTTCTATACTCTTATTTATAGGCAAAACAATTGCAACTCATAATACAAGCAGGACTTTTAATAGCATATAGAAACATAACTCTTAATATAGGAACTAACTAATTAAAGAGTTTAATAGTTTTGGTTGGGTGGGTGGTTAGGAGGGGTTCTTTTTTGGGGGACCGGATGTGTAGTTGTTTTTTCTTTTTTTTTTGGGGAATTTGGGACATGTACTGCATGCGGATATTTGACCTTATAAAATGCAGTTTTATCTCATATTCAAGGCAGTTTGTAGATACTTTCCTCAGTTTGCCTGAATCTTTTGTCTGTTTAGCAATTAATTTAACTTTTCTGAACAACTTTTATTCTCAATATCTAGGTGAAGGGTTTTGTTACTAAGATGGAAGAATGTATGGGCGCATGTGACTGCATTATTACGAAGGTAAAGATCTATAATGTTATGAAAAGTCTTCTATCATGCAGTACCATGCATATCTTAGTTCAAATAATTTTCATCTGCAGGCAGGACCAGGGACTATCGCAGAATCCATGATACGCGGTCTTCCTATTATTCTAAATGGTTTCATTGCAGGCCAGGTAAATTTTCTTTTTCTCCCTTTGCTAGATTATCTACCTTTGATAGCATCAAAATTATCCAGGAGCCACACGAAACTAGATCAGATGCTTGCATGAGGCTGAAAAATTCTTATCATTTATCACAATGTCCGAGTCTAAGGCGATACTAACAGAAAAAATTTCCGTCGAGTTCTCAAGCGTCCTACTGCCATGCCCCTATTGACAGGAAATATGACTCATGTCTGCTTTTCCATGTCTTGATCATTCATTAATTCTTTCTTTCTTCCTTTCCATTCTCTTTTTAGCCTCCTGGGTTACCCTATATTTAGCACCATGAATACTTCACATAGATACTGTGGAACTATGATGCCTTGATTTAGTGAATTCGATTTTCAACTAGTTTTCATCTTGTAGAGGTCTATTTCAACTATATATTTTTGGTGTGATGAGAGCATGACTGCCTTTGCTTTGTCCAAAAGTTTATGCATGAATCAATGTTATGGTTGTAGACAGATATCTAGTATCTCCCCAGACAATAGATTCAACAATATTGGTGTAAGGAAAATGCAATCAATCCTAGTCAACCAGCTGATAACAATATCGGTGGAGTAACTATGAGCTTCCCAATTAATCTCCACTTCATTGCCTCTGTTTCTCCTAGACATTCTTGTTCTTCAGAGTTGATTTGTCATGTATACAGGCATTTTCTTTGAGTCACTTTTTACATAAGAAATTGCTTTCTAGTCTTTTTAGTTATTTGAACATTGGCATTCTCTTGTTTAAAATCGCCTTTGGGTTTTGTTTATTCTGTATAAAAACGTCTCTTTTAAAGGTATTAAGCATGGCTTGATAAGCTGTTCTGCAGCTGGTGGGTTCAAACTAACAAGGACCTGGTTTTGATCTGTACATTTTTTCATGACACTTTTGGAGCTGATGATTTTGTGGATATAAAACAGTTTATATATAATTTCTTTCGGTTTTTTGGATATTAGTCTCTGAAAATGTTAGTACCTTAATTCTGTTGAATTTCTATTTAGCCTTTCAAATTTTAAGTTACACCAAATTAGTTCCTATGTCAATTTGTTCATCTAAATGACTAACCATAGTTTACTATAGACTTACTGAGGGTTGTTAATTACTTAACTACCCCTAGTTAGGCCATTAATCAAATTGCTGTTCTCTCTCTCTCTCTCTCTCTCTCTCTCTCTAGATATGTATTGTTGGATTTTACATAGAGGAAGAGGATTGGGATTTGCTCTATTTTAACGAGAGGAGGGATGGGGTTGTGAGTTCACTTAAATTTATTGGATAGATGATAAGGATATATTAGTCATGTAACACTTGTCTTAATAAGCACCTTTTTCCTAACATTTTAATGCTTTAGGGAGGTGATGGGGGAGTAAGTATTCATGCTAGATACTACACATTATACTATGCCTATTAGTATGTATACTCATATGTATGTATGTATAAGAAATGAATACAACCTCATGCTTGTTGACTTTGCCATCATACCCCCTCACCATGCTTGTGGTACTAGTACTTCATGGAGGGGGGAGGCATGGAGCCTTGCTTATAGGGTAAGGTGTAGGAGTAGAGTGATGGGGTTAGGGAGGGACACTTGTCATATTTTTATGGAGGAGATTGAGCTATAAATAGGAGGGGGATGAAGAGAACAATCTCATTTGGTAATACCCTCTCTCTTCATCCTAACTCCACCAAAATCTCTCTCTCCTTGCTGCAGTAAGAGCAGCAGCAACAACAAAGGCAGTAGCAGCAAAAGCAACAGCAGCAGCAACAAAAGCAACAGCAGCAGCAGCCCTTTTGCTCCATTACTTCTTCACAAACACACTCCTCCCTCTCATTCCCCCACAAACTCCCCTTACTTCCATATACAAGAAAAAGGCTCCATTTTCATGTTTTAACTCCTCCAAAAATCCAATAGAACGAGCTAAAGTGGTGATCTAACCTCACCATAAAAAGAGATTTCTTGAAGACAAGGGTGATCTAGAACAACAAGTTAGGGGGAGTGATATTGGTTGAAGGTAAGCAAAACTTTAATAATCCTATCCCTCTTGTGCTCTTTTAGCTATAAACTAATTATGACATTGTTATGACCTTGTAGACTCCATCGTAGCGGACGATCAAGCTTGATAAGGAGTTAACCGCTTCAAAGAGTGAGTAGAACACCCGAGCCCTAGTAAATTAGTAGAAGTGTAAAACTTGAGATAAAGTGAGAAATTTCTAAGTTATGAATGGATGTGAAAATGAATGATGATGCTTGTGTATAGTTTATATGCTTTGTGTAAACAATCCTATGGTGTTATGTTGTGGTTACACTCATGTATGCTTATATTATGCATGATCGACACGTTAGTGTGTATGCATAGGAGTCTAACACATGTTTCTTAAAAAGAAATAGTTTTATGAATGAACATCATATTTGACTTCATGTATATATTTGGCTACACATATGTTGGAATGATATAATATGTTAGTTATCATGGAAAGGTTTGCATGTTGTTAGTGGTTACTCATACATGTTAATGTCTTTCTTAATGTTGGCATCATGTAAAGTAGGAATCATGTAAATCCTTTATGTTATTATTGTCTCATGAATCCTTACATGTGGTTATTACATGAAGGATATGATATTTACATATTGTGATACATGGTAAACGTATTAGAGGAAGGGACCGGGTTGAATCGGAGGTGACGAAAGGGAGAATAATACGTGCTAAACGTATTGGAGGAAGGGACCGGGTTGAACCGGAGGTGACGAAGGGGAGATTATATTTTATGATTGATCATGTATGCATGTTGAGATTATATGCATAATATTTCATGTTGATTATGTATGCATGTTGCGATTATGTTTTATGTTGATCATGTATGCATGTTGAGATTATATGCATAATATTTCATGTTGATTATGTATGCATGTTGCGATTATGTTTTATGTTGATCATGTATGCATGTTGAGATTATATGCATCATATTTCATGTTGATTATATATGCATGTTACGATTATGTTTTATGTTGATCATGTATGCATGTTGCGATTATATTCTATGTTGATCATGTATATTAATATGGTTAAGTTAAAAATTGTATGTTAAAAACTACAAAGAATTGATATTCCAGACTCTTAGATTAGTCGACTTACCTTGGCAATTTCACCACTGTTAGTCGACTAGCCATGGGGCTAAGTCGACTATGGAAGGGAAAAATAGATAGACAAGTCGCTGGAAATACATATTAGTCGACTATATATAAACTGTAGTCGACTAGCCTCAGTTACAGGAAAGAAACAGAGAGTAAATACTTTTTGGATCGACCCTAGTCGACTATAGCTTCAATGTTAACCGACTAATAAGTGGTATTAGTCGACTATAGGAATGACCTAGTCGACTAACAGGGCCTGTTACTGTGTTCGGGTCAGAACTTCAGTTAATACCTAAAATTTCGTACATATGGTATAAAAATACGATTGCCAACCTGATGATAAAGCCCAAATAGACATACTTAATGGACATGCATAAATATTGTTCTACTCATTGAGCTGTCGAGCTCACTCTATTCTCATTATTACCTTCAGGTTTGGACAAAGGTAAGAGACCCGCTTAATGGCAACACATGCGGGATAAGTCATGGAGACCTTACACCCTTTTTGCTTGTTTCTTTTGATATGTATATGGTTGTAGAAAACTATGCATAACTTCTATTTGGATGTAGCTATGCACTTGTAAATATTGAAATGTTTGGTGCCAGACTCAAAGCCTGTATTATATTTTGTATTAGTAATGTATTAGACTATGTTTTCTTATAAGTTGTCGGACCAATATTTTGGGAAATGCTACATCAGGTTAAGTATACATGCTATCAGAGTGGAGATTGATGTAAAGTATAGAGCATTCTGATGTTAGTAGAATGGAAGTATTGTATCTTGATGGGTCCCACGCTTGGATAATCTGTGATGATTGTAATCAAATAGAAATTTTTAACTGGGACCGTTACAAGTCATAACATGTAAAACTGATGAAGTTAATGCAATATGCTCTCTGTTTGGACGGGAATTAAGTAGAGGGACTAATTTGGTGTAACTTATAGGATTTGGGGGATTAAATAGCAATTCAAATGATTTGAGAGATTAATATCAAATATGAAAGATTTTAGGGTCTAATATCTAAGAAACACAATTTGTTTTTAGTTTCATGAGGTGGGAGCAACTCCTGTGACTGCAACATCACACCTTGGCGACCTGATTTTTGGAACTCTTACAATTTACGATATCCATTCTCCCTAGAATGAGAAACCTGTTACGAAATTGTTACAAGAAAGGGAAGCAATTCCCAAAAAATAAAGGGAAACCCACGCGGGCACACATACATCAGCTGTAACGAAAATCCCATCAAAGCATTTACACTACTTCACTCTTTAGTCTGCTACTGCTACTGTTTAAAGATCATGTCACCAAAATCTAGCTAACCTTTGTTCCACTTTTCTGCAAATGACATGCAAGAAGGGTGTCAAACAACCGTAAAACAGCAAATTGACGAGGGTAACTTATTTTAAAGGACCAAGATACCTAGGTATCCAATATGAACATATAAGAAGATGGAGCCTCTTTTTAATAAGAAAAAACAATATTAATGTTGTTGAGACTGATGAGAGCGGTAGGTTTGCTTGCACTATCCTGTGTGTATTCTCCAATGTCAAAAGCTCTCTTCGTAGCCAAAAAAAGCTAGTTTTGTAGCAAAGCCATGCTTATATGCTACGTGGCGCTCTAAAATAGCTAGGAAATCATGTAGTTGTCCACTATTTTAGAATAGTTGTGCTCTATGTTACAATATTTCAATTTTTTTTCTTATTACTGTACTATGTGGGTGGATAGGGGGTTGTTTTAACATATCTAACTCAACGAGTTGGGACTTTCTTCTCTCTTTTAAGCATATGTGGTGGTGTATTTTTAATTTTTTTTTGATATTTTGAATATTTTTCCTATTTATTATCCTTTTTTTTAGAACTGTTTATATTTCTTTAAATTAAAAAAAAATCATGTAGTTTACACTTCACCTGGTGTTATTTACGTTTTTAGCTATTAGGAGATGAAGTGTTACACTTTTACCTTACTGCTATTTTCAACATTGGTATTCTCCATTGTAGAATTTTATCTTGTGTGTCGGTGACAAATATATACCTATGTTCAATACTTAATCTAACTAACGCCACTGAATTCTAGGTTTGATGTATTTGTTTAATGTTTTCCGTCCTATACCATCTCCTGTGAACAATAAATCAACTTTGGAATGCTTCAAATCTGTAATGTATATCTGAACGGTATATGTACATTTAATGCAAGAAATCTAGTATTTTCTGTTTTGAATAAACACACAAGAGTTGGCTGTTGAGTAATAAGTGGTTGATCTTTAATTATGACTCTGTGATTGCATAGTCTATTTTTGTGAGAGATGCAATAATTAAAGTCAGCATGGGAGCTACTGAAGGCAATTCACATTTCTAAACTTCACCAGCCATTCTTCTGTGCCCTGTGAATAAGCTTTATGAGGTGCCTTAAAACAGTGGGCTATACTATGTTAGACTCTGTTGTTAATTTGGATCTTGATCCTTGTCAGCAAGTGGTTTTGAAAGAATTTAAACATCAGTCATATGCAGGTCTTATAGGTAAATACCTAGTTTTGTCAGCAAACTGTGCTATATTTGGCCATTTTGTTATAGTTTCATTGGGAACAGTCTTTGCTTACTGTAAGCTTCTCGACCTTTTTTGTTTCTGGTGGTAATTAGTTCAACATATTGTGCACTGTTGACAGGGCCATTTGTTGAGGAGCTCTTTAGCTCAATCATGACATCCAGAATTTGTGGCAGTGATTTTAAAACTTCAGTTTTGTTAGACTCTTGAGGCAGTGATTTTGACCATTCAGCAGGAACCATGATTTTCAGACATACTGATCAACAAAATATTTCTGCTTTCTACTGACAGTAAATTATTTTGGGCTTGTTATTCTGAGCTTACATATCATCTCATAGCAATCTAGATTTGTTTCGTCAGATTATGCCTTAGCTTTCTTGGTTTTCTTCTCAATATATATGCAATTTGTTCGCTCTCTGCGTTCCATGGACATGTTATACATGTTCATCATTCAGACTGTTAATACTAACGGTTATATTCTCAGATCATGAATCTTGCTTTGACCTTTTCATAGAATCTAATTGGCAAAGTTCATTCCAAAAATTTAGTGCTTGAGCGGTGTTTGAATGTTGTAATGCAAATGAAGGAAATTGTGATTTTACTTGTTCCGCAAAAAATCAAGCTATGTTTCATGTTAACGCATGCTATTCTTTTAAGATAAGTCAGTTTATGAAATCTGCATCATAATGGAAGAAACTTACTATTTTTGTCTTAAATGTATTTTTCTCCATGGTTTACTCCTTTTCTGTCTCTTCCCAAACGGTTTAAGTATAAAACTGCAACACTTGTATGCTTGGATCATGAAGTTTGACAACATTGAGAATGGTGAAATATAGGGCTAAAAGCCAAGCCATATTTATAGAATGATTACTTTATGAAGTATTACATGAACCCTAAGAGAGCACAAGAATAGATGTCTCTATACTTAATTATGGCACTAAATGGTCATTTGATGTTTCTTGTATGCTTATTTACTTTTCGAATATATAAAAAAACCGTATTGCTAATGATTTATACTAAATTGACATTATGCTACAGGAAGTTGGCAATGTACCTTATGTGGTAGAAAATGGATGTGGGAAGTTCTCAAAGTCGCCGAAAGAGATAGCAAAAATAGTGTCACAGTGGTTTGGTCCGAAAGCTGATGAGCTCAAAGCCATGTCTCAGAATTGTCTGAAGCTTGCCCGGCCAGACGCTGTGTTTAAGATTGTTCATGACCTCCACGAGTTAGTCAGACACAGAAATCTTCTTGTACCACAATATTCATGTGCAACTTGACCATCAACCTTGAAATTTTTTTTTTTTTTTTGGGTCTTCTTATTTATTTCATATACAGTACATGGCTATAGTCTAGTTCCTGTTATTTTACAGCCCATTTAATAATGAAATTAAATTTGTCTTTGAGATCGTCTGCGATGTGCCAATGGTGTCTTCCTTCTGTTGAAAGTTGTTTTGTAAAGGTTCAAAGGATGTGAAGTACAGGGTTATTATCTTCATTATTTCTCAGAGTCTAGACTTATATTGTTGTGTTTTCTCAAGGAATTAATTTTTCTTTTCTTTTGCAAGTTTAGTATTTGATTCTGGAATCTCCCTGTGCTTCTCCTTCTTTTTACTACTGGTGGTCTTTGGAAAATCTCTGTTACGATGATGCAAATTTGTTGGAGTATGTGATTGTAATTGAATTGATTTTAGGGTTATTTGCAGAAAAACTCTCTTGGCGCTTTACCTCTGAATTATTTCAAATCGTCACTTTATGTCTCTGAGTGATTTTTTTTTTTTTTTGTTATTTTTTCCGTTCCTGCCTCATTTAATCTCTTTAGTTAATTTAATTATTAATTTTTTAATTAAAATGTTATTAATCTCAAAAATTTCTTAATTATCTTCTCATCTCTGAGAAAAATCTTAACTAAATTGAGATGATAGTGATGGGTGAGAGGAGAGCTGAAACAAAAATAAAACAACAGTACTCCTGCCCCTTAAGTTTTGTTATTTGTCTAAAAAAAATTCTAAATTCTCTGATCTTTTTGTTGATCAATTAACCATGCCGTTGTCTCTCGTAAGTGGTATTTTGGTCGGTCTTGAGTTCGTAAGAGCTCCACTCACTGCAGGTCGCCGGTTTAAACTCTCGCGCACGTGACATTAGGTGCCTTCATGTCCCCTTTAACTAACAGAAAAAATGAAAATGAAAATAAATTAAAAGTAAAAAAATGAAAATAAATTAAAGGTAAAAAAAAAATAAAAGTAACTTACTTTTCAAAGTAATTTATTTTTAGGTCCACATACTGTCTAAATAATTGAAAATCCAATATATGCAACGAACATACCAGAAAAATGTCATGACTTCCAGAAATCTCATAAACATTTTATTTTCCTTTCTCATAAAATACACTGCCATGTCCAATAATTGCGAAGCTATATGGGACAAATTCTACCAGGCGAAATCTAACATCTATTATATTTTTTCCTTAATTATATTATTATCCTACAATTTTGCATTATCCTAAAATTATCAAAATTAAAAAAATTAAGCTAATGATTCTTTAATAGGCCATAACCGAAGTTGAACCTGGGACTTCTCACAACCAACTTTCACCAATTTACCAGCGAGCCAGCTCTCATTGGTTGAAAAAAAAAACCAGTGGCTTAGTTTGAACCAGAGGAGCTGGAGGAAAAAATGCAAGATAAAAAAAAGAAGAAGAAAGAAAATAGTTTGTTTATTTTTTTTAATATTAAGTTTATAAACAGAGCCTAAGTTTGGGTCGAGGGCCCGGTGACTTTGTCCACACCCGATCTGATCCCGGCCCATTAACAACCAGTTAAAGTGGGTGGGGCCCTTGGAGACTGAAGATGGCGGGCTGGCACATGCAAACAGTTGGGGCGGCAAAAGCAGCCAGCAATCCGAAAAAGGCGAAGGCCCAAGTTGTCACCCAATTTGGAAGTTAATGGGTTAAAAAAAGAAAAAGAAAAAGAAAAACAAAAATAGACTGACAATATTTTTAATGTGATTTGAAAAACGTGTACTCTCGAAGCGACAAAACACTGCACTGCTTATAGTTCTGCCAAGGCAATGTCCAAAACATCAAGTCACGTGTGTACTTGCCGCACTGTGTGTACTTTTCACAACTCCCCTCCAACAATGGAAAATTTAAGCCCTACTTGTTTGTTTTAGATCGATTTGTAAATTTCTTAATGTGGAAACCTCTGTTTTCTGTTAAAATCCACAGATAATCACAAAATAAAGATATTCTATTAAGAACAAAAACTGCTTCCCCTGACGATTCCCATAACACACCAGTATTTTTTACTGAATTTAATAAAAAAAAATTAGTTTTTTTATTAATTTCAAGAGGACAAAAATTTTGTTTTACAATTTATGTATATATATCAAATTTTTCTTTATACCTTATTTTTTTATTTTTCCAACTTGAGTAGAACCACTAAAGAGAGTCTCGTTTCTCAGGTAAATCTTGTGGTGAACATGTATTTCTTTATAAGATTAATGGTTGAAGTGGGTTTATAATTTTGTAATCTACTAAGTTTGACAAAGAAAACATTAGAAAAATTATAAGAGTAAAAAGGTGGACACACACTCCGCTAGGGTAAACCTATAAAAAAAAATTGAATGATGTTGTATGATTTTCTCAATATTTCATAGAGATGGCATAAGAGAATCATGAAATTAGCTGAAATCTTTTAATAAAAATATTTTCTTTTTCCATTCTCTTACCACATTGAGCATATATCCTATGTATTTTGTTCTACAATGTTGTCTGGTCTTTAAAGGAGGAAACATTTTTTTTTCTAATTTCTAAAAGTTATTCTTTTTCGTCAACCAATTAATCCGTCATGATAAACAGTTTCTTTGACCTTCTTACATCCCAATTATTCTACTCCTTTTTACATGTGTTGTGGACAATAAGTCATACTTATCTCCACTTTTAAAGTCCCATTCAATTGAGTAAAAACAGATGTAATACCCCGTTCCCGGAATACGTACTTAGTTGCGTATTCAGATTTTCAGTCGTATTTTTTCGATTTGTTTCCTGTATTTATCCTGTATTACGAATTCTTTATATGATTGTTTTGTCTTGGATTTGGGTTCGTGGATTCGGAGTCAGCCCTAGTCTGAACCGAAGGCCCGATCCTAGAGTATTACTCGATTTAGATATTCTGATAATTAGAATTGACCGATTTTAGTTTTAAATATCATTTCCCAATATTATATATTTTCTATGATTTTCTAGATTTTTCTGGAATTAAAATGAAAGTCTTCAAAACCGGTGTCGGCCAGTTCCGTTGACCGATTCCCGGATTTTTATTTCACAATCAGCCAAGAATTTCTAGAAGGTCCTTTAGGCATTATTCCTTAGAATCATATTTTCTACCTACATTCTTTTTCTGAGGATTTTATGATTTTATGAAAATTCCAACGGAGTCGGTAAATTATTGATTCCAGGATTTTTAGTTTTAAAACTATAAAGTATTTCTTCAAACGGATTTCACTATGATACTTAGTATAATATTCTTGATTTTTGATAATTATTTCGGGTCGTTCCGAGATACTTGAATTTCGGACGATTCCGGCATTTTCCGAAATGTTTTCCGCATCCATGATTTAAACCCGGAATCAGCCTTTTCAATATTTTCATCTTTCAAGTCAAAGAGAAATATCTTCTCATTATAATTTCTTTTCCATTTTTCCTTTTCCTTTATTTCTTTCCTTCCTCCACAAGCCTAGCTTTTCCTATTTTCCAAATCCCAAAATTCCTTTTTCTTCCACCAACTTCCACCAAGATATCTCCACCACAAATATCTCATTCTCTCTCTCTCCCATGGCCGGCCAAGTGGCCAAGAGAAGGACACTCACCTCACCTCCCCACTTTACAAAAACCCCCTCTCTTCTATCATATTTGCACCTCCTTCACAAAAGTCAAAACCTATAAATACTTTTCCTCTCCTTTCTTTATTCATTCTCACTTCAACTTTCTCTTTCTTCTCTTCTCTTCTCTTCTCTTCTCTTCACCAAAGCCCTAGCCTTCACCATCTCCAATTCCTCTTCATCTCCACCACCTCAACAACTACTCCAACACTTTAGCTTCATCTTCTTCCTCCTTCATCACCATGGAAGCAACCACAAGGGCATCAACAACACCAAAGGACTCCACCTTCTTCTTCATCATCAACTTCCATCACAACCACCACCACTCCTTTTGGTAAGTAATTTCCCTCACCAAGACTTGTACAACTCTTAGTCTACTTATGTTTACTTATTCTTGTTGATTTGTGTCTTCAATTCTTGTTATTTAGCCATCAAACACAAACCCTAGAAAATCTGTTCTGTTTACTGTTTCCAGACGATTAGTCGACTAGACCTATAGATTAGTCGACTAGAAACCCTTAGCTGAAACTTAACCTTTTCTGGAAACACAGTATTAGTCGACTTACCTTAGTTCCTAGTCGACTAGAGGCCCTTAGTCGACTACACCCTTGACCCTAGTCGACTAACCCTTCCTGGACCAAAACCCAAACTCTCTGTATCCCAGTATTAGTCGACTTAGCCTAACTATCAGTCGACTTGTCATGTCTGTTAGTCGACTACCCCTATGACCCTAGTCGACTAACTTTTCCTGAATCAGAATATCAACTCTCTGGAACCCAGTATTAGTCGACTATACCAGACTGTTAGTCGACTAACCCCTTTATTAGTCGACTACTCATCCTACCCTAGTCGACTAATTCTGTCTGTTTGTTACAGTTATTTACCTTCTCAAACTTGGATCTTATACTTGGTTTATATGTTGTATATTATACTTCTTGACTTGTATCTTGACTAACATCATCTTCACTTCTCTCTTTCTCTCTCCTCTTCACTATACATATATATATCATAGTTATGGCGTGCCCCGGATTTCGTGGATTTCGGATCTTTCGGCGCTTTGAGGTTTAGGCGAGTATTCTCACTCGCTACTTTCTTGTATGCGAGTAGTCTCGCTCTTCTCTTATCTCTATTTGAGTTTCCAGTTTCGTCGGAACGATAAGTATTTCATTTCCTATTTTCATGTATTTGATTCCATGTCTATATATATCTTTTGATGCTTTTATACCATGCGTGGCCGACCCTTCGTGGTCGTTGACTTCTAGATTTCTGCTATGTTATCATTGCCATGTTATTGCCTCAGACATATCAGTTGCATGCTCACTTTTAACACATGTATATCACCTTACATCTGGCGTGGTATCACCTGACCCCTAGTATGGTATCACCTGACCACCTGATATGCCACTATCTGGCAAGACCATCTTGTTATGTCATGACTTACCCAGACTTATTATCAATCCATTGTTATGCATGTTACTTGATATACATCACCATTTATCATGCTATCTCTTGGCACCAAGCATGATACACCGATTCTTATAATTATCACGATAAAGGGAATGTAGTACCTGATTACTGTTATGTACTGATCACTGTTATGTATTCTTGTTATGATATTGCTCATTCCCGAAATCTGATAATTATGTTCATAAGCTATAAAAAAGGACAACTTGTATGGGTATGGGAGGAAGTGATGGATGCCGGAATGATATCTTGCTTATAGTGGTGGGGTATAAAAGTATGTATATACATATAAATATATGTACTGGCGGTAGTGAATCTGAAATTACTGAATAGGGGGACTTTGGCCTCCAAAGCCGGTTCCAGGTGTATGGAAACCACTATAAGAAGTTCTATCAGTTCTCCATCTACTTCCGTTAACAACCCTCGACTTGCTTATATATGGATGTATGTGGGTTGGCCGTACACCAGGTCACATACCGAGATATATGGGTCAGACGAGTAATAATAATAATAGGTGTTTCCTGTGACCCCAGTTATGATTACTGTTATGATTCCAGTTTTGATACCTGTTATGCACTCTTGTCACATCTGTTATGTATTCTTGTTATGACTACTTTGCAACTCTGATTCTATACGCTTAGATATTCGGTGGAATGAGATAACGGTATATAGATGAGGGTTTCCTTGTTTGGATTATTCCTTCGATGTACTAGTCTCATGGGACCGTAACCTAAGCGTATACAATCAATTTTGCTTGTGATCAGTTTTACTTCGGATTTCCTGTTTTACGATTGTTACGTTATACCCGTTCTTATATATACTTCATTTGTGTTCTAACCCTCCTGTCTTATGTACTTGACTCTTGTACTCACCCTTGGCTCGCCACCTGGCATCATATCATACTCGCCTGGGGAGTTTCACTGACTCCCCTGGATTCTCATGTCCAGGTCATGGAGCTTAGAGCGTGGCTTCTCCTCCCTGTTGCTGCTCAGAGTAGCGCAGCGGTAGCGTGGATCTCCAGCCGACCATCCAGGGCCACTTCCTTCCAGGCCCCCTTTGTGCCTCTCGAGTTTCCTCTTAGCAAACTCGTGAGTGCCCTTTTTCTATTCATACTTGTACATTCCTTGTATACATGTATGTGGACACCCTTTTATACTGTTCATATATGTATATCTTTTGTATTCTCGCATTTGCGCATATCTGTGATGTATTATTATTGTAATATTCATCACCTCTGGTGATAACTCTGTGATTGTATATATATGTGTTGGAATGTATAATGCACCATTTGCTTCCGTACTCTGATTCTTGTTTGTACTGATGCTTAGCGTATGTACGGGAGGGTAGTTCTGACCTACGTATATACGTTGCAGTGACGTCCCCGTATCGCCGGGATCGGGGCGTTACAACAGAGTTAAAAATTTTATTTGTCATTGCTATTTGATCATAAACTCTCATACAAGCTACAAGTCAATGGAATACTCCTTGTACTTTATGGGTCTGTTTGGATTTAAGGAATTGGTGTGAAGTGAGGAAGTAGGAAGTAAGATTTATTTCCTTTAGGAAAAAGGGAAATGAGTAGTAAGTTTTCTGGTGTTTGGATGGTTGTTGGGAAGTGTGGTTTGGAAAATGTTTTGTCGTTTCCGGTGTTTGGATGGTAATGAAAAGTGGAAATGGAAAAGTTGACCACAAAGTTAACCGCAAAATAATATTAAAATAAAAATTAATTAAGAAAAATAAAAAATAGATTGTAATTAGAATGCAAGTGAGATTTACATGACCAAAAAATTAACTGTTTTATGCTATAACTTATTATAAATGAGATTTACATGACCACAAAATTAACTGTAGCATTCTGGAAGTGAGAAAATGGTTGTGTAAAAGAGAAATGAAAAAGGAAAAAGGGGGTTTTCTTATTTTCCTTTTCCGGTGTTTGGATAGATAGGGAAATGAGCAATTATACTTCCCCACTTCCTCACTTCACTCGGATTCCTTACATCCAAACACGCCCTATATGACACTGATTTCATGCATTGACTTTAGTAGTAATGAGTTGAGCTGCGAATTTTATGTGACTATTTTTTATCTAAATTAGCCGAATTATTCTTGTGAAACTAATGACCGGTACAGGATTAATCCCAGACAATATTCAGTTTGATTTAGATTAGAGGGGCATGTGATGCAAAAAATTGAAAAAAAATTGGATTCCAAAGGCAAAGAGAGAGGCATTATGCAATAATGAAAAATGTGGAGGGCTCAAGTGGGTAGAAACAAAAGAGCTGCAGTTTTTTCTCCGTCCCAATCATTCCGACGCCGACCTAAACCCCGACAACCCGACGCAGCATCCCCAAACAGGGAGACCTGCCGGCTATTCTCCCGCACCCCATGCGTACCCGCCACGTGATCCCCTCCGGGACCACAATCCTATACGCACCCACTGCCCCGACCCAAAACCGTGACCAGCAGCCGAAACGCTCTCCTGAATTGACATTTTTACCCCCCGGGGTCGGTAACTTGGTAGTCGTTTTGTGCCCCCGGTCCTCATTTTAATTTTGGCAATAAAATAACCCTCACTTGTCACCCCCTTATATAAGCAAAGCCTCCCATGGTAATGGTCCCCTCACCTTCCATCATTTTACTTCTCTATTTTTTTTTTTCTTGATTAAAATAAAATTGTTTCAGCTGTTTTTTTGTGTGTGTTCTCCTTGAGGTGTTGTGCTCTCTGTTCTCATGGGTGGTTTTGGGAGGAGCCCTTCAGGCTTGGAGCTCACCATGGCTGTCCCTGGACTCATGAACTCCTCTCCCTCTAGCCCTGGTAAACTTTTGTTAAAACCTCCAACTTTTTTCTTTGTTTTTCTAAATTGGGTTTTCTATGTTTTTTTGCTTTTTTTTTTTTTGGTGGTTGCATGTTTCATCTGAGCTTGTGTTTATCCTTTTGGGGTCCTACCCCTCTTCAACTTTGAGAGCAAAAAGATGTGTTGGTCCCCTTTCCTTTAGAATGGATTTTTTATGATTATCGTGGGCTTTTTAGCTAAAAGCTGTTGTTTGGTAATCTTTCTCTTCTTCGTTCAAACATGAAAATTTTGTGATGAAAAGTTGAGAACTTTGGACATGCAATATGTAGTAATTGGATGGGTGAAACTGCAAAATATAGTTCCTTGAATGAAACATGTTGTTTTAATTTTGAAATGTAGAGGGGGTTGATTGCAACAATACGAGGGGCCTGGACATGAATCTGCCGGCAGAGGAGGTGGAGGAAGTCGAGGAGGAGGACGGCGACGGCAGCCACCGGCCGAAGAAGCTCCGGCTCTCGAAGGAGCAGTCGCGGTTGCTGGAGGAAAGCTTCAGGCAGAATCACACTTTAAATCCTGTAAGTCAGTTATTTTTCAGAACGCCCTCTTTAAAATTTGGTGGGCTGAGAATGCAAATACGGGATTGTGATGGGTTGTTTTTGTGAAATGTGGGGCCGTACGCACGAGTGGCAGAAGCAGAAGGAGGCGCTGGCATCGAGGCTGAGCCTGAGGCCGAGGCAGGTGGAGGTGTGGTTTCAGAACCGCAGGGCGAGGTGTGTTTCCGTTGACTTTTTTGGTACCCTGTTTTTGTCCTTTTCCTCTCTTAATTACTCCATTACTATATTATTAGTATTAATAGAGGATAATTAATTCTTGATTTTGTTTTTAGGTCTGAGTTATTAATTTTTGGGGCTGGCTCTGCGGTGGGCTCTGTTTTTAGGAAGTTGTTGTGGAGTGAACTAATTAATTAGGGTTGATATTTTTGTTCAAATTTAAACGTTTACAATGTTGTTAGGGGTGATAATGGGTCCAAGTAAGTAGATCCGATTCATAATCAACACAAGAAAATAGGTTTCAATTTTTGGTTGCCATATTTTGACTACAACCTTGCAACAACAATTGAACAAGATACATCAATTCGAACATCGCGAGTGCATTGAATTTCTAACTGATGCATCAACAATACACCAAGCAGTCATTTAGTTTGCTTTTTATTTGTGTTCATTCAGTAATTCACAAATGACATAATATTTTTAGTTCAATTGAATTGACTTCTCGGTGAATCAAACCGATTGCGTTCTGATCACAGAACGAAACTGAAGCAGACGGAGATGGAGTGCGAGTACCTGAAGCGATGTTTCGGGTCGCTGACGGAGGAGAACAGGCGGCTGCAGCGCGAAGTGGAGGAGCTCAGAGCAATGCGGGTTGCCCCGCCAACGGTCCTCTCCCCGCAGACCCGTTTGCCTATGCCCGCATCCGCGCTCACAATGTGCCCTCGGTGCCAGCGCGTCACTGCGACCGCCGCCGCCTCTCAGCCCCGTCGCCCTGCCGCGGCCGCCGGGTTCCGTCCCCGGCAGCCGTCGGCAGCTTGCTAGGTCCTGCACAGCTAGCTCTGCTTGGTGTTTGAAGCGTGGAAAGACGGCAGAGTTTAAGATTGTACATATAGATGAATGAAAGAACTTCAGAAGTAACAACTAAATCTTCAGATCTTTGAATGCAGCTTTTGGGAGTTTAATCTTCAAATTCAGCTTCTATGTGTAGATCTCACTTGTAACAAGTCTTCTAGTTTTCAAGCAGTAGTAAGCTATTTGTGGGACATCGCTGTGTTCTGAGCCCAATTTGTTCAGACTGGGGTCCGGATGATTCTAAACTTTGGCACAATTGGGCTGCGCGCAAAATATGGCCCAACTTTGGCCCAACTGGCACTGGGCCCTTCATACATTTAGCTTGAATAGTCTCCATCACCTCATGGCCCTCACATTGATGGGTGTAGTAACCTCTAATTATTGCAAATCTACAAAACCTCTCTCTCCCCCTCATACCCACATGAGCTCAGCATGGGCACACCCAGCTACACACACCTGCCCAAATTGGCCCCCGCCACCCTTCCATCGTTGTGTGGACGAGGGGAAATTAATCTATTTAGGAAACATATATACATTAAATTTCTGTGTTCTTCCCAGATCGAAAATGGAGAATGAGTCGCCTTGCTCTCAGGGGGTCAATGCCACTGTCAGATGGTTGAGGAATCTTGTTGTGGGATGGGCTGTTCCTTTATCATTTATCTAAGTCGTGTCACACTGTCCTTTTGCCCTTGGTGGTGCTCTCTTTGGGATATAATATTTCCAGCTTGTTTTGGATTTTTAACTGATAAGAGTCAACCGGTCACGGTTCGGTTCGAATCATTACGGTTCGGTTCGAATCAATGATTTGAACTGGAACTGGGTCGGAAAAATCGGAACCAGAATTGGAACCCGGTTTGGCTAGGTCCTGGCCGCTCTGTTTTCAGTTTGTGATGTTTAGAATCAGGAGCTACGGTTCCCAGTTGTTTTTTTTGGGTTCAGACCCTACCAGGCGCTAAACTTAGCCTAATCATATAAAAGAAAAGAAAATATTTTACCTTACTTTTCAGGTTCAAACCCGAAAACTTACATTAGTAACACAATGCCCAAACTAAATAATCCAACAGTACGTTTGTTACAAGTTTTAGTTATAATATACATCAATAATCTCTTATGCATTTAGTTTTAAAAAAAATCGAACCGGAATCGAGTTTGGAACCTGAACCGGCCAGTTCCAGAACCGCAACCGGCCGACCCTAATCTGATTCTGATTCCTTCAATCTCAAAACCGGCAGCCGCCGGTTTAGAAACCGCCGATTTTGAAACTGGGGCCAGGTCACAAGACTCCTCTCTGATGCAATGAGAAGTGAGAGAGTTGCATACGCCACTGTTTTAAAATTTTCCCCCCTCCAATTTTAAATTGGTGTTGAAATTTTGGAGTGTCAACTCATCATGGGCCTATTGACTGAGACTAGCCAATAGTTGCTTTGTTTGGTTGCATGGAAGTAACCAGGAGGCAGGGAAGCTATGGGAGCGGAAGAGAAAATGAGACAGGATGCATGATCCTTTGTCATGTTTGCCTTAAGGCGTGTCTGTTTCCATAATTGTCCCGTAAGCGGTAAAATGCGTGCACTTATGGTACGTGTCTAGAGTCGTAAGTCATAAAATGTATTTATTGTTCACTTGCAGTATAAACAGTTAATTTTATAGTCATGTAAATTTCACTTACAACTCACTTGCAGCACAAACAGTTAATTTTGTGGTCATGTAAATTTATATTACAGAGAGGTAATTGTAATTAGATTAATATTTTTTTATTATTAGATTAATCTTTTTAAATTATAATATTTTTAATTATGAGTAAATTTAATTATTAGATTAATTTTTTAGTAATTATTCTAATGATTTTTATTATTAGAAATTTTTTTATCACTAGATTAGTAATATTTAATTAATATTTTTTTATTAAAAACATTTTTAAAATATATACTATTTTTATTATTTATTTAAATATTTTATTTTTTAATATTTAGATTTTTTATTTTTTAATATTAATATATTTAAATCACCAAATAATTAGTTGTGTGGTCAAGTTTTTTACTTACGACTTACACATTATCAAGTAAACACCGCAAAACACAATATACTTCCCACTTACAATTTCACTTACCAACCAAATACCGTAAAACTCACTTGCGTAAAGCTCACTTACAATTGTAAAAGAATTTACCACTTACGACTTACGGTCACTTACAGCAGCCAAACAGACCCTTACTAGGATAATTTTTCCTCTTCTTCTTCTTATTATCATAATGATTCACATAAAAAATTACTTAATAAATTTAAAATATTTGAATTTTCTAAATAAAATTGTTAACCAGGAGGACGAGAGAACATGGGAGGGGAAGAGAGAAATGACACATGGCTCTTTGTTATTTTTCCTCTGACTAGGATGATGATGATGATGATGATGATAATTCTTCTTCTTATTCACATAAAAATTACTTAATAAATTTAAAATTTAAATTTTCTAAATAAAATTGTTAACCAGGAGGAAGAGACACTATGGGAGGGGAAGAGAGAATGACACAGATCCTTTGTTATTTTTCCTCTTACTTCTTCTTCTTCTTCTTCTTCTTCTTATTATTATTTTTATTATTCACATAAGAAATTACTTAATAAATTTTAACTATTTGAGTATTGTAAATAAAATTGTCATATACATTTTAGTTAAAAGATATTTAAATATTCTAAAATTTTCGAGCCCATTGGCTAAAAGCTGACAACAATTAAATTAAATACATATTTTTTATTAATTGTGCCAAAATATAAAATATATCCTTGTTCGTCTGTTATCAAATGTTGTGACTAAGATTTATGGTAATAGATGCTTGAGGAATCGTAATTTTTGTTGGAAGGTCACTTTTTAATATCAACCAGAATCCAAGTCACAAATACCTTGCACGTTGAGGTTTAGACAATAGAACAATTTTTGAAAGATTAATTCAACGCATTTTAGTAAATTAAGTATATCTTGATCGTATGATATTGAAATACTTTGAGTTATCTGAAAATATGATTGAAGCAAGCATAATTTTAATTGAAATCACTCTTCATGAATAAATCATAATTAAAATAAAAAAAATACCTTACAATTTAGGTTTTAGCCTCTTTTCCAACAAGAAGATTGTTTTTGACTGATGAATGCATTTTGATAAAATTGAGTGTGTCTTTATCGTCTGACATCGAAATATCATGTTGTAGATTTGTTTATAAGAATATATACTTGATGAATCACGATAATTTTTCAGATTATTTTTCAAGACTCAGCTTGAATCCAACACGAAAATACATGCAAATTAGAGATTTTGTTCACTCTATTTTTTTTTTTTTTTTGGTGTCTAAATAAGAAAACTATTCAAGTCACGCATAGAGAACAACTTGATAATAAAAATGTGACAGACTAAATAAGTATTTTGAGAACCACAAAATTATTTCTCGTTATTTTTTGGGGTATAATCTCATGGTCCACAGTTAGAGAACTTAGAAAACCATTTTTTTTTTTTTTAACTTTATATTCAGTTGAGTCCTCCACAAGTTTTATAATTGTGAGTGATGACGGCTCATTATTACGGGTTAGGGGACTTTACGACGGTTGTTCCCGCCACGGAGAACAGCCCACGAGCGGAGAAGGTAAGGCGAACGGATTTCTCATGCGGCCCACTTGGGGTCGGCTGACGTGGCCTTCTTTGTTTCTAATTGCCCGCTAAGTTTACTGTCAGGGTCTGTTTGGTTGTCGTAATCGGCCGTGATTCGTAAGTCGTAATTCGTAAAGTCTTTTACAGTTGTAAATGAGTTACATGTATGTAAGTTTTACGGCGTTTGATTAGTAATATAAAGTTATAAGTGGAAAAGTGTATTATATTTTATGGTGTTTGGTTGTCGTAATGTTTACGTCCTGAGTGAAAAGTTCACCACAAAATTAACTATTTGGTGATTTAAAAAGTTTTAATATTATAAATAAATATTAAAAATATTAAACATTAAAAAATTAATGTTAACATAAAAAATAATATAAATTTGGACCACAAAATTAACTGTAACTGGACTGTAAGTGAGTGGTAATTGGGTTACAAGTGAGTGATAGTTGAGTTGCGCAAGTCTTTTACAAATTACAGTCCAAACAAACGCCGTAGTTGTAATTAGGTTGTAAGTCACTTACGAATTACGAAGTTTTATGCTTTTTACAGTAAAACAAACAGCCCATCAGTAGAGAACGCCACATGCTTTTTCAGTGTGGGTGTAAAAGGTAAAAAATAATACTGCATTCGGTAAGACTTGAACTTGTAACTTTTAATAACTTAGAGGTATCGGTTATAACTCGCACTAGAGTTTAAAAGTATTTTTTAGCTAATAAAAATAATTTAAAAAAAAAGATTATAGATTGTATGGAATTGCCCGTGTTTAGTGACACTCTGAGTAGTGGATCGTGCACAACAACCAGGATGACATAAAATTTCAGAGTTTTGATCTAGAGTATATTGGTTTCACTGTAAAAGGTCATAAGAGCCTGTTTGGTTTTCGTAATTGACCGTAAGTCATAATTCGTATGTGATAAACTCTTTTATAGTTGTAAATGAGTTACATGCAAATAAGTTTTACGGTATTTGATTGGTGATGTAAAATTGTAAGTGAGATAGTGTACTGTGTTTTACGGTGTTTGGTTGTCATAATTGTAAGTCGTAAGTGAAAAAGTTAACCATAAAATTAACTTTTTGGGGACTTTAAAATTTTAAAAATACCAATAAATATTAAAAATAGTAAATAATAATAATAATTATTTAAAAAATTAAATTAAATATATTAAAAATATAATATAATAAATATTTAACTAAAAAATTAAAATTATTAATAATTAAAATATTAAAATTAAATATATTAAGTATTAAATAATTATGTATTAAATAAATAATAATTAAATATAATTAAATATAAAAATTATTCTACATACCAATAAAAATAATAGAAAATGCCAATAAATATAAAAATAAATATATTAAAATATAACATATTAAATATTAGATAACTAAAATAAATTAAAAATGCTAAAAAATATAACTTATTAAATAATTAAAAATATTAAATATTAGTAAATATTAAAAATATTTAAAAAAATAATTAAATATTAAATATTAAATACACAAAAATATTTTTAATTTACTAAAAAAACTTTAATATAATAATTACATTTAATCTAATAATTAAAAATTCATAATTTAAAAGATTAATCTAATAAAAAATATTAAACTAATTAAAATTAATTGTCTGCAATACAGATTTGCATGACCACTAAATTAACTGTTTGTTCGGCAAGTTGGCTGTAAGTGAAAATTACATAACCACAAAATTAACTATTTGTGTTGCAAATGGATCATAAGTGAGATGCAAGTATATTTTATGACTTACGACGAAACAAACACCATAAGTCATAAAAGACCGTAAGTCACTTCTGACTTACGATCCCTTACGACGAAACAAACAAGCCCTAAGTCGCAAGTGCCAGCTGTGTATTGCAAATTGATCGTAAGTGAGATGCAAGTGTAATTTATGACTTACAACGAAACAAACACTGTAAGTAAAAGAACATAATTCACTTCCAACTTATAACCTTTTACGATGAAACAAACAAGCCCTAAGTCGCAAGTGCCACTTGCGACTTATACAACGTTTGTTTGGACCGTAAGTCGTAAAATACACTTGCATCTCAATTACAATCATCTTGCAATACAAACAACAAATGTGGTCATACAAATCCCACTTACAGCTCACTTGCAGTACAAACAGTTAATTTTGTGGTCAAATTTGTATTGCTGACGGTTAATTACAATTAGATTAGTATTTTTTATTATTAGATTGATCTTTTTAGATTATGAGTATTCTTTTTAATTATTAGATTATATATAATTACTAAATTAAAGTTTTTATTAATAATTCAATAATTTATAATATTAGAATCTTTTTTATTACTAGATTAAAATCTTTTCTATTACCTAATTAATATAATGTATTCTACTTAATTATAATCCTTACTTTATTTATTTATTAGTAATATTTAATATAAATTTAATAAGTTTTGATTATTAGATATATTTTTATTTAGTAATATATTAAAATTTTAATATTTAATATTTACTATTTTGTAATTTTTATTATTTAATAATATATTTTTAATAAAATTAAATTTATTATTAATTATTTATTTTTAAAATAAATTTAATTAATTATTTTAATTTATTTAATACTTATTTATTTAATATTTAATGTTTAACAATGTTTAAATATTAAATATTAAATATTATTTTCAATTAGTTAAAATTTAAATATTTTTAGTTATATTTATTATTCTTACTTTAAATTTATTTTTTATTTTTTTTTATTTTTTAGAGTCACCAAACAATTAGTTTTGTGGTCAACTTTTTCACTTACGACTTACACATTACAACAACCAAACAGCGTAAAGTACAGTACACTTTTTCACTTAAAATTTTACATTACCAGCCAAACACTGTAAAACTTACATGTTTGTAATTCACAACTGTAAAAGTGTTTGCGGCTTACGGTTGACGACTTACGATAACCAAACAGGCCCGTAGTGGCAAAGTCATTGATATTACTACTCCAGAAAATGCATATAATGCCAATTTAAAATTGGCGTTAAAACTAAATAACGTACCGACATTATTGAGGATATCGTTGTAAGTGGAAAACTTTGAAGTCAGTTTAAAACCTACGTCAAACAAATATTTAACGTCGGCTCTTTCTAGAACCGACATTAAAACTTTTTTTTTTTAATAAACCCCTAGTATACTTCAGTGCCGGCAACTCCCCTGACCAGGACATTGACACCCCGAAATTCCCATCCTACCCTTTTCTCTCTCCTCCTTTTTTCTTCTCTGGTCCAATATAATCAAGAATCTTAGAAGAGTCAGAGAGAGCAATAAGGGAAGTCTACGCGCAATCCCTGGCGACTTGCCGCGGCAGCAACCCGAGCCTCTAGTAGGATCCCATCGCCATTGATATGCCCCGACTCCTGTAACGCCCCGTCCCCTGAATATGTACTCAGATATGTGTCCTGACTTTTCGATCATATTTTCCTATTTTTTCTGTATTCATTTTTATTTTGTGATTATTTATATTATTATTTGGTATCAGATCTGGTTTTTTTTAGAATCAGAGTCAGCCCGAGTCCAATCCGGGGACCTGATCCTAGTTACTGCATGATTTGACTTTCAGGTAGTCAGATTTGATCGATTCTAGTTTCAAATACTGTTTTTTAATATTACAAAATTTTCATAATTTTCTGAATTATTTTGCAAAATCTTTAAAATCAGTGTCGACTGGTATAGCTGATCGATTTCAGGATTTACCTTGCAAATGGAATTAATTTCTTAAATATAATTATTTTCCATCGTTGTTGAAAGGGAAAAAACTTTACAAAAGTTGAAGAGATTTACAAGTAATAAAAGAAAATTATAAGAACTCTCTTCTAAATTTTCTAGGGAAGTGTGTCAGTGGAAGTCTGGTTGGCGCGTAACCACTTTTTTCATTGTCGATGCGAGTGATCGAGTCTTCAAGTCTTCTGCCTAAGAATTTTCTTCTCTCATGGTTTCAAAAATCTTTTGAGAATGAAAGATCGTGTTGGGATTAGCACCCTGAAAGAGAAGCAAATTCTTTGAAGAAAGCTCGGAAGCTAAAAAGTGATCTCTTATGAAATCTCTCAAAGAAGATCAGCCAAAATCCCCCCCGAGCCCCTCCTTGCAAGGGGCTATTTATAGGGTCTGTGGGGTGTAACTGTTCCCCTAAAAATCAGCACAATGATCTAGTCTAGCTTCACACCTGAAGCTAGAATACCTTCACTGTGAAGCTAAATGTAGCTTGAGCAAAACTGACAACCCGTATGCGAAGTTAATTAGCCAACTGGCTTGAGTTTGTTACACCAAATCCCATAATTTGCTCCACTAAGTAAGGTTTTTCCCTTGATATTTTTCAACCAATTAAGGAATAAAAAGATCATGGCAATTAACTGCCTAAAGTGATATTAATCACATTCATCTCATGCTGAGATTTAAATGATCAAAAATGACCATAAGAGCTCACAACAGAGCTAGCTCACAACAGAGCTACAAATGAGCTTCAATTTGTAGCTTCATGTGAAGCTAAAAGATAAGCCCACGGCGAAGCTAAGGATAATGTTGGCCCAAAGGCCATTATCCCAGTTATTTTGATGATAACAAAACATATTTAGTTATGTATTTAATATTTTTGTTTAAAAGGATTTCAGGTTCAAGAACAGGTTTTTGACGGCTCCGCTAAAAGACTCACACATTTGGAGTTCGCCGCAAAAATGAAGATTCCCAAGCTATGCACAACTAGGATGCTTTGGGATCAAGATGATGATATGAAGATCAAGACAAGACCAAGACAACAAAGAAAAACAAGAATTGTATTTTTATTTTTTATTTTTAGATATTTTGTCAAAGCTAGATATTAGAAGTAGAGCTATGGGATTATCACACACACACACACCTTTTAGTTAGGTTCATGGCTTCAAAAAGATTTTCAATTTCCATTTCTAACTTAGATCTAAAGAGAACATATTTTGGAAATAAGATTTTTAGAAAAAAACAATAGTTTCGGAAAATCATTTTATGGAAAAACAAGTTTTTATCAAAAGGATTTTTATCAAACTATTTTAACATGATAGAAGTATGACACATGCTCATACTCTATGTTTTTACAAGTTCCAAAAATCCTACCCAAGACCCAAAACCAAAAACCCAAGATTTCTGGTTCTGGAAGTTCTGTTTTTCAGAACTCACAGTAACCGGTCGACCGATGTGCACAATACTGTGCACGTCTATATCAGTCGACCGACCCGTCAACCGATGTACACTTGCTTTCACAGGAGTTTTCGGTCGACCGACCCGGTCGACCGATGAACCCCAACGGTCACATTTTTGACCGTTGGCGGTCGACCGACCCGGTCGACCGGACTCTGTCAAAAGTTCTGACAGATCCAACAGCTAGTTTTTCTGGCTGATTTTCTTTTTGGGATTTGGTACCAACGAATTTGTGAGGATGTTTTTGACCCCTATAAATAGGAGGTCACTTCAGTTGATATGACTAACAATTTTAGAGCCATCAAGAATATTTTTACAAGAGATTTCTAAAGATTTCCAAGCTCTTCCTTTTAGACAAGATTTTCTCTCAAAAGCCAAAATTCCAATCACCCATCTTGAAGCCTACATCTCTACTTCTCTCTAGCTTAGCACTACACAATCCCATATATCTACATCTACATATTTGGTTCTAGGATTGTGCTTAGTGAGCTTTTGTAAAGTGATCAAGTGTTGATCACTCTTTTCTTACTTGAGTGAAGTTGTAGAGGCATCGGCCTCAAGGCGAGCTAGTGTGCTCAAGGTGGTGTTGCGGCATCACGAGAGACGGACAAGTGTGTCCTTGTATTGTTGATCCAGTGGGATCCTCAATAGTGGAAATCCTTCAAGTGTGAAGGCGGGGACGTAGAGCGTGGCTCGAACCTCGAAAACAACTCCTTGTGTTTGCGTTTGATCAAATCTCTCTAAACTCTATCTCTTTATTACTTGCACTTTTATATTGTCTATTACTTGCAAGAATTTGTGTATTGTGCTATTTGTGTGTTAAATTTTAAATTCCGCATTATTGCCATAATTCATATAGCCATCACCTATTCACCCCCCCTCTAGGTGATTTCAATTGGTATCAGAGCCTAACCCTACAACTTAGGTCTAACCACCTTAGGGAGATCCATATTTGGCTATATACATTTTTGTTGCATTTACATTTGCTTGTGCATTCATGGCATCCATGGACTTTTCTAGCATTAAATCCCCACCCAAGTTTGATGGTTTAAACTTCCCCATTTGGAAGGTGAAAATGAATCTCTTCCTTAAATCCCTAGGAGTTAGGGTAGCTAGGGGTATAACCAAAGATTTTATTGAACCCACTAGTGATGAGAGCACATGGTCCGAGGATACTTCCAAAGACTATGAGGCTAATGCTAGGGCACAATATGCATTAACCCAAGCATTAAATGAGGATGACCTTGCACGCATAATTAATTGTAAATCCGCATTTGAGGTTTGGAACATACTCATTGTGACTCATGAGGGAACGTCTCAAGTCAAGAGAGCCAAAGTTGACTTGCTACGTTCTCAATATGAGAATTTCTATATGTTTGATAATGAGAGCATTGATGACATGCTCACCCGTTTTACAAAAATAACTAATGCTCTTTCTTCCTTAGGCGACAAGATTGATAATGATCAAAAGATAAGGAAGGTGATTAGAGCTCTTCCCAAAGCTTGGGAAGTCAAGGCGACCGCACTCAAGGAACTCAACGATAAAGAGGAGATGGACTTCTCCGGCTTCATCGGAAATCTCAAGACGCATGAGATGGAGATGAAAGTTAGAGAAGAGAGGGAGGCACCAAAGAAGAAGACGATTGCCTTCAAAGCCACTCCTACTACCATTGAGGAAGACGACTCATCCGAAGGTTGCGATGAGGACTTCGCCATGCTCATCCGAAAGGTGGGCAAGATGTTCTACAAGAAGGGACGGCAAAGTAACTTCCGAAGAGGGAAACCTCAAGGAAGGTACGAGAAGAAAAGAGAAGAACCCGGTCCTTGCTTCCATTGCAAGAAGATCGGTCACCTAATTGCCGATTGCCCCGCTCTACAAGCAACCACATCCAAGAATGGGCAAAGAAAGAAGAAAGCCTTGGCCGCTACATGGGATGATTCGGAGTCGGAATCCGAAGAGGAGCACGACGCCGCCAACATGTGCTTTATGGCACAAGGTGAGGATTCATCTAAGGTATGTCTAGAAACTTCCATTGATGATGATGATCTCACAATGGATGAACTTGCTCAATTTTTTGAAGAATTGCAACATAGGTATGAGATTTCACAATCTCATAATAAGAAATTGAAAAAGGAAAATGATGTTTTGAAGAATAAACTTGAAATTTGTTTAAAAGAGAAAAATGAGTTATCTAGTTCTTTTGAAAAATTGAAAAATGATTCTGATAAGTATAAGGTAGCTAATAAAGGAAAAACCCCCATGATTTCTAGTGATAAAAATGTTTTTGTTGAAATTCAAAAACGTGTTGATTCTTTAGATAAAACTTTAAAGAAATGTGCATTTGATTTTAACAAGCTTGCATCTAAATTTCCTAAGGGAGTAGCTCAAGGGAAACATGTTCATCATAAACACTCTACACATAAACATGCACACACACATAACCATGCTTTTATGTACAATAGTGGTAGAATTTACATTTGCACACATTGTGGCCGCAAAGGCCACTTAGAAAAATTTTGCTATGCTAAGAACAATGTTAAGAATAAATTTGTTTGGGTTCGCCTCGGATCTAACCCCAAAGGACCCACTAAGATTTGGGTACCAAAAGAGCCACCGAATTCAAATGATACAGGTATAGGTGGATCTACCCCCTCCAAGACTTAGGAGGAGGTGGTGCCCGGGTGGTTGATGCATCGGAGCTTAAGAACAAATCGTGTATGCATCACTATCGTGGAGGCACCTATTTTGTGGAGATTGCCCGTAAATTGGTAACATCTCCATTTAAGAGTTTAATTTTGTATATACAATTGTTATAGGATTGTTAGTTTAATTTTATGCCTCATTGATACATGATTAGTATAAACTTGCAACTCTATCATGATTGTATATGCCATGTTCAGTTTTTAATTTTGAGTCATGTATACATATGTATAGAATTGATAGTTTGCTTTTGTACTCTATTGATATATGCTTGTATAGAACTACTTTTCTATCATGTTGTATATGTGCCTTGTGTTAACTTCTATATCCTTTGTTTCATGCCTTGTTTAATGTATGTCCACATGTATAGTTTATAATTTGTGATTATATACTTGTATACATATACACATTATTTTCATAAATAAAAATAAACATTTGTAAAATTTCTTATTTTAACAAACACCTTAAAGATGGCAATTGCGCACCTCAACTCATTCAAGAGGAATCAAGAGGATGAAGTTCAGAACCCGTCACTGGGTATTCGGCTTCAACATCTTTAAAATATTTGTTTAAATATGAAAATAAAAAAATTAAAAGGGATTGCATGAATTTTGATGTTGTAATAACTTAATGAAGATTTAAAACCTGTTGGTGTATTCCTATATGTTTATATATCATACCTATTTTGACTACAAATTTCTTTAAAATTTTTTTTTTGGGCTGTTAACAGATTTCAGGCAAAGCCGGTCGACCGACCTATAAAGCCCCGGTCGACCGACTCTGCCTGAGAAGAAATTTTTATTTCTTTTCTGTTATCGGTCGACCGACTATATGTCCCGGTCGACCGATCTTGCCTGCAGAGCTCTCGGGTTAAATCGGTCGACCGTGCCGGTCACCGCTCTATATTTACAGAGCTCTCGGGTTGTTTCGGTCGACCGACCCGGTCGACCGATCGTCGTATTTTGCCCTATAACTGTCATTTCTCTTCACTTTTTTCTTTCTCTCTCTCTCACTCAGCCGACGAACCCACTCCATCTCCTCTCCAAAAATTATTTCTTTCTCTCCAAACTCTTAACCAATCTCAAATCAATTAAAAACCCATCTCAATTTCCTCATTCTACTTCCAGATCTTCGATTTCAGGATCATCCAACCACCAGATTCGGAGAATTTCAAGATTTTCAGTCTAGGGTTTTGGATTTTCTCAGTTAAGGTAAAAATCCGATTTTTGACTCTAATTTTCATTTCTTGCTTTGGAATCTATTATCTATTGTCATCAATCTAAGTTTCTAAGCATCTAGATCGTGCCTTAAACTAGATTACACCTAAAAATTCAATTTTTATTCATCATGCCGAAAAGATCTCGTACTGAGAAAGGGAAGGGTATTGCTCAACCCTCTTCTCAAGCTCCTAGACCTGTTCGACCCTTCCTTAATGATCTTGCAGCTGATCGATATTCCCATCTCTCCACGAGGAACATTAACTCGGGGAGATTCGTTGTCATCCAAGATTTTGAACACCTGAATATTTCACATATCCTGCAGTCCAACAATTTAGTGGAATTTTTGACCATCAAGGAACAAGTCTACACCTCCCTTGTTCCTTACTTTTATGCTAATTTTGAATTCGATGGGAATCGTATCACATCTAGGGTTTTAGGTAGAGATATCGACCTCTCTATCGGTCGATTTGCTAGGATTCTGCATCTCTCCACTGGCGGAGCAGATGTGTATTCCCATGATCTACATGACTTTGAATTCCCGGACGGTGAGTCTGCGCTCACCGCCTCTACCTTGATCCACGGGGATGACAACCCCGGTCTAGTAAGGAACGAAGTTGTGAGTAGGTACACTCTCACTGCTCAGGTCCTTGCTAAGATTATTTTCTTCAACATTGTCCCCAAGCATGGTGTGTATAGCCACGCTAGGGTTGCGTACCTTTGATTATCTATTGCCTTCTTCGAGGCATTAAGGTAAATTTTCCTAGAGTCATAGCCTCTCATATGGCTTCTGATCAGATCCGAACTGCGGGTAGGAGCTTGCCCTACGGCATGCTTATTACCCATCTTCTTAGGGCTTTTGATTTTGATCTTTCTGCCGAAAGTCCCTCAAATCCCCTGACCAACATTAATGGAGTTGTCCTGAAGATGATGGAAGCCCAGCTGCGTAGACACGCTCCTGTGCAACCACCTCTTCATCCTGCTGGTCCAGGCTCATCTTCTGCACCAGGATCTTCTTCTGCTTCAGCTCCTGTCTTTTCTCCAGAGGTTCTGGCACTTCTCTCTTCGGAGGTCCGCTCTCAGATCGAGGCGCACCAGGCCTGGGTCGAGAAGCGCGACGCAGCTATTCGTGCGGAGTTGGATGCTCGTGCCTTTCAGGATGCTGCTTTTCGGGCGGAGGTCCGAAACGACATGTCATATTTTGCTGACTCCATGAGATTCGTGGATGTTCAGTTTCAGGCTCTTTTCTCAAAATTTGACATGCTCGTTCCTGATCGTACTCCGACTGCTTATCGACTCCCAGCCACCGGTCCTCCATTTCCTCCCAGAGCTCGCTCTTCTGTTCCACCACCGCGCACCAGAGTAGATGGCATGGATCCAGAGGAGGTTGCTTCTTCAGAGGAAGGTGGTGATGATGACGGAGACGGCGATGACGGTGATGATGGTGCTGAGGAGTGACCTCCCCTTTTGATGATGTCAAAAAGGGGGAGAGTTATTTGGGGAGAGTTATTTTGAGAGAGATATTTTGTAGTATTTGTTGTTGGGACATGTAGTATTTATTTTTATTTTGCTTTGGACATGTATTTTTTTTGTATGTGTTGTGGACATGGTTATCTTTTGTTTTTATATATCTCTTATTTATGTCATGTATGAACTCATTTCCTTCATCTATTCTATGACATAAGTATTTGGTATTATTTGTTGGCATGGAAATATGGTGTTTATCATTTACATATGTTTTCCTATATATGCATGTGTTGAGGGGGAGCTTCATTTGAAGTATCTACCCAAAATATTTTGTGATAACTACATATGTTTTGCCATCATCAAAAAGGGGAGATTGTTGGCCCAAAGGCCATTATCCCAGTTATTTTGATGATAACAAAACATATTTAATTATGTATTTAATATTTTTGTTTAAAAGGATTTCAGGTTCAAGAACAGGTTTTTGACGGCTCCGCTAAAAGACTCACACATTTGGAGTTCGCCGCAAAAATGAAGATTCCCAAGCTATGCACAACTAGGATGCTTTGGGATCAAGATGATGATATGAAGATCAAGACAAGACCAAGACAACAAAGAAAAACAAGAATTGTATTTTTATTTTTTATTTTTAGATATTTTGTCAAAGCTAGATATTAGAAGTAGAGATATGGGATTATCACACACACACACACCTTTTAGTTAGGTTCATGGCTTCAAAAAGATTTTCAATTTCCATTTCTAACTTAGATCTAAAGAGAACATATTTTGGAAATAAGATTTTTAGAAAAAAACAATAGTTTTGGAAAATCATTTTATGGAAAAACAAGTTTTTATCAAAAGGATTTTTATCAAACTATTTTAACATGATAGAAGTATGACACATGCTCATACTCTATGTTTTTACAAGTTCCAAAAATCCTACCCAAGACCCAAAACCAAAAACCCAAGATTTCTGGTTCTGGAAGTTCTGTTTTTCAGAACTCACAGTAACCGGTCGACCGGCCCGGTCGACCGATGTGCACAATACTGTGCACGTCTATATCAGTCGACCGACCCGTCGACCGATGTACACTTGCTTTCACAGGAGTTTTCGGTCGACCGACCCGGTCGACCGATGAACCCCAACGGTCACATTTTTGACCGTTGGCGGTCGACCGACCCGGTCGACCGGACTCTGTCAAAAGTTCTGACAGATCCAACAACTAGTTTTTCTGGCTGATTTTCTTTTTGGGATTTGGTACCAACGAATTTGTGAGGATGTTTTTGACCCCTATAAATAGGAGGTCACTTCAGTTGATATGACTAACAATTTTAGAGCCATCAAGAATATTTTTACAAGAGATTTCTAAAGATTTCCAAGCTCTTCCTTTTAGACAAGATTTTCTCTCAAAAGCCAAAATTCCAATCACCCATCTTGAAGCCTACATCTCTACTTCTCTCTAGCTTAGCACTACACAATCCCATATATCTACATCTACATATTTGGTTCTAGGATTGTGCTTAGTGAGCTTTTGTAAAGTGATCAAGTGTTGATCACTCTTTTCTTACTTGAGTGAAGTTGTAGAGGCATCGGCCTCAAGGCGAGCTAGTGTGCTCAAGGTGGTGTTGCGGCATCACGAGAGACGGACAAGTGTGTCCTTGTATTGTTGATCCAGTGGGATCCTCAATAGTGGAAATCCTTCAAGTGTGAAGGCGGGGACGTAGAGCGTGGCTCGAACCTCGGAAACAACTCCTTGTGTTTGCGTTTGATCAAATCTCTCTAAACTCTATCTCTTTATTACTTGCAAGAATTTGTGTATTGTGCTATTTGTGTGTTAAATTTTAAATTCCGCATTATTGCCATAATTCATATAGCCATCACCTATTCACCCCCCCTCTAGGTGATTTCAGATAACTTGCTGCGAAACTACCACTGAGCTTGTAGCGAAACTAAAAAAAGCTCTCAACGGAGATATGAAAAGTTTCAGGCGAAGCTAAGAAATGAGCTTCACAATAGAGCTATTGAGTTTGATGCGAAGTTAGCGTTGAGCTTGCAGCGAAGCTAAATATTAGCCTCTTTTTCAGAAGGCCAATGCTTGATTCACTGTCTGCTTCACTAGATCAGTGGAGAAGTCATTGATTTGTCCATTAGGGATGAGCAGGTCCTCAGCATGTCCGTGACTTGTCTTTTGAAAGTGTCGAGAAGTTTGATATCACTTGGATCGGCTACAAAGCTGCCTTAGAGTTTATTTTTTTATAGTGTCAACAAACCCCGTAAAAGTTTTTGTGAATCCGTAATATATTGGTACGAATTCCAGAATATTTTGAACCTGAAGCCTGTGACCTAAATTTTAACATTGCTTAGGCCATAGGAGTCCATTGGCCTGGGTGGGTGTAAATGTGCATTGAACTAGATAACTAGATTGATTCAACCTATGAACTCCATGCGGAGTGATTTTCGCATGAAGCTAATGGATGAGCTCTCAGCGGAGTTAAATGGAAGCTTCAAGCAAAGCTAAAAACTGAGCTCGCAGCAGAGCTAAAATAAAACTTCGCGCGAAGCTAATGATGAGCTCACAACGGAGCTAAAATAAAGCTTCACGCGAAGCTCAAGATGACGTCTGAGCGAAGCTAAATAACTTCGCTACTTAAGTTTTCGAACTCCGACCGTCGTTTCAAAAAATTTAACATGCAAGTTCTTTGGAAAGAACTGAAGAGTGAAATTTCACCAAGAATTTTTTTTGAAGGAATTAAAACCAAGACTAATATTATTCAGAGGTTAGGAACATGATAAAATTAGTCTACGAAAGAGAATCCACTAGGGATAAAAGAGTGTTGGTCTAGAAATTCGTCTGTTTAGAGGTGATTGACTGGACATGACAGGTTAAGAATCACTAGAAAAGGAGTTCGCTGTTTAGATGTGACGAACTGGACATAACAACAATAAGATAGTTCCCACTGGACCTGGGGATGAGATTTGAAATCCATCAGTTCAGAGGTGATTGACTGGATATAACTAATTAGAGATTATTAGACTCGAATTTTATCATTCAGAGGTGACGAACTGGACATAACGACAAAAGAAAGTTCGTACTGGATGGGAGGATAGGATTTAGTTATCTGTCAGTTCAGTGGTGATTGATTTAGGATACAACCGATTGAGAAACTATCAAACTCAGAGCCCTTGTTGTTCAGACGTGACTGACTAACTTGACAACAAAAGAAGTCCACAAAGGACTAGCGGATGAAATTTGGACGTCGATCGGTTCAGAGATCACGAGCTGGACATAACTGATTGGGACTTACCGAATTCAGAGCCCTACTGTTTAGAGGTGTTAGACTGAACATGATGGTAAAAAAAGCCCCTACTGAACTAAAGGATGAGACTTGGCCATCTGTCGGTTCAGAGGTATTTGACTGGACATAACCAATTGAGAAATCTCCTAACTTAGAATTTGCCATTTAGAGGTGACGAACTGGACATAACGACAAAAGAAAGGTGAACCCAGTTTTAGGGACCCATATATTCAGAGGTGATAAATTGGACATGATAGACTAAGACACACGAAATTCTGAATCCGCTACAGATGTCATAATGTTAACATTACAGCTAGTCCACTAGGGACTGCAAGGGTGAATTGGATCTGGACATCCGTCAGTTCAGAGGTGATGGACTGGACATGACCACTAAGAGACACCATGCTCACAATTCGCTGTTCAAAGGTAATTGACTAACCTGACAACAAGAACTCTTGGCCCTAACGGGGGAATGAGAACAATGTTATGGACTCGTCTGTTCAGAGGTGGTGAACTGGACATGACAGTTTGAGAACCATAGAGGCAAAGAGATTTGGGCACTTATCAGTTCAGAGGTGATAAACTGGGCATAATCGACTAAGAAACATCAGAGTCAGAACCCTGTCATAGGTGGCGAAGTGGACATGATGGCAAAAAGTGTTATTCTACTAAGAAATATGATTTGATACTCCACGGAGAATTTAGTGTATCCTTGTAAGAGTTTGAAAGAAATTGTCAGAGGTAAAATGTTAACGTGACAACCAAAGAGTCCACTGAGGACAAAAAAGGGTATTAAAAGACTCCGAGGGGAATCTATTAAAAACTCGCTGGGAGTTAAAAGAAATCCCATGAGGATTTTAGAAGAAAATTTGTATTCCTATAGATTCCGCAGAGAAATATTTTAAAGAGTCGTCAGAGATAAGCATTAATGTGACAATCAAATTGGGGAAGATAGGAGGCAACACTCTTAAAAGTTATCAGAGGTAATCATTAACGTGACAACTTGATACCTCTTCGAGGAATGGATATCTTATGAGAATTTTGAAGAGAGAATTCAGCGTTTTCTAAGACTCTGTGAGGAATCTATAAGGAGCTATCAGACATAATCATTAACGTGACAACTTGCAACTTCCGGGGGGATTTTCAGGAAGTCGTTTGTTAGAGAACTCCACCGGGGATAGAGAAATGCTAATTCTCTGCGAGCTCTGAAAGAGAGCTATCAGAGGTATAATGTTAATTTGGCGAGCATTGATCTGCGTAATTTGAGTGGACATGCCATTTTATGGAGAAGAATGACAAGTGAAGGTCTGATCCGCTGGGGATATAATAATTTTACTGTCAGAGGTTTAATGTTAACATGACAAACTTAATATGTAGTTTATTTTGTTGGGAAAATGATTACAGATGTAATCCTACCATTCCATGGACAGGAATTGGCAGGGGACTTTGATGAAATTGACCATTCTCTGCAAATGCAAGAATATTGCCAGAAATTCCGCCAGGAAATAGAAGGCAGTGCTCCGAAAATTTGTTTAGGAATTGAAGTGATCCCATTGTAGAGGTATTCTCTGGAAATAATGAATTCTCTCTAGAGGGAATAATTATTTGTACGCTCTGAGGGAATTTGATAGAAAGCCCTAGGGGACTTTCTCTCACTTCTGATTGATCGACCGGTGGCCACATCTTGAAATGAATGTGAAAACACTAATTTTTTTTTTGCAAAGATGTGTCTTGAGCCTTCTTCAATGGTTTGGCTTGACAAGTCATCAGATAACTCATTTAGCCAGTTTATCTAAATATATGAATGAATGTGTTGTGAAGTCGAGCTTCGACCGATCGAAAAGAGGAGGATGCGATTGAAGTCATGCCACCATTACATACGAAAAAGTCAGAGGTGAAAGTTTTAACATGACTCATTCTCTTTGTAGATCAATCATTCCATGAGAGTGAATCGGTAGAGAATTCTGGAGGAAACGAGATCAGGTCCCTTAGGATTTTTATCAAATCCTCAGCTATCAACGGTTTGGTTTGCCTTTACTAACTACCATTTGAGTTAGGCTAGTCATGCTATCCCCCTTAGCATGATGAGTTGTTGAGAATTTTATGTTGGGCTTAAAAGCCAATATTTTCCTTTAACCTTATTCAAACCAAAGGTTTCAGACTGTGCTATTTGAAGTGGATTTTTTTGCATTCCACTGGTGACCTCTATAATCTCGCTGGGGATGAAAGAGTGAAGAGTAGACTTTGTAGGGAATTTGTCGAGTAAATTGATGAAGTATCACCTAATCAGTATTCTTGTTCTCACAGTCATCAAGTCGAGATATAAAACATAATCTTTGCGGGGAATTTATTGATTAAATCGAGATTTCTTGCGAAGCTTCATTTTAGTTTGTCATAACCAAGACTCAGGTTTGCAGCTGATCACGAATTCAGATATGAATGTGAAAACAGTGAAAAGTCTTGCTGAGATGCGTCACGATCCTTCTTTAATGAATTCAGCTCGATCGAGGTCGTAGCGAGACTAAATCATCACTCGCCGAATAACAGAGGCGAAAGGATGATTATGTTAGCCCAAAGGCCCATCACTCTAGTTTTGATAATGACTAACTCATATAGTTACAGTGCTAATGAGCTTATTGTGTTTAAGTTTCAGATATTGATCAGGATCATAATTGATGTTTAGCTTCACTAAAAGACTCAAAGTCAAGCTTGAAGTTAATATATAGTGATTCAAGAGCTCAAGCTTTAAAACATATAAGCACTCAAATAGGAGTTTAGCTCGGAGAATCAAGTTTGGATCAAGTCTACTTGGACAAGAAGATCTATAAGAGGACTTAAGTTTAGAGTTTATGAGTTTAGATCTCCTGTAAAGAATAGATTAGTTTTGATTGCTCAAACTTACACACACACACAAAAGTTTAGTTTCGGTTTAACCGGTTTACGTTTCGTATTTTGATTCTCTTTAAAAATTAGCTCATATCATTTTATTTGTGTATCCATACACTATTGAGGTACTAATATGTTTGAACAACTTGTTTTTGTATTTGTGGAAGTTCTGAAAAATTAGTTTTCAGTTAAAAGTTTAGTGTTTGAAAAATATATTTTTATCTCAAGAAATGTATTTTAATTCATCAAAAACAAGTCTATATTATTTTATATGTGTAGTGAATTCTATCTATAAACATTGAGCTTAAATTGAGTTTTAATAACTTGTTTTTGTATTTGCTTTGAAAATCGGATTTCATTTAAAAGTTAGTTTTTAGAAAATACTTATTTTGTTTTAAGGATGAATTTCTATACCTCAAAAATAGTTCACATGTTTATAATATGTTGTGATTTTTGATCACACATATTTGTGCTCTATTATGTTTACATGAACTTATTTTTATAGAATTTATTGAAATTTATTAGAATTTATTTGGGTTCAAAAGATGTTTAAAAAATACCCATCATATTATTTTTAGGCTGAAGCCGGTCGACCGCACGGTTGATCGATGGCAGAGCTCATTTGCTCTGCCAGTCAAACAAACAGTCTACGTGCACAGACGCGCACAAGCCTAAGGAGCTAGAGTTCGGTTGACCGGACGGTCAATCACAGTAGACCGACTGAAACTGCAGAGCTCTCGAGTTCTTCTCGATTGACCGGACGATTGACCGGAAAACCCCAACAGCTAAAAAATAGCTGTTAAGCGATGATCGGCCGGTCGACCGCAAGGCCTATCTGTCCTGGGTTTAAGCCTAACGGCTAGTTTTGGATTTGGTAGATATATAGTGATTTCTTTTGGGTTTTTCCCTAAGATTTTGAAGAGCTAATTTTCTCACATTCAACAGAGTTTTTCAACAAGTTTTTAAAAAGTTTTTGACCTAAAAATCCAAATCTCTATTTAGTTTCAAAGTTTTAGAAAATAAAAAAAAAACAAGTTTTGGGAAATTCAAGTTTCAAGTTTTAAATTTTTATATCATTCAAGAAGTTTCTTTTGTGTTTTCATTTCTAAAATCTTTGTTTTCTCAGTAGGTTGAGCTATTTATTGTAAAATCTACTTTAAAATCTTGTATTGTGAGAGGTGTTATTTGTGATCTTTGTGATCACTAAATGTTGTAACCACTCTTTTGCTTTATGCTTTAGCTTTGTGCCTTCCCTCTTGTGTAGAGGTGAGTGCTTTGTGCATAGATTTTATGCCTCCTCTTGTGTAGAGGATTAGATTTGTATCTTTTGTAGAGTTTCTTAGTGGAGATAGTAGAAATTCTTCACGCGGTGAAGGCAGGGACATAGAGCTTGGTGCTCAAAGCTCAAAACATATCATTGTATTTGCGTTTGACTATCTCTCTAAACTCTACTCTCTTTATAACTTACGTTACTATTATTATTCACCTATACATGCTTGATATTGTGCTTACTCTTGTATCATTTCAAGAGAGTTATTGAAGCACCTCAACTCTTAATTTAGAAGAATGTTGAGGAGAAATTCTAGAACCCTTCACTCGAAAATTCGATTTCTCTCTTTGGATATCACTTGTGTCTAATTTTGTTAGTGTAAAAGTTTTTAATTCTACATTATTTGTCATTAGATTTGCAATTACCTATCCACCCCTTCTAGGTGTGCTTTCATTTTGTATCAGAGCTAGTACTCTGATATCCGGTTTAACCACCTAGGAGTGATCCTATATTTGCTAATCACATATTTGCTTCACATATTCATATTTGCTTCACACACTTATGGATTATCTTGCTCTATCTATGATTGACGTTTCTAATATTAACATGTGAAAATTTAAAATGAATTCATATCTTGAAGCCTTAGGATTACATGTTTATCTTGTCACTACTAAGAAATCATGTTTTGAAAATGGCAAATACTTAGAGATTAATGCACAAGCCATGATTGCACTAAAGCAAACACTTAATAGTACTCTGTGATTCTGTTTTTGAAGTGTGGAGTGTTGAAACTTAGATTTTGATGATAATATTTGTAATGCAGTTGCATTGGAGCTCTATCTCAAAAGCTTATGATGAGTTATAAATGCTGTAGACTACTCAAGGATATTTGACTATTTTGTATATTTGATATAGAATATTAAAGCCTTGAAAAACACACTTTAGTCTTTTTAGTCGACTTGTAACCAAGTATAGTCGATTTATATATCCTCAAGTCGACTTGACCCTTTATGTAGTCGACTAAATTCTGTCCTGAAAAAATATCAACTTTCTGTTTCTTAACAGTTAGCAGCATTAGTCGACTTATCAACATTACTAGTCGACTAATCCATGTTGTAGTCGACTAATCATTTCTGCTGGTTGATTAATAGTAGTTTCCAAAGAGTCTCATATCGGTTTCATATATTTATAGTCGACTTATCTCTTTTGCTAGTCAACTAACCCAATCAAAAATGCCCACCCTAGTTGACTAATCTCTATCCCCTAGTCAACTTATAACAGTTTCTGATTGTTAAACAGTTATTGATTTTCTGATGTTTATCCAACGTTTTAATATTCAAATTTATCCTGATAATTCCTTAACTGATCATAGATTTCAGGTATAAATAAGGATGTTATCTTGGGCTAAATACATCAATTAAAATCTTAGTTTTTTGTCCAAAAAACTCTGGTCAAATTTTGTTTTCAGAAGACTAGTTTTACTTTCTGTTCTTCACACAAATTCCAATCCTCTAGTGAAGAATTCTGAGAGTCCACCTATAAGATCCTTGTTCACAATCACATACAAGTCTCAAGGCTTATAGGATTGACTGTAATCACTTAAAGAGAAGTATTGTACAAGAGCGTCTTCTTGGTGGAGAAGAGAAGTTGTACAAGGTGTTGTCTTCTTGGTGTAAGAAGAGTTGTACGAATTTGGTAAAAGTTATTTGTCCAGCGGTGTACAAGGTGTTGGTTTTGAGTGTACAAAATCAAGGATAAGGAAAATCTCAAGCGGCTTACTTGGGGACTGGATGTAGGTCACGAAGACTGAACCAGGATAAAATCTCTTGTGTTTATATTTGCATAATTCTGAGATTTATTTCCTTTCTTACAAGTTATTTTATTTAACGCTAATATCTTTATTTTAGTGTTATATTGACATAATATTTTAGATCCTACAATTGGTATCAGAGCCCTGCATACCCGGTTAACACCCTACAACTAGACTTCCGTAAGCGGCTAAAGTGGAACAGACTACGCGAAGAACTGGTACTTGAAGAAGCATAGACACTCACCGACCTAGCTAGAAGTTGTCCGTCCTTTAAGATGTCCTAAGTGGCCTCCCGGGAATACTTCTCATTTGCATCCGTTGCTGTTGATGTAACGGAGTTTCCTTCATCACAATTCAGAGAAGGATATTCTACACAACGTCTACCACTATTTGATGGATCAAATTACAACTATTGAAAGTGTAGAATAAAGATCTACTTGCAATCACTCAACTATGAACTCTGTAACATAGTAGAAGTATAGTACACCAAGCTGACCACAAATTACAGTGCATGGAATGAAGAACAAAAGAAGTCTGCAAGCCTTGATGCCAAAGCAATGGACGCGCTTTCTGTGCGTTGAACAAAGAAGAATTCAATCGCGTATTAACGGTCAGATATGCAAATCAAATATGGCAGATTCTACAGGTAACTTATCAAGGTACAAATAAGGTTAAAGAATCTAAAATTTCCGTTCTTATTCACAGGTTTTAACTCTTCAAAGTGAAGGAGAATGAAATAATTTCAGGAATGATTACAAAGTTCACCGACATTATAAATTCCTTAGCATCTCTTGGAAAGGAGTACACTTAAGTTGAAAAGGTTAGAAAGGTTCTTCATGCACTCACATCAGATTGGGGGAAGAAGATCATTGCAATAGAAGAAGCAAATGATCTCTTAACTATGTCATTAGAAAACCTTATTGGTAATTTAATGACATATGAAGTGCAACTTGAAGAGCGAAAAAAGGATGAACACAACCTCTATCTAAGAATAAAGTACTTGCCTTCCATACATCCTCAGACATGGACAATTCAGAT
This sequence comes from Agave tequilana, assembly GCA_038442645.1. Taxonomy (NCBI): domain Eukaryota; kingdom Viridiplantae; phylum Streptophyta; class Magnoliopsida; order Asparagales; family Asparagaceae; genus Agave; species Agave tequilana. Next base: position 106,057 of record JAVJIF010006468.1, read on the forward strand.
GATGATGAAGAGGAAATGATAATGCTCTCAAGAAAATTCAAAGTTCTTGAAGCAAGGTAAGTTTAAATGTTTTAATTGTAATAAATTAGGTCATATGAAGAAGGATTGTCCATTGCTCAAACACAAAGAAAAATTCAAGAGCAAAAAGTTCAAAAAAAGAAAGATTATTAAGCATCATGGGAAAATAGTGATTTGTCTTCCTCAGATGAAGAAGAAGCCACTGCACATAATGAGAATTTCTTTAAAGAAAATATTTTGCTTAAAAGAGAAACTATGTTTTTAAATGAAAGAATTTCTGTTTTAGATAAAGACATGACAAGTTTCAAAGATAAATATGAAGAACTTTTGAATAAAGTGACAAAGTTTAATACAAAAAAGAAAATTTAAATGATATGTTGTCATATCAGAAGGTTTCATATAATCATTTTGGACTTGAATTTTCAAAGATAAGCATATTGGTCTTGGTTATTCAAAAAATAATATTGAAAGAACTACACATGTCTACAAAAAGAATAATGAGAATTTGTTAAGACCATGAAATCAAAGTTTAAATATATTTGGATTCCTAAAAATCTAAATAATATGGATAAAAATACTTAAACTGCATCATATATACATCATATATGTAATTCATGCAATTATGTTTATACTAACAGATTGAAACTAAATTCAAATTGGGTTTGGATTCCTAAAGGTTAATATTTTGATCATGTTATGATTGGTGCCATTAACAATATTTTATCTTATAGGTACTATATAAAGAAAATAGAATACCTGATGATATAAGTTATTTCTAACATTTGAAAATATATCATATGTATGCTATGATGCAGGGGGAGAACACTTATAATATATATATATATATTTTAAACCTGTTTTCTGCAGGGAGAGTTTCTCTATAGGGGGAGCTTATGCATACACACATTGTCATCATCAGAAAAGGAGAGAATGTTGAAATTTAGATTTTGATAATAACATTTGTGATGCAGTTGCATTGGAGCTCTATCTCAAAAGCTTATGATGAGTTATAAATGTTGTAGACTAATTAAGGATATTTGGCTATTTTGTGTATTTGATATAGAATGTTAAAAGTCTTGAAACACACACACTTTAGTCTTTTTAGTTGATTTGTAACAAAGTATAATCGACTTAAATATCCTCAAGCTGACTTGACCCTTTTTGTAGTCGACTAAGTTCTGTCCTAAAAAGATATCAACTTTCTGTTTATTGACAGTTAGCAGCATTAGTCCACTTATCAACATTACTAGTCGACTAATCCATGTTGTAGTCGACTAATCATTTCTACTGGTCGACTAATAGTAGTTTCCAGATACTTTCATATCTGTATCATATATTTATAGTCGACTTATCCTTTTTGCTAGTCGACTAACCCAGTCAAAAATGTCCACCCTAGTCGACTAACCTCTATCCCGTAGTCGACTAATAACAGTTTCTGACTGTTAAACAGTTATTAATTTTCTGGTGTTTATCCAACGTTTTAATATTCAAATTTATCCTGATAACTGCCCTAACTGACCATAGATTTCAGCTATCCTAGGCTAAATACACCAATTAAAATCTTAGTTTTCTGTCCAAAAAACTTTGATCAAAATTCTGTTTTTAGAAAACTAGTTTTACTTTCTGTTCTTCACACAAATTTCAATCCTCTAGTGAAGAATTCTGAGAGTTCACCTATAAGAGTCCTTATTCATAATCACATACAAGTCTCAAGGCTTATAGGATTGATTGTAATCACTCAAAGAGAAGTATTGCACAAGAGCGTCTTCTTGGTGTAGAAGAGAAGTTATACAAGGTGTTTTTGTCTTCTTGGTGTAAGAAGAGTTGTACGGATTTGACAAAGGTTATTTGTCAAGTGGTGTATAAGGTCTTGGTTTTGGGTATACAAAATTAAGTATAAAAAAAACTCAAGCGGGTTACTTGAGGACTGGATGTAGGTCATGAGGACCGAACCAGGATAAAATCTCTTGCGTTTTTGTTTGCATAATTTCTGAGATTTATTTCTTTTCTTACAAGTTATTTTATTTAATGCTAATATCTTTATTCTAGTGTTGTGTTGACAAAATATTTTAGATCCTATATGGAGCACATTGATCTCTCTTAATGGAAAAGGTTCAAACAAGTTGGAGAGAGAAACGAGTGAAGACGATTCCAACCAAACTTTCTTCATGGTCCAAGGGACTGACTCCCTTGAGGTAAATTCAGAATCCAGTATTGATGATTGTGCAAGTACACCTAATGATGATATGTCTAGTGAGGATGCACACATGTTAAATGAAGAGCTTTTCATGTTTTGTGAAAATTTATTGAGAAAATATAAATTATTGAAAAATAAGAGTTTAAAATTAAAGAAAGAAAATGAATCTTTGCCTTCAAAGCTCGATTTTGTTTTGAAGATAAAGAAATGATTTCAAATGAAAAGGATTCTTTGAAATCTCAACTTGATTTTGTTTTAAATGAAAATGAAATTTTGAACCAAAAAAAATTGATTTATGAAAAAATGTTACTTTAAAACAAAATGATGCTTTATTTTCAAAACTTGATTTTATTTTGAAAGAAAATAATTTTTTGAAAAATCAAATTATTTTAATTTCAAAAGAAAAGGATTCTTTGAAAAATGTTTTGTTGGAAAAGGAAAAGATATTCATACCTATTTTCGAAAGAAAAGGATTTTATTTCTCATACTAGTTTCTATTTCTTCTTCCATTATTGAAAATGATATTTGTACTTTTAAAGAAGAATATTGTTTGTTTAGGCTTTATTTTGATCCAATGTGCTTTTGACCATACTAGATTGGAGTATATGTTTCAAAACAAACAAACTCTACATGTTCATACACACCCTCCATAACATACAACACATGCCATCATGTATGCTAGAGTGTACACTTGTGCACATTGGGCCCCAAAGGTACTAATCCTTGCAAAATTATGTTATGATAAATTAAATTCTTCAAATTTCACATGTAAAAATAATTGGCTTCGCAATGGTACTAATCCTCAAGGACCTAAGAAAGTTTGGGTATCAAAAATTATATCACTTATTTTTGATATAGGTATGGGCTCTCACAAGACATGAGAGGCTTGGTGTCTTGATGGTGAATACAAATTGGGCTTGATAGACAACTAAATGGATGCATCACTATCAAGAAGTTTAGGTGGGAGGACTACCTCATTTTGAAGAAATGGAGATTAATTCTATCAGTTTTGTAGCTATATCTATCCTTCATTTTTGTTTATATATGCTTTAATTAGATGATTTTTTTAGCATATCATAGTTTACATCTTTTGATTTACTTGTTTTAAATGCAACTATTTGTTCAAACTTGTGATATACTTGTATAGTTCTTGAGATACACTTGATTCTAATGCTACACATGTTTTATTTGTGTACTCAATGCATGTTTGATTGTACTTGTATGCCCTAATTGTGATGATTCTTACATTTATACATATATTTTTCTTTTATAAATGCTTTTGTTTGGAACATTATTGTTTTTATTTTCAAGAATATGATTATTACATGATTCTTGTGCACTCACCTTTTATTTACTCATGATTTTGTATTCATGAGCTTGCTTGTCCTATATAGATTTTGAGTGACAATTCTTATGTAATTGTATGCTTCATGAGATATATGATTGGTTTTATGTTTTGAAGAATTTTGAGTTAGCTTTTAAGTTGCTCAACTATTTTCAAATTATTACTTTTGTTAATATTTACCCTAAGTGGGAGGTTGGTTGAGTGATCATATCTTATTTTGCTTAAATGACTATTTTTTGATATCTGCATGTAGGTTGGTGATTTCAGTAAGTTATACGCATGATTCTCATGAAAATTAATTTTTTATATTCATTATTATTTATCTATATATGATGTTCTTTATTATTAATGGAATTTCAATTGACATACATACATACATATATATGATTTGGTTGGTTGTGCATTTTTCATGCATATTTAATGCATGTTTTAGTACAATCTTCATTTTGCATGGTTTATATATGTTTAATATATAAATTGGTATTACTTTCAATTGATATCATCACTTTTCAAAATTTATGCGTTAGTTTTGTAATTGTTTCAAAAAAAGAGGCGAAATTTCTTGTTTTAAATTTTAATTGATATCTTATTTCCTACTTTTTGAGAAAAATATTCTAATAGCTCATATTTTCAATTGATATATTATCACAATTGGTATCTAATTTTCAAATTGTTTAGAATTCAGAATCGGTATCATAGGCTTTCACTTTCTATTCAATTGGTATCATATTTAAACCTTCAATTGCTATCAAAATTATTTTGCAAATTGCTATATATGTTGGTTTTAAAACTGTTTTCAGTTTCCAATTAGTATTTCTAGTTTTTTCAATTGGTATCCATGTTTGTTTATAATTGGTATCTTGCAACTATTATTCTTTCAATTGGAATTCTAGTTTTATTTTTACAAATGGTATTTTAGAAAATTAAAATTTCATTTTGTTTTCAGATTCGCTTTGATATTTATTGCCTATATGTAAGAGGAGTTAACTTAACGTCTCCTTTATATATAAACTTATGATGAGTGTATTGTATAATGAAGAACTTAACCTCTCCTCTCTATATCATACATGTGTCTAGGGGGAGCTTAACATCACTATCTATTCATTGTATACTATGCTTATGTGGGGTTAGGGCTTAGTCATCTCTTTTCCATGTAATACATGTATGCAAGAGGGAGTTAACTTCACGTCTCCTCTCTTCATAAATTCATATCGCATATACATCTACTTTATTTTGTATACCCTTTTTGATGAATTGACAAAAAAAAGGGGGGGGAGAGATTTTAGAGTTTATATATGCATGCTTGTATTCTATGTTTGCATATATGTGTTTGCATTTAGCTATCTCTCTAAGCTCTACTCTCTTTATATCTCACATTGCTATTACTATTCATCTATAAATGCTTAATATTGTGTTTACACTTATATTATTCCAAGAGATCTATTGAAGCATCTCAACTCTTAATCTAAAGGAATCTTGAGGAAAAGTTTTAGAGCCCTTCACCAGGAATTCGACTTCACTCTTTGGATATCACTTGTGTCTAATTTTGTTAGTGTACAAGTTTTTAATTTTACATTATTTGTTATTAGATTAGCATTGCACCTATTCACGCCCTCTAAGTGTGCTTTCAGATTGGAGACATACCACTATTACATATGGAAAAATCACCATCCTTTTGATCGAGAGGAATGGTTAGGAAGAAGAGTGCCCAAAATTCTGCTTAGATATGCTCGACTTCAAGATATGACCTGCTCTTCCAAATGAGAAGAGTGATTGGCTAAAACCAGAAATTTTGCCTTTGTCTCATCTTTAATGTCAACATCGTGTATTATAACAGCTTGATGTCAACTGAAGTACCAGAGGAAGCAGAGATGACATTAATTCTGCTTGGGGGAAAGGATTTATTGGGGAGAAGGAATAGTCAGACAAGTCTGTTTTAATGACCAAATGTTTAATGTTAACGTGGTCATGTACGGTACTTTTTTGATCAGATATATGGTGTTAACGTGATCAGGGATAATACTTCTACAAGAACTTACTGTTAATCGGCATCATGAGCGTGTTGCTATTTGGATTTGCTAGGCGGTATACTCCGTTCGAGTAGACTGTCTCTACTATGAAGGGTCCTTCCCACTTGGATAGGAATTTGCCCTTGATCTTATGTGTCATGAACATAGGTCGCTTGAGAGCTAAAATCAAATCTTTTTTATGAAAGACTATCTACTTGACCTTTTTGTTGAAGGCCTTTGAGATTCGAGCTAGGTAAAGCTCAATGCGCTATTGAGCTTATAATCGCTTCTCGTCCAATGCTTCGAGCTCTTGGAGACGTAATCGATTGTTATCTCCTTCTGCCATCTTGGTTACCAGAGCAACTCGAAGTGATGGAATTTGTATCTCTAGAGGTATGGCTACTTGATTAGTTTCTAAAATTGCATATTTCAAATCACATCTTCACATTTATTCAATATTAAATTCTGTTAATAATCTCTCTTGTATGCTACTAGGTCTATGGTATGAAATGAAGAAGAAGCCCAAAAATTCTATTTAATTGTTGATTAAAAGCCTATAAGAATAACCATTGACATTGGAAGGTGGTTTTGTCAAAATCGGGAGCCCAATTCAGATTTCTAGAAGTACAACTGACAGGCGAACAAGCGGGCAGCGTGCAGCAGACGACGCCATGCACGCCACCCTAGAATTGCCACGGAAATGCGACAACAGCAATCGCGTGGAGCCGCGATTTGTGATTTAATGCGCGGCTCCGTACAGCTCCTCTGGTGCCTTGTTTCGCCTATTAATACCTTGGGATTTTCAGAGCACCAAAGAAAGAAGTTTTGAGGAGTTTTTAGGATAGTTTTAGGTTTTTCTTATCCATTGTTATAGTTTTTAGGGTAGTTTAGGTTAGTTCTTCTTTTTCTTCCTCTTTGTTTTCCATTTCTTATAGATCTTGTAATAGGAAAGAGAGTGGAACATGGGTGGAAAGCAAGAGTGCTTGTTAATGGTAGGTGATAATTTATGAAATGTTTTTTCTTTATCTCTCCTTATTTTCTTCTCTCTAACTCCTTTTACATGCTTAGCTAATTTTCTCTCTTGGCAACTAACTACTAACTACTAACTTGCTAATTCTTACTTGATAATCCACATGATTCTAATAGCCTCTACTTGGTTTTGCTCTTGTAAGAGCCATTGATGGCTCATGATGATGGATTCTAACACTCTAACATCCTAACTCTCTAACAAGCTAACATTATTTTATTTCATACTTTCTCTTGTTTAGTTTTGATGGTTTAAGTGTAGCTTGCACTTATTTTGTTGAGTTTGGATATGAAAGTTATCTTATGGGTCATGCTTTGAAACACTCTTGAACCAAGAACTAGTGATGGCCAAGGATACATGTGAGGTAACTATCACTAAGAGGTTAACGTGGTTAGTGGAACTATTAGTAGTTAATAGTTATGGATTTTCTTTTCCTTTTTTACTTTATTTTAAAATATATCAAAAATCACAAAACTATATTTTCTATGTTTCCCACTCCTTTGTTTTCACTGTACTCTTCTCTTTTCATGTTATGTTTTGTTTTCTTTTGATTTTTTAAAATATTGAAGAAACTTTAACACACACGTGAATAAACTGGTAAAGCTTTTATCGCTTTCTTTCCTTGTGGATTCGACCCGTTTAGCCTCTATGCTATAATGGAAGTATCGAGGAAGCCAAAACACACACACTTTAAATCTTGATTTCAAAACATATACTTTTTGTGCACGATTTTTCCCCGATTAAATTTTGGCGTTGTTGCCGGGGATGGGAACGGTTTGATCTCACATTTTTGTTAGCTTTTCTTCTTTGTTTTTGGTGTGTAGGTCAATTTTTTAGCATTGCAAAAAGTCCACACTTGCTTTTGTGTGGTTGGGTAAATTCTTATATATTGTTATATTCTGCTGCTATTTTTTGTTTATATTACCTGTGCACTGTAATAATTTTAAGAATTAAAATACGATAATTGAATGTTTTAAAACGGTTTAGACATTTGCATTTATGCAGGTGTCATTTTCAATCCAATATACTGTATTTTATTCTTGTGTTGTTGTGATTTTGACGGAGGTGTACATATTGTATTGCATATAGTTAGGATAAACATGTGGGTGATTTACTCTCTTTGTGTGTTTATTCTTATCTATATTGCACACTTGCACGAATTAAACATAAGGACAAACCCAATACAATATAAGAAGAGAAAGTCATTATCCTTCCTTAGCCCAAAAATCACCTCGCCACTCACATAACCCAAGCCTTATAAAAACTGCTAGATGTTGGTGTTTGGACACACATATTGTATTAATATTATAACATTCCTACATATATTCTGTAATGAATATTGCAAATAACTTGTCTTAATGTCTTAATTCATGCAGGGTATGATAGGAGAAGATAATCATAAAATTTATCCAATTAAATTCAAAAGTTCAAAAGAAAAGGGATCGATTCAAATCCAAAGGTTATAGAAGCTATCTTATCTGAAAACTAAATATATCAGATAAGATAATATCATCTCGTTTCAAAAAAAATGGATTGTTTGAAGACCTTATCTGTTTCGCTGAAGATAAGTGAATATCTTATTAATTTTAGAAGACAAATTGAAAATCAAAGAGGATAAATGGATAGAGAGAAGATCAACGAATGAGATGAAGCGATTTAGATTCGAATTCAGGTTGGATATAGTTTAGCATTTTAATCATAACTTTCGCTATCGAAATTCAAACCTAATGATTCAAAATGCTACAAAAAGAAGACTTAAAGGGATACAATTCTTCTGTTGATCACTCATTCTAATTCTATCATTTGTTAAGTGATATTCAGCAATTAACATGCCAATAAGCTGCAGATCAGAATTGAATTTCTAGATTAATCAAATAAGTTTGAAGATAAGGGGAGAAAATTCAAATTCAGAAATATATAGCTCTTCCTATCTTTATACATGTTCTATCTCTCTGGTTATCTCCTATAAATACCCTCATACCTCGAAGGCAGAAAGGACACCATCTCAGAGAGAGAGCTTTAATTTAGGTTTTTCTTTTCTTCTTCAATGTAATTTTTATTTTTTATTTTCTTTTAGGTTAGAGAGAGTTACATGAGAAAAGAGAGAATAATTATTGTAAAGTGATACTATTGTAATTCTTTTTCAAGAAACTTATATTAAAGGTGATATCAATGTAATTTTCCCACTTTTCTTCATCATACTTAATCTGATCTAGCACCATGTTCAAGTTATTCTTTCTATTTGCTTTGCTTTACTTCATACTGAGGCAAGTCTTTCTTATGATTCAACGGTAGAGGTAAGTAATCTTTTTGTTTTCTTTTTTAGTTCATTAGTTTAGAATTATAATTATTTTTTTAGTCTTTTCTTTTCTTTTATAAATAAAACAACAACACCACAATCTCTTCTTCTACCATCACCTTTTTAACTTAACATAATAATTTTATTTTCTTTTAATAAAATTAGAAGAGAAATATTAACTAGTTTCGATAAATTAAAAGAGAGAAACTTACATAACGCTTCCATCGCTGTCCCTCCCTGTGGATCATGACCTGTTAGCCCAGGCGATACAGTAGATTGAGGAGCTAGCACTGTTCTAAATTTCTATATTTTTTTGTGCAGGTTTGGCTCGATCATAATTTTGGCGCCGTTGCCGGGGAGGACGGTAAGTTTTCTTTTCTTTTTTATTTTCTTTAACAAATTAATCTCTTTTTCTTCTTTGTTTTGATGTACAGAGGCTAATTATAGAAAACTAGGAGTTACAACAGACATATTGCTACTCTGTGCCTCTGCCCAAGAAGCAGAGCATCAGAGCCCACAACTGTGATGAACTGCTAACTGTAGTTTCTTACAGATTGCTTGATTTTCAGAGATTCAGCTTTCTGTAGTTATTAGTTTATCTGTTTAACTCACTCTGTACATGTTTCTAATCAACAGTAACTTATTGCTTTGTAAATGCTAAAAAACGCTTAGACTCTTGCATCTTAGAGCATCTGTCAATTTCATTTCTTTATATTACTATTGAAGAGTGCTGGAGAAAAAGGTACGTCTGTATTGCATATAGCTTATGAAACACACTCGTATGTTATATTGCTTGGGTTTTATTTTTGCTAAATACTTGCACATGAGCACGAAAACGATCTAAGGGCATATTCTTAAACAAGATAAGGTGGGGAAGTCATTACCCTTCCTTAACCTAAAATCATCTCCTCGCTCACTAACCTATCCTAATATAAAATTGAGTAGACGTTGGCCCTAGGGACATCTCGGACTCAATAGGGATTGACCTAAGGGAAGTTGTTAGAATTTGACTCTTACCAAATCGGTGTCTAAGGTTGGGAATTGAGAGGCGAACCCTGAAGGCTAGTGGTTTGACATAATTAGGCCCGTTGCTTAGCACAGATACCTCCCACCAATCTTACCCCTACCTGGCCGATTAACTTGTGGTTAGTTCTATAATATACCTCCTGTGGATAATCAATAGTTAGGAGTTGTCTAAGTCTAGGCTCTACCCTAACATAGGCTAGATTTTTTTTCTTATTTGTTTAGTTGTTTGTTTTCATTTTTTCTTGTGAAAATGGATTATAATTATAATTATTTTGATTATAACTCAAATCCATATTTCACCCAAACCTCTTTCAATTCGGATATTACCAACCCGGTATTACATAACTCTAACCAACCAAGTATGCCAGATTGGTCTTATCTGAATCAATATATGCCCCAATCCCAGTATTATGAACAAGAATGGGACAATCATCACCACTCTTCACCGAGTCAGTCGGGATACAACTCCCCCCGAGTCTTACCATCAACAACCTCACTAACAAACAACTTCATATAATCCATACCAAGACCAACCTATAGAAGAGAAATCTTCTTTCGAAAAGACTTTTGAAGCCTTCCTTGAGTGCACACGACAAGTATAAATCAAAGCGGACTCAATTCTCTCAAATAATTTCCAAATCTAAGATTCTTACCCTAATTTTCAAGTCCAACCACAACAAGAAGAACCTGTTGATTTAGAAAAGAATATGAAATTCATGATTTAGTCCCAAAATGATTGTATTCAATCCCAAACGGATTGTCTTAAATCTCTTAATAGGCTAGAAGTAAAAGTGAGTCATTTGGTCAATACAATTAATGATAGGAATGAGAAAACTCTGCCTAACACATTTTCGACCACTCCTGATTCTCGTAGCCATATTGATGAAGAATCATGGTATCTTGGAGATTTTAACCAAGATTCAATTTTACCACAAAACTTTGAATTCGGCTAATATCAACCCATTGACAAATTGGCAAGTTTTTATTTCAATGAGATTGAACTTGAAGATGAATGTGATACCGATTCCCAATATTATGATTCAGTTTCACTTTTTGAATCTATGCTGACTCCGATTTTCTTACCCGATTTGGACCAAATTCTGACGCCAACACTGATTCCTATCCCCGTAGAGCTTGAACATGAACCACTTATTTTGAATAGTCACATTTCATTATTGGGAAATGAATGTGAACTTCAATTCTATGATTTGGATCATACTCATGAACTAACTCTTACTCTCGAATCTAAACTTGATTTGAGTTTTATTCCCGAGTCAGCATTGGTTCCCAATCCCTTCATTGTTAAGCCCAAATATCCATTCCACAAAATTACATTCCATTGTGGACTAAGGTTTAGATCAATATGACCCTGTGATGATATCTCAAGACTGGTCATATAACCGAGAAAAATTTCATGCTAGGATCTTGCATGATCCTATTCATATGGGGATTATAAAAATGTTAATAAGAAAGAGGTGATGAAAGGTGGGTTCCATAAAAATTCACAATATTTAGATTGGGCAGAAACGCATGACCCAATAAGACCACCACCGGAACCACCATCTTGAGGTGACAATTTTCCCTTCTTTCTCCTTTTTCATGTATTATTGTATTTCTTTCATACATTGAGGACAATGCATGAGTTAGGTGTGGGGAGGGTTTACTAACATGCTAACTTCACTAATTTAAAAAAATTCTTTCTTTAAAACTTTTTGAAAAGAAAAATAATACTTTGACTTATTTTTGTGAAAAGTTAAGTTAATTTTAAGGAATAAGAGGATCATAATTAGGATTTCTTATACTTAGTCAAAATAAAATTATTTATTGATTTGGAGTTAGGAAGAAAAATTAGAAAAGTAATTTAGTCTTAATTTTTACCTTGATGAAATATGCATTACACACTTAGGGTTCTAAAACAAAGATTCTTATGACTTATATAAAAAAATATATATACATATATCTAAAAAAAATCCTCTAATTAAGCTGGGTATTTGTGCCTCATAAAGCATAAGTATTCACGCCTAAATGTGGTTCATATAAATTAGTAAACGAGGGTCTGCTGATGATGACGATGCTGATATGAGAATTGCAACTTATGATCGCTGTCTTCTGAAAGACCGACTCAAAATATGATATTTTGTGAGAACTGCGATAATGGTCCCAGTTCTAATAAAGATGATTGCGACGATGATCGTAGTTCTCATAAAAACTAAAAAATAGGACATTTTTGTCACAGTCCTTATAAAGACTCAGTTAGGACATATGTGAAACTACGATCATGGTTGCAATCCTAATAAAGAGAACTGCGATCATGGTTGCAATCCTATAAAGATTCAGTGTAACAGTCCTGATTTCCTAATATCCTCAATTAAGTCTTTTTAATGAACAAATTAACATAATCATCTCCAAATCTTCGAAAAATTTTGGCAGCATCTTCTTTGTAAATACTAATCTGACCTGATATATAATACAAAATCAAAATAGTTTCGGCTAATATCATCCTACTTATTCTCAATCCAATCACATAAACTAAACTCGGCAGTTATCCACACAACCATAATAATATTTCGGCTTGACATTGCCTACTTATTTATATATAACAACTCAATAATTATAATAAATGGGCTTGATAGTACCCCTCTCGGCTTTCACAACATAATACCAATTTAATTATAAATCTAACTCATCAAGATCATAGCCATCTAACTCATGCTATAAATAACATCAATAAGATTGTAAATATATACAACATGAAGTTTTACAAATACACAAAATTACAACTCCAAAACTTCTCTATATAACAAAAACGAAGCGCTTGAAACCTTAAATTGGGCCTTCTCCTCATCATAAACCGAAAACATAATAATTTATTGGGGGGTGAGCTCCAACAGCTAAGTCAGTAGAGTAAAAAAGAAATCAAGAAAATGATATCCATATCAAAATAAAAGGAAGCATGTTTTTCTTTAAATGGCAAGAAGAATATGGATAAAGAAAAGAAACAACTATATCAAGGTAAACAGTCAGCCCAACTATTTTAATGGTTTACAAAATTACCTGACTCTTTTGGTCAATGACTCTATGACTTAAATCTCTGCACTGTAATTTACAGGGTTTATGAGTTATTTCGAATACTTTATTTTAGTGACTTACTTTATTAGCGGATTCATTTCATGTGTACATATTTCATACCCTATACACGATGGTAATTCAGATAATATATATATATATATCATAAAACATACTTATATATTATATATCGTATTACACTTCAAGTACTGCATGGATTAACTCGTACACTTTCGCACATCATATATATTTCGTTATCTTTTGTAATAAAGAAAAGTTTCACAGTCCTACATAAAGGACAAGCATACAACACTACTCATTTTGAATGAGCACGTCTTTACTTCATGACATACGACCCATCTAGTACCCCGTCTTCGCACTCACCGGTTTCCGTCTGCCCCTTCCTTGATATAACAACACACAATGTTATACCTCATCTTCACACCTACCAGCTCCCGCCTGCTCCTTCTTTCATATAACAACACACAATGTCATACCCCGTCTTTACCCTATCAACTCCCGCTGGCCCCTTCTTTTGTATAATAACACACAATGTCATCCCCCGTCTTCACATCTGCCAGCTCCCGCTGGCCCCTTCCTCCGTCTGCATAAAAATAACATGACATGCACACAATCATCACATATACATCAACTATTAAGGTAAGACACACATCGTCAGTTACATTGTGATATTCTTTTTTTTTTCCACAAATCATATGATTAATATGTTACACACGATCAAATTCTTGCAACTATCTAGTACATGCACGCATTCAAACAAATATACCACTTACATTTATTATTCATTCAATGACGTATCAAATATTACTTACATTCTCAATACTCGTTCTTTGGTTATAAGATTAGTTCTTTTAATGAGTTATGATTCTGAATTCGTATATTAGATATTTGGTAAAAGAAATTGACTACACTATCCATGACTAGAGTCTTAGCATCTCTTGAAGTTAATAATAGTCCACTAGTTATCATGCATAACAATCAAGAGATAATCTTTAACAAGTTATCAACAATAAATGGTTATACGATTTATCACAAGGGTATATGTATAGGTTCTACACACACACACACACACATCTATAGCATTAAGTAACAATCACCATCGACATATATCGGCCCTATTATTAGTCCATAAATTATTTTTTGCATTCCAGTTCATAATCATCTCTACATACTATTCATACTCGGATATCAACTCGTTCAACGCCCTACATCCATACCCTCATATGGTTCAATTTTAGAGATTCAGGTTGACCTTGTTTAAATTAAATAAAGATAATAAATTTATCACTTTGATGCTACATTTATATAATCATAAGTTAGTCACCATTACTTGATTTGTAGAGTCAGTGTCACGCCCCGCTTTCCAAATACGTGAAAACGGAGTCGCGGCGAGAGTCGACGGCTTATATACGCGAGGAGAATACCCCACGCATACAAGCTAAGCCTAAAGTAACCTGAACAAGTTATAAAAATTTACTACTGAAAATTAGATAACTGCAATATGATGTATATATATATCTAATAGAAAAATAAAATCAAGCAATGAGTCTGATATATAGAATTAAGGAAACAATAAAAATGTGAATAAAAAAGAAGAAAGAACACCAAAATAGGTAGAAAGAAAATTTCAGCTCATCGCAAAGCATACGATCTCAATGAACACTTGAACAATATAATAAACTATCCAATATCTGGACGTGCAAATCTAGGGTCGTCAGAAGTGACCTAATGAGTGTAAAAGAAAAGGGAGTGCTTGTGCATATAACAGTGTGTATGAATAACAATAAGTCTAAACTGGAAATAAAAGATAGCTGAATGTTTAGTCTCCAGAATTGCATATTTTATATCACACCTTCACATTTATTCAATATTAAATTCTGTTAATAATACCTCTCTTATATGTTTCTAGGTCCATGGCATGAAATGAAAAAGAAGCCCAAAATATCATTCATTTGGCGATATTTAAAGCCTAAAAATATAGCTGTTGGAAGCTAGATCTGCCAAATTTAGGAGGGAATTTCGACAAACCGATAGCAGGTACAAAGGGGGTATGGAGCAGAAAGCTGCACACCCTGGCGCGGTGCGTGCGGCCCCAGAAAGGCTACAGAAACGCGACAAAAACCATGTTTTCGTGGCCTTTTGGTGGGGCCACGTGTCGAACGTGTGGCCCCGTGACACCCGTGGGCCCCTTAACTTATAAATACCCCAAGTTTTCAGAATTTTCAGGGAGGAGAGTTTTAAGATTATTTCTTTTTCATGTATATAGTTTTTAGGGTAGTTTAGGTTAGTTGTTCTTCTTCTTCCTCTTTTGTATTTTTCATTTCTTGTAGACATGTAATAGGGAAGAGAGTAGTACATAGGATAAAAATAAGAGAGCTTGTAATGGAGGGTGACACTCTATGAAAGGTTCTCTTTTTATCTCTATTGATTTTCTTCTCTCTAATTTTTTACATGATTAACTTTTTCTCTCATGACAACTAACCACTAACCACTTATTTGCTTACTCCTTACTTGATAATCCATATGAGTCTACTAGTCTCTACTTGGTCTTGCTCTTGTAAGAGTCATTGATGGCTCATGATGATGGATTCTAACACTCTAATATCTAATCTCTAACAAGCTACCATTACGTTATTCCATGCTTGCTCTAGTTTAGTTTTGATTGTTTAATTGTAGCTTGCTCTTGTTTGTTTAGTTAGATGTGAAAGTGATCTTACGAGTTATGCTTTGTAAAGCTCTTGAACCAAGGACTAGTGATGGCCAAGGATACATGTGAAGTAACTATCACTAAGAGGTTAGTATATTGGTGGAGCCATTAGTAGTTAGTAGCCATGGGTTTTCTTTCTTTTTTACTTTGTTTTAGAAATATACCAAAAATCACAAATACATTCTTTTCTCTAATTTTCACTTCTTTGTTTTCACCGTATGCTTCTCTTTCCATTCTTTAGTTTCTTTTCTTTTGATTCTTTAAAATATTGAAGAAACTTTAATACACATGTGAACGAAGCTTCTATCGCCTTTCGTACTTGTGGATTCGACCCGTTTAGCCTCATGCTATAACGAAAGTATCGAGGAAGCCAAAGCACAAGCACACATTTTAATTTCTAATTTCAAAATGACACTTTTCGTGCACGATTTCCCCGGATCAAATTTTGGCGTCGTTGCTGGGGATGGTTACAATTTGATCTCACATTTTTGTTAACTTTTCTTCTTTGTTTTTTGATGTGCAAGTTTAGTTTTTAGCATTATAAAAGTTTACACCTGCTTGCACTCCTTGCTCAAGAAAGCAGGGAGCATGTGCTTCAAAAGTTGTTGTGTGGTTGGGTAAATCTTTTTATATTGCTGTCCTCTGTTGCTATTTTTTTTGTTTAGATTAGCTATGCACTGTAATAATTAAGAACTAAAATATAAAAATTGGATGCTTTAAATGGCTTAGATATTTGCATTTAGGCACATGTCGAGTTCAATTCTAATATATTGTATTTTGTTCTTGTGTTCTTGTGATCTTGATGGACGTGTACATATTGCATTGCATATAGCTTAGGCCAAACACGTGGGTGATTTACTCACTTTGTGTGTTCATTCTTATCTATATTGCACACTTGCACGAATTAAAACTTAAATGCGTATCCTGATACAACATAAGGTGGGGAAGTCATTACCCTCTCTTAGCCCAAAAATTACCTCCCCACTCACACAACCCAAGTCTAAATAAAATTTGCTAGATGTTGGCCCCTAGGGACATTTGAACTCATTTAAAAGATATACCTAAGGGGAAGTTGTTAGAATTTGACTCTTGTCAAATCAGTGTTAAAGGTTAGGGATTGAGAGATATAATCTCGAAGAACAGTGGTTTGACATAATTAGGCATGTTGTTCTGGTACGGATACCTCCCACTGATCTTACCCCTACCTGGCTGATTAACTTGTGGTCAGATTCCTACAATGTACCCCCCGTGGACTGTCTAACCAGTTAGGAGTCATTTAGGTCTAAGTCAACCATAGCATAGGCTTGTTTTCTTTTTCTTTTTCTTTATTTTTTTTGTTTGTTTGTTTTTCTTTTTTTTTGTAAATTGTGAAATAGATTTCAACAATAATTCTTTCAATCCTAATGTGAATTCATATTTCACCCCGATCTCATTTGACTCGGATAACTTCAATCTGAATATGTATAATATGAACCGACCATATAGGCCGGATTGGATTTGTCTGACTCAATATGACCCATATCCTTAATTTTATGATCTAAAATTTCAAAGTAATTTTCACTCTTCACATAGTTAGTGGGGATTCAGCACCCCCGAGTTAGATTATCAATCACCTTGTCCACCATCTTTTTTCCTACATTTTGCTTCACATACTCTTTTTTTAGAACCACCAAAAATCAGAGCTGCAGAAGAGTATGAAAGCCATGTTAGAGGTCCAAAAATAATTTGAAATCATGATGGCCTCATCATATCCACAAAATTTCCAATCCCAATATAGTTTTTTTCCAGAACCACCAAAAGAAAAATTATTATTGTAAAAGAACTATGGAATTTGTTAAGAGCCCGAGCGTATAATTCAAAATATGATTGACTTCCAATGTCCACCAAATTTTGATATGTCCAAACAATCATGTCATTTTGGAAATCAAGCTTCAATTTCATCATACCAATCTGAATTTGATCAAAATCAAATCCTTGATATTTTGACAAGTTATCCATTTCCTGAAATCGAACTTAAAGATGAATGGGAACCTGAGCTTCAGTTTAGCAATTCGAGTTCAATCCTTGAATCAATATCGACTCCTGTAATGTTGCCTAAACTAAGTAACATTCTTAAGCCATTTTTAATTCTCATAATTTCTAAACTTGAATCGATCATTTCATTCATTCACATTCCTTCTATGGATGAAAATAAAAATTCAATTTCATTACATCTATTTAACTTGCCCAAAATTTTAAGAATCATGTTGATATTTTGGCAAGTTATCCTTTTCTTGAAATTGAACTTGAGCAAGAATGTGATCCTGATCTACAAGTTGGTAATTTCATTTCAGTTTTTGATTAAATAATGACTCTGGTATCTTTACCAGATTCTTTTCATATGCTAGAGTCAATATTAAATCCTGTACCAGTATACCGTAAAATTGAATTATCAATATCTTATGAACACACTTTATTGATGGGGACAGTGTGTGGACATAATTTTTTTGGTTTGGACTCTATTTTTTAACCAATTTTGACTCTCACTTTTAAATCTCGACTTGACCTAAGTCACATTCCTGAGTCGGTATTGTTCCTGTTCTTTTTGAGCCCAAATCAATTATCTTCCACAATCACTCTTCATTGTTGGACAAGAATGTTGGACAAAATGACTCAAAAATTATTTCTGAAAAATAGAAAGTTGGATGGGGATAATCTTTTAACTAAGACCATACACTTCATCATTCTTTTAATGGGTTATATTAGATAGGTCAGTGGTGGGTTCCTGCAAGATCTACAATCTCTGAATTGGGCCGCATTTTATGAGCCAATCAGACCAACGAAACCACCACCATGAGGTAAATTTTCTTTTCTTTCCATTTGCTTCATGCATATACACATTCACGATGCATGGAGGATAATGCATGAGATAAGTGTGAGAGGGATTTACTAACATAATTTTTTTAATATTTTTTTCTTTTACACTTCTTTTTAGGAAATTTTTAGATTTTTCTTTTGTATAAAAACCTTTTTTTTTCTTTTTACAAACTTTTTAAAATAAGATAAATAGTTTTGATTTATTTTTATGAAAATTAAGAGGATCTTAGGAATTAAGAAGACCTAAATTATGAATTCTTAAACTGAGTCAAAATAATAGATCTTATTTAAATTTTAGGATAAGAAAGTAAGATTGAAAGATAATTTAATGTCGATTTTTTTTGCCTTAAATATATGCACTTACACAATTTTTGGGATTGAAACAAAGATTGAAATATCATAAAATATATATATAAAAAAAGATGATAATAAAAATCTTTTATTGAAGTTGGGTAGTTATGCTTCAGAAATCATGATTATTCACTTTTAAAACAGTGAAAAAATATAATAATCCCCTTTATTTTTGTGGCATTGTTTACTCGAATCCTTAAGCCCGAGGAATGTTTTCTCATCCAGTTCCTAAACCATCTGGTTTGGGAGTAATAGGTTAAAGGCTCACTACCAGGGTAAGCTAAAAATCCTAAGAAACTAAGGGAAGAAATTTTTTTTGATATAAATAAATGCCATAAAAGTTAGAGTCGATCACTTAAATTTTCGCAAAAATATTTCAACATTTTTCTCTAATTCAAATGCGTTTTCAAAATACTAACTTTTGATTTCTTTCTTTATGAATTTTGTGGGTGTAATCCGCTGAAAACCCTCAGGAGACAAAACTCCTCCCTTAGGAAAAACCTAGAGGTCTAATGGCTTATTGCACATGCTCAGTGCGATCGCGTCATCTGTGAAAGTGGTGTAATAATTTTCTTAGCATTTTAGTTTTGCTCGGGACGAGTAAAAGATAAGTGTGGGGGTGTGATTAGTCTCTAAAATTGCATATTTCATACCACATATTTGCATTTATTCAATATTAAATTCTGTTAATAATACCTTTCTTGTATGTTTCTAGGTCCATGACATGAAATAAAGAAGAAGCCCAAAATCTCATCCATTTGGTGATATTTAAAGCCTATAAATATAGCCATTGACTTTTGAAAGCTTGATCTGCCAAATCTAGGAAGAAATTTTGACAAACCGATAGCAGGTACAAAGGGGGGTTTCAGCAGAAAGCTGTACATCCTGACGCGGCGCGCACGGCCCCAGAAAGGCTGCGAGACCACGTGCTGAGCTTCAACGTGTGGCCTTGTGACACCCCCCGGTGCCCCCCTTAGCCTATAAATACCCCAGGTTTCCAAATTTTCAGGGAGGAGTGTTTTAAGGCTGTTTCTTTTTCATGTATGTAGTTTTTAAGGTAGTTTAGGTTAGTTGTTCTTCATCTTTCTCTTTTGTATTTTTTATTTCTTGTAGATCTTCTAATAGGGAAGAGAGTAGTATATAGAATGAAAGAAAGAGTACTTATAATAGAGGGTGATACTCTACCTCTTTATCTCTTTTAGTTTTCTTCTCTTTAACTCTTTACATGTTTAAGTTTTTCTCTCATGACAACTAACTACTAACTTGCTTACTTCTTACTTGATAATCAACATGAATCTAATAATCTCTACTTGATTTTGCTCTTGCAAGAGCCATTGATGACTCATGATGATGGATTCTAACATTTTAACATCTAACTCTCTAACAAGCTACCATTATTTTATTTCATGCTTGCTCTAGTTTAGTTTTGATGATTTAATTGTAGCTTACTCTTGTTTGTTGAGTTGGATTTGAAAGTGATCTTACGGGTCATACTTTGTAAAGCTCTTTAACCAAGAACTAATGATGTCCAAGGATACATGTGAGGCAACTATCACTAAGAGGTTAGCATATTGCTGGAGCCATTAGTAGTTAGTAGCCATGGGTCTTTTTCTTTTTACTTTGTTTTAGAAATATACCAAAAATTACAAATATACCTTTTTATATTTCTCACTTCTTTGTTTTCACCGTATCATTCCCTTTCCATTCTTTGTTTTCTTTTACTTTGATTCTTTAAACTTTTGAAGAAACTTTAACACACTTGTGAACATATCGTGAAAGCTTCTATTGCCTCCCGTCCTTGTGGATTCAACTCATTTAGTTTCTTTGCTATAACGAAAGTATCGAGGAAGCCAAAGCACACACTTTAATTTTTAATTTCAAAATGACATTTTTTGTGCACGATTTTCCCCCGTTCATTGAATAAAAATAACATGAATAAGTCTGCAGATAAAAGATAACTAATACAACTGTAATAAATAACTGATATCAAGATGTATAATCTAGCATATGTTACTAGTCTGGTATACAATTCGGTCATATGTACAATCATATGTATATCATAACTTATATGAGTTTAGTCAGGTGAGTACAGTCAATTATAGTACACAATAACAGTTTATTAATATTAATCATGTCAGTGAACACCAATTGCCACTTGTAATAGACGCATCTCATACTGCGCCTACTACACATGTCAATCAGGCTCCTAAATTACTGAACTGATCAGTTAGAGATATTGCCCATGCTTTAGGTTGGTCCTGTACATACCCGGGACCACGACCTTAGTTTTCTGGTGCTGAACCAAGCCGTACCGTTAGGTACTCAATAACAGTAATAGTAATCTCACTGTTAAAATAATGAAACAATAACAGTACAGATGGGATGTCAGTCATCGCTCAGGAACCCTACAGTGGAACTCTCAGTTGGCTGCACAACTTGTATTATAGGTCCACCCAAAATACAGACGCTATCTCCTCCATCAATTTCCTCAATCCCAGTGTGAGTTATCCATTTACATTATTATTCAATTCAGTTAACCAATCAATATCCATGTTACTAGAATACTTGGACGATGCGATGATTGTAACAGTACTGTAACAGTATTAATAGTTGTATACACGGTGAACAGTAATAATAACAGTGAACAGTAACAGTAACCATGTATACGATGAATAGAGCTGTACCGAGTGTTACAGTTTAACAATACTTTCCCAGTAACTTTCAATAATATGAATTATTACAATAACAGGCCTAGACATTAATTTCTTGCAATATAGTCACATTTAGAATCAATCAAAATCTCATCCACCAATATTATATCTATAATTAATCTATCAAGTATACTCTCAATAACAATTATAGTGAACATCAAACACCAATCTTTGCCAAGGTAATCCGGTACAGTAAACTATAAGTTCAATAAATAAATAACCAGTTCTCTCATCGCTACCAATCTGTTCTAATCCTCTAAATCACCAATAACTAAGATCAAACAATGATTGCTAACAACTTTGAAGTATAAGATCACTGATATTAACGAAATCAATTCCCATAATAACTCTATCTCTATTACTGAATAAATCAAGAACTAATTCTGAGAAGTAGTCAACTGATTATCCTCTAGATTAAATACCGAATCACAAATAAAGAGTAGAACAACCTCGAATAATATATGATCTAAAGTAGTCGACATCTGATACTCAGCATCAAAAGATCATCGATACAGTATAATCAGGGATAAAGTCGAGAACACTCACAACTATAATTCTAACTAAATCAATCTCATCAGAACATTGATCAAGATCCAATAAAAGAGTGTAAATTCCAACTCTACTCCAACTCAGAATAAGTCCATGTACAAATTCATACACCAAGAAAATCTGTCTCTTAAATATGTAACATCATATGCAATCCACTCTCAAAACACAAAATGAATCCCCTTCTTATTTATTTCAAATACAGGTCTGATAATAACTCACATAAGGTGTACACCCAATCCAAACCACTCATATTCAAGATCAGCTGAAAGTCATACTAATCTTTATCACGACTACACATGAAGTAATAGATCTCAATATCTCAATATTAAAATATAAAGCCCACATATATATTAACATCAAGATTACCTCTAACCAATTATATGTGATACATCTAATGAGGTATAAAAATTCATGCCTAATAGTCCAACATAAAAATAGATTAATATGCTATTTGACCTTAAACACGAGTTAGTCCAGTCAATCAATAGATCAACTCAAGTAACAGTTTAGGATAAACCATAACAAGTCTTGAACCAGTAGAGGCAACTAATCATCACATAAAATAATGCCAATAAGAGCTCATATCAACTAGATAAATAAGGTATACAATCACTGATGTTAAATGAAATGGTACAGATAATCATACTGATCAAATACATCAGGTAGTCAAATAAAATGATACAAGTAACATATGAATAATATAGACAATGAGAAATAAAGAAAAGATATAAGAGCAAATACTCACATAAAATGACGCAATTTTAGAACCGATTTGCCATTTGGTTTTCACTGCACGAATTGGGATGTATCTCCAGATCATCCCATGGATCGATCTTCAAAATACCAGTGTGTCAGTGATGTGTTGCGGTTGCGTAGATCTAATCGTCACAGTTTCAACACTTCCAGAATCGCCTGAATCGGAGATCGCATGACCGAGATATAGTCAGAACACGAACCCGGTGCTTATTGGGCCTGTATCTCCTCAACAGGTTTGGATCTGCTCTGTTGCGGGCCAGGTTTGAGATGGGCAATGGGTCTAATAACTTAAATCCTCTTCTATTTGTAGTGGATTCGGGTTGGGTCTAAGACAATGTGGGTTTGGATTTGGATTTGGTGGATCCAACATGGAAAAAGAGAAGGATAGAGAGAAGAGAGAAACACAGCAGTAGAAGAAGAGAGAAATGGCAGGGGACGGCGGCAGGGCCGCGCTGCCTAGGGCACAACAATGCCATGAACGACTGTGGTGGTGGTAAGCACGGTGGAGCACCTGGTGGTGGGTTGCCACGGGGGGAGAGGGGGGAGAGAGAGAAAGATAGGTTCACCCAAAGGGAAAAGCCCGATTGAGAAGCTCCGACGAAGGCGACAGAGGGTTGGTGTGTGCTTAATGGAACGCAATAGGAGGGAGCTGTGCAGGTGTTGGCGATCTTGTGCACGAAGCGATACGCGGAGAAGTGGGTGTTGGTGCCGTCGGCAACGGGGATTAGTGGTGGCAGTAGAGATAGAGAAGAGAGGGGTGTGTTCAGTGGGCGGTACACGACAAGGAGAGGGAGGAGGAAGGATATGGCAATGTCATCGGCCTCGTAGGACGACAACGTGGAGGAGGAAGATGGGGCGGAGCTCGACTTCGATGGCAGTGGCGTACACGGAGGAGAAGATGGTTGGTGTTCGCTGTGGTGGTGTTCAGTGGTTACCGTAGAGGAGGAGCAAGTGATGGGGGCTCACAGCCATGATGGGGGTGCTCGGTGGGAGATGACAAGTGGAGATCTAGGGCAGTGGAGAGCAGGCCAGAGAGGGTGGCGCGCGAAGCAAGTTGGGGAATCATAGGGAATGAGGACTCGGGTGCTTCGGAGTTGGAGATGTGGTATGGTTTGGGGAGATGCGGTTATGGAGATGAGGTATGCAGGCGGATGAGGTTGTATAGGAGAAAGAAAAGAAAATAGAATAAGAAAGAGATTAGAATTAGATAAGAATTTAATTGGTTAAGATTAGTATTAGGGAATAGATTAGGCAGTTAAGATTAGGATTAGATAGTAGAGATTATGATTTTGAAATAGGATTTAGATCTGAGTGAGTTAGGATTATGAGATTGGGTTGTGGGTTAATGGGTTCGAGGCTAATGGGTTTATCAAAATAATGATATACATATAATACAAATAATAACCATGATAGTAACAACAACAACAACAATAATAAAACTAATGAAAATAATAATAGTAAATAATAATAATAACAACTAATAATAATATAACAACAAAATATTAACACTAATAATTAATAATAATCATTATATTAATAGCAACAATATTATTAATAACAATCACATTAATAATATTAAAAATAAATATTAATCATAATGGGATAATAATAATGAAAATAATAACTACTAATAATAATAACTAAAAAATAATAATAATAAGTAGTAGAAATGTTAATGAATAATAACAGTCCAAATAATTATTTAATAGTCCAAAATAATTTGTATATTTAGTAATAATAATAAGTATAAATCAAGTTAACAAATAATTATAAAATAATCAGTAAAAAAAATAAATACTAAAAAAATCAAAATATAGTATTTTAAAGTAGGGATATTACATATAACTTGTTTGAAATTTCTCATTGTATACATATATATACTCTTAGAACATCCTAGTGATCCCACATTCATGATTATCAGTCATTATACATATCATATTCGTAGAATTCAGTTATGGGAGAAATAAGTTCCATACCCAATTTCGTATAGAATTTTCAATTCAACTTCTTTAGAATTGACAGCTCTTGTCAAAATAATATGTTAACTTTCTGTCAGAAATTCAATTAAGATACAGTAAGAACCGTTAGAAAATAAAGGCAGAACTTCCACCAACTACGAAATACGTCACTAGGTTCTCTGTGAATCTGTAAGCTTAGTAAGGATTAAAATTCTCAAGTTTCTACCATCCCTCCACATGATATAATAGTTATGAAAACCTTAATTAGCCATTCAATTCATATAAAGTTTTTCCTACATAATTATAATTGGTTCACTAGTTTTATGATCATCACCATGATAATTTTTTATTGCTTCATATTTGACTAATTTGGTGAGTTCGGTTTCATAACAATTTTGGTAATAATCCTACACATATAAATCTTTGACCATGAGATTCAAGTCCAAGCTTTGTGCTGAATTAAGTTCATTATGTATATTATCAAGTTATATATTCGAATTATTTCACATGTCAATATATTCTCATGTATCATTATTAGGTTGGGTTTTCAGGCTGACATCCTCTTTGCTAAAAGCCAGGATTATGTCAATCATTAATTAAGCAATGAACACAAAATTCTTGGCTTGCAAGGCATATATCCTCTTTTTACTATCATTACACATGTGTTTGAATTATATCAATTACCCAAATTGAACTATTATAGAATTCAAAACTTGAACACTTAGTAGTATTTTGATGATAACCCTTATCATACATGCCCAAATTGTGACATGGTAAGGACCACAGGAAAGTAGACTATCTTATCTTTATGATGATACATACACTACCTGTAGTTCAATCCATCTGTGGTAATTAGAAGAAAACTTACTGTTTAAATAATAATCCACAATTTTGTCCGCCAGCACAACCGACAGTACTTTTAACATAACTTTTAATATTGACATCAGAACAAGACACTAAACTTCTCTAGAATTTAGACTTGATTATCTTACTGATGACATATTATATGACCTACTTTACTTATATAAATAGTTCTAGATAGATAAAAACTTTTCTGTCATGCCCAAGTTCTGCAACCCAGTAATTTAGAACAGTCAGTTTTTTTTTCAATAATAACTATTTGTACGGACCTACGTTAAGAATTTGGTAAGAGCCGTTAGAAAGTATACTTAATTATCTTTCCAACAATATATTATATGGTACATTTCATTTCATGAATACACACAAAAGAAGCCTTGACTTTCAGATTTCAGACTTAATAGACTTGGACAGATTCTTACAACCATTTCAAAATGCCTCAAATTAAGAGATTCTCAATTTCTTCTTTAATACTTTCACTTAAATTAAAATCATAAGTTATGAACTTAAATATTTATAATCTTAATCATAAATAAGTTACAAAGTTAGACATGTATTCCTAGTACAAATTTGTTCATCATCACCACTTCCTAAGTCCCGCCATCATCTTCTTAGTCTAATTATACTATAATTCCTTCCATCTAATTAACATCACAAAAGTTAGATTTTCGATTAGATTTCATAGCTATTATGGAACTTGAACTTATCATCAAGTTCTTCTACCAATTTCCTAGTAGCCATTCTTAATTTTTTTTTACTTGACACATCTAATTCATTAAGATTTATTTACACTACCAATTTTCACTAATCATAAATTGAGGGCTCAACTTGTCAATGCACACATAGAAATCGAATTCGGATCAAAATTCATAGATTGAGGGATTTACATTAGAATCCTTAACTCTACAATTAGCACTAATAGAAAAATTAATTGGAATGTGAATGAACTCATTTATAATAGATTTTATGGTTTGCAAGAATCCTAAGACAACACAAATTTGAGAATGTGAGTTTAGGACAACTTATCATACTCTCAATGAGAGTTTAGCACCACTAATCATACCATGCAAAAGAGTTAACAAAATTGGTTGATCACATATATGAACTTTCCTAGAAATTAAAGTCAATAAGAGGAAATTGGTCAAATAAAGATTCCCTCACTATGGTTTCCTCCTCTCCGTGGCTGTCGCACCTCCTCCTTGCCGTCAGTATCATGGTCGACCATCACCATAGGAAAAGAAAAATCAATTAGGAGAGAAAAGGTAAGGTTTTAAAACTTACCAAGAGGAGGGGAGGTTGTGGGGGTGGGGGAGCAAGAGGGACTGCTGCCCCCACCACAACTGCCGCCCCCACCACAACTGCCGCCCTCCAGGCCGTGCGCAGCTAGCAGCGTCCGGCCACGCGCCGCCGGCGCAGCCTCGCATGTGGCTACACACGCACCCCAGGGCGAGGGTGCGCCGCCCTTCTCCAGAGGGGGGAGAGAGAGGTAGGGAGAAGAGAGAGAGAAAGAGGATTTAAGAGGAAATTTTTCTCGGTTAAGAAATTGGGGAAGATTGTAACACTTGCCTTAATTAATCACCTATTTAACACACTTGAGTGGCTTAGGGAGATAATGTGAAGACAAGAATTCATGTAGGATACTTATACTAAACTTTATACCATGCATATACTAGTATATATGTATATGAGTTTAAATATACACATGCATGTTGACTTTTTTTTACCATACTCCCCACCATACTTGTTAGTACTATGCATCATGAAGGGGGAGGTGTGGGGACCTTACTTATAGAAGTAAGGTAAAGATGTAGAGAGATGATGTTAGGGGGACACTTGGCATGATCTCATTAAAGAAGTGAGGTATATAAAGGGAAAAATTGGGAGAAAATTCTCATTTTGCAACACTCTCCCTCTCTCCTCATTTCCAACTCCAAAAATCCCCCTTCCTTCTCTTTTGCAGCCAGCCAAGGCAAGAAACAACAAAATCCCAAGTTTTCCCCCTCCATTTTTGTCACGCCCCGCTTCCCAACGCGACGAGAGTCGGCGACGTATATATGCGAGGAAAATACCTCACCCATACACGCTAAGCCTAAAGTAACCTGAATAAGGTATAAATCTAAACCATAATAATCAATAATCACTGCAATAATACATATAAAGGTTACACATGATCTAAAATGAAATAAGGAACAGAATAGAAGCCAAGGGTGATATACATGGATCAAAGAATAATAGCAAGAATAAAGAAATGCAAGAATATCAGAATCAAAAGGGAGACTCAAGCTCCTCGCAATATGTATGGTCTCATCGAACACCTGCACAACAGAAATAAATGTCCAATATCTGAACGTGCAAATTCAGGGTCGTCAGAAAGCGACCTAGTGAGTGTGTGTAAAGAGAAAAGCTCGTGCATATAAACAGTGTGCACAAAATAATAACAGATAACTGCAAACACTAAATAACATGATAAATAAACACTGAATAACAACAACATGAATAAGAGTGCAGGTAAAAGACAAGTAAAATAACTGTAACAAACAACTAATGTCTAGATGTGTATCCTAGCAATATCACTAATCTGGTACATAATCTGGTCCTGGTTACAATCATGTATCTATCATAGTGATATACATATACAATCAGGTGATTACAGTTAGTCACAATACATTAACAGTTTATTATTATTAATTATGTTAGCGAACACCAATTGTCACATGTAATAGACGCATCCCATACTACGCCTACCACACATGCCAATCGAGGTCCTCAGTTATTAAAACTGATCGGTTGGAGACATTGTCCATGCTTTAGGTGGGTCCGTGCATACCCGGGACCACGGTCCAGACTCCTGGCGCTGAACCAGGACCTACCGCAAGGTAGTCAGGAACATGTAAACAGGAAACAGGTACATGTATAACATGTATAACAGGAATAGGACGGGGTGTCAGTCACCCCACGGGAACCCTACAGTGGAACCCTCTTTCGGCTGCGCAACCTAAATCCTAGGTCCACCCAAAATACGGATGCTGTCTCCTCCATCAATCTCCCCAATCCCAGTGTAAGTTGTTTGTTATCATGTTTTAGTTTATCAAGATTATTTAATGTGCATGTTACTTAATTCACAGGGATAACTCAGTGGTAGTCACGGTAACAATATCAACATGTAATCAGGATATCGATATAACATAAATATGCAATATCAAGGAACAGGATACCGGTATAACAGGAATATATAACAAGCATAACAGGCGGGTGTTGTTACCGTGTAATAATATTTTCCCAGCAATTAAGTAACATGGGCAAGATAGTTATCAGGTAAATACCAAGTATAATAAGTCAGGTTCCATAGATAAATCATGATTATTCAAGATGAGTAATGACCTACTGTCATGAATAGAATAATCCAGGCAAATTATGAAATCAACTAATATTCTCAAAGTCATCAATACATCCAGCTCTCAATAACTGAAATGACAATTATTCTGATACACCTAATCAAATCCTCACACTCCACTCCGACCAAATCGTCACACACTCTCACTTCCATCAAAGCTAATCATAAAATCCTAAAACTCAAGTAGCATATCAAGGATATATATATATATATATATATATATATATATATATATATATATATATATATATATATATATATATATATATAT
Organism: Agave tequilana; assembly: GCA_038442645.1. Taxonomy (NCBI): domain Eukaryota; kingdom Viridiplantae; phylum Streptophyta; class Magnoliopsida; order Asparagales; family Asparagaceae; genus Agave; species Agave tequilana. The sequence goes on from JAVJIF010006468.1 coordinate 135,476, forward strand.
ATATATATATCTAAAGTCCACCAGATCAAGTCAATACAATCAACGTCTATTCCTCAGCATCATATTCATCCTTCTATAGCCCATACCATAGCTCAAGGGTAGAGTCCTCAATCTATAAAAGATCTAAGAATAGCAGTCAGACTAAAGTTAGTCGACTAGGGGGAGAAGCAAGTTGACTAGGATAAGGGTTAGTCGACTAACAAGTATAATAAGTCGACTATAAAGGGTACTAGTCGCCTAATAGGGAAAGCAAGTTGACTAACATATAAGTAGTGGTCAACACAGAGACTACACAACTTCTAGAACAGAAACTAGTCGACTAAGAATATAACAAGTCGACTAATATAAGATATTAGTCGACTAATAGGAATAGCAAGTCGACTAACAGGAGGAGTAAGTCGACTATAGGAAAGGGCCAGTCGACTAACATAGGTTATAATCAATAAACAGAGAGTGCACAACAATTCTAAATGGGAACCTAGTCGACTAGGGGTCTATGGTAAGTCGACTAATAGATGTATTAATCGACTAACAAAGTGGGCAAGTCGACTTATACCTCTACCTGCACACCTGATATTGAAAAACACTCACACAATGACAATCCAACAAGATCAAGCTCCTCTATAAACTGATCAAGATCCAATATAAATATATCATAGGTCAACTCCAACTCTAACTAAGTCAATGCCAGTCCAAGTAACAGCAAATCAGTATATTGGTAAAGCAATGTCATATCTAACACTTCCCCGATATCCACGGGAATTCTAGTCGGGATAATCACCAACAACTGCCAATAAACACTATGCCTAATATGTCCTCTAACCTCAAATATAACTTAGTTCAACTGATAGTAGATCAAATCAAGTCACAGTCTAGGGTATCCAATGCTAGGTCTAAGCCAATAGTGACAACTACCAACATATGAAATGACGCCAAAAATATCTCGAAACAACCAAATAAATAAGATGTACAGTTATTGATGTCTCATGAATAGGTACAGATAATTAAACTGGTAAAATATGCCAGATAATCACATGAAATAATGCGGTTAACATATGAACAATTACAGACAAAGATGAATAGCTAAATGGTACAAGAGCAAACACTCACATGAAATGACGCGGTTTCGAAACTGAATCGCCATCTGGTCTTCACCACACGAACCGGTACTGATCTACGGATCATCCCATGGATCGGTCTTCGAATTGCCATTATATCGGTTTCACAACGAGTACGAATCTGGATCGGGTCCGGGTCTCCTGTAGTTGGGTTCGGATCCTACCGAACAAATCCGAAATGTTGTGGCACGCAATTGAACATACAATTAAATATAAATATATACTAAACACTCTCCCGAGCACACCGACACATATATGTACACCCACGTACACATACATATACGGGTACAAACTAACAATCATGCATACTTATACATATATACACTTATATACATACATATTATTAACCTTCAAATGCACAACACACATAAAAATCATACACTCATAATAATCCCACATATATGTAAATATCTAAGCAACCCATCACACTAACATAAACCAAAACATGAAAGCAGTGAGGGGAAGAGACTCACTCACGCATGGGTGGAGGAGATGGGCACAGTTCGTACAACGCGGCACGACAGAGTTTGTGAGGATGTCGGGGCTCGCCGGAGGAGTGCTCGAGGAGATTGGGGAGTCGTGAACCGCCGCGGAGGTTCGCCGGAGGCCGTCGAGATGATCCATAGCTGCTGTCGCGGGCTGTCCTCGCTGCTGAAGCTCGGCCTGCTGGTCATGGGCTGTTGCTGCTTCCGTGGGTGCGCCGAGGAGGAGGGAGGGGCTACGGCCAGGTGGTGGTTGGGCGCTGGATGCGGCAAGGAAGGAGGCCGGCCTGGGTGAGCTGCTGGCTGCCGGAGAGCGCTGGGCTCCAGGGGTGTGCACGACCTGGTTGCGACAAGGGGGATCTCGGCCTGGACTGCTGCTGCGGCGCTGGGCTGCTGCTGTTGCGGCTGCTGTTGCTGCCGCTGGAGTTGCTACGGCTGCTGGCTGCAGCAAGGAGAAGAGGGAGGGGGGCTCGCTGGCCTGGGCGCTGCGCTGGTGTGCTGGATGGGGGTGCGGGCGGCCTGTGAAGGAGGAGCTCCGGCTGCCAAGGGAGAGGTCGGCCAGTGGAGGCGGTGGTGGTGGCCGTGGGCTGAAGCCAGGTGCGGTAGCGGCTGTGCGTGTTGGGATGGAGATGGATTAGATTAGGGATTAATTGGGGTTAGGTTAGGATTGATGATAGATTATATATAAGGGTATTGGGTTATGGGTTTACGGGCTAATGGGTATGGACTTTAGAAAAATAAATGAAAATGAAAAGGAAAAGAAAGGAATAAGAAAAGAGAAGAATGGGCTTACATGAAATGAGTAGTAGGGCTTGAGAAATTGAAAGAAAAAGGATGAAAATAAATAGACGGGTTTGGGCCATGAACTTTAGGCTTGGGTTGGACCAAGGCAAAAATAAAAAGAATGAAGAAGAATAAGTGTGACATGGTAGGATGGGCTAATGGACTTGACTAATGGGTATGGAAGAGATAATGGGTTTGGGTTTGTGTAAATGCTAATGGGTTATGAGATATAATAGGCATGGATCAAGATAAGGGGTAAGAGTCTTAATGTTAATGGTTTATAGATTATTGGGCTTTAGTTAAAAGAAATAAGTAATATGAAGAATAAGAAAAATAGATAGTAGGCTTGTGGGCTTAGTTTTTGGGCTTAAAGAAAAATAGGAAAAGGAGAAGAAAATGAATGAAAATAAGAAGTCGGCTTGGCTCATGTGGGCTTAGCATAAAAGAAAATAAAATGAAATGAAAAGGAGAATGGGCTTGAGCTTATTGGGCTTAGATGAAAATAATAATACTACTAATAGTGATTAACAATATCATAATAATAATTAACAATATTAATTACAATAATAATAACAACAACAGTAATAATAATAAAAGTATTAACATTAAAAATCTTCTCTAATAATACTTGGTAAAAATACTAACATTTATAAAAATGGCTAAAACAATATAATACGAACAAGAATAATAACAATATCAATATTAACAATAATAGCAATTTCAATAATAATACTAACAAATGATAATAAATCAAGTTAATTAATAATAATAAGATAATAGGTAGAATCAAGTAAAAAAAATATTTTTTTAATAATAATATCGTATTATTAAATAGGGGATATTACAATTTTCCATTCATTCACTCACTCACTCTCTCTCTCCCCCCTCTCTCTCATTCACTCACTCTTCTTCCTTCCTTCCTTTATACTAAAAAGCCTTCCTTTACCTATATTATCTCCTCTAAAGACCTAATAGAATATGAAAAGTGGTGATCTAACATCATCTTAGAGGGATAAATCTTGAAGATAAGGTTGGCCTAGGTTAACAAGTTAGGAGGGTGATTTTGGTTAAAGAAGGTAAGCAATTCTTAAGCCTACTACACCCCTCGTATACTCTTTCAACTATAAACTAATTATTATATTGTTATGATCTTGTAGACTTCATTATAGCCGGTAACCAAGCTTGATAATTAGGGATATTCTCTTCAAGGGTGAGTAAAACATCCCAACTCCAAATTTATAGTGGATAACTATCAAGTTGAAGTAAAGTGAAAATTTTTAAGTTATAAGTGAATGTGAATATGAATGATAATACATGTTTATGGTTTCTAGACTTTAAGTGTGCATTATAGATATCCTATGACAAACATATTGTAGTCATTTTCATGTATGCTTACCATTGTGCATGATTGATAACTTTATTGTGTGTATACACGGTAGTCAAACACATGCTTTTTAAGAAGAAATAGTTCTATGAATAAACGTAATACTTGATTTTATGCATATATACGGCTACGTATAAATTAAGATGATATAATATGTTGGTTATCTTGAAAAGGCTCACATGTTGTTAATTTAGCAAGTTGTTATTTATACATGCTAATGACTTCCATAATGTTAGCATAATGTAAAGTAGAAATCATAAAAATCATTTATATTGATATTGCTTTATGAATCCTTGTATGTTATTATTACATGAAAGTTATAATTATTATGTATTTGGAGGAAGGGACTGGGTTGAACCGGAGGTGACCGAAGAGGAGAATATTATATTGAATAACGTATAGGAGGAAGGGACCGAATTGAACCGGAGGTGACCGAAGGGGAGATTATCACGTTGATTAACGTATTGGAGGAAGGGACAGGGTTTAACCGGAGGTGACCGAAGTGGAGTCCAACTTCATGTTTAACAAGAGTATAAATGATAAAATTGAAATTTGTTTTATTCTTTATATGGTTAAGATAGAAAATGCATATTAAAACTATAAAAATTCTTTAACGTTAGACTCTGTGATGAGTCGACTGATATAGGAAAATTCTAACTATATAAGTCGACTAACCCCTGGGCCAAGTCGACTATAGATGTGAGATACAGGTATGCGAGTCTCCTAAAATCAATATTAGTTGACTATATGAGATAGGGTAGTCAACTGGTTTTAGTTACAAGCAACAAAAAGAGAGTAAACATCATCTTTGGTCAGGGCATAGTCGACTATAAATGGGTGATAAGTCGACTAGTACCTAGAGTAGTCGACTATACAAGATAAGATAGTTGACTAATTGAGTTACAGGCAGCCAACAGTGAGTGGATATCTTTTTGGTCAGGGCTTAGTCGACTATACCTTTAAGATGAGTTGACTAATAACAATATTAGTCAACTATAGAAAGGGTAAGTCGACTAATAAGACCATCACTGTGTATGGCCAAGACTTTCAACAAATATCTAAATATATACAAAAATAGTGCAAATTACAATTGTTACCTTTGTAATAAATTTCAATAGACATACATAATGGTCATGCATATATTTGTTGTTTTACTTACTGAGCTGTTGAGCTCACCCTGTTATATTAATCACCTTCAAATTTGGATAAAGACAAATGACTCGCTTAATGGCAAAATACGGGATAGGTAGCAGTGGGAGATCATTTTCACCTTTTGGCATGTTCCATCTTATGTATATATTATTTAAGAAACACTATGTAAAACTTTCTATGTTGATACTTGCCATGAACTTTTGTAATACATTATAATGCTTGTATTATTAGGTACTTGACTTTGAATCTTGTTAATGATATAGAGCTTATGGAGTAGAATTGCGTAGGCTTATGAATTTCTATCGGGTTGTTGGAACAATGTTGGAAACTTGATTATATCATGCCAAGGTTATATATGCATTTTGAACGAAAATGTTGTGAAGCCAAAAGTAGGCGGGCGTTAGCCGAAATTGAAGTGTTGTATCTTGATGGGTCCCACACTTTGATTAAGGATAACCTGTGATTATAGTGATAATAGAAAATGTTAAGATTGAAACCGTTACAGTTGGCATCAGAGTAAAGGTTATAGGTAGAAGAAGAAGGTTAAGTCAGAGGTAGGAGGCAATAGAAAATTTTTAGGCTTAATGTGTATGTATGAGTGCATATTGCTTATATGATCGACCTTGAGTGATTATAGTAAGGTAGTGGATTTTATGTGATAGATTAACCATGAGTCAATCAGTAAATTATTATTTCCTCGCATCAGAATCGGGGTGCCCGCACATCCCGATTCGGGTGAGTTAACTGAGAGTGCGGTATGGGACACTGGGACGAGGGAATACAAACGGAACAAATGAATCGAAAGAATAAGTGTAAGTATGTGTATATATATTACTTTCTTTCTTGTTGTATGAGATTAGCAGTATGTCGAGACTATTTATATGGGTTGAGATTGATATGACTCCTTATTTATATGTAGATGGGGGACTCTGACAAATATTGGCCGGCTCTAGCTCGGATAGTTCGAGTGTGAGTTGGATGGTAGGTTCTATGGATTGGGGTTATGAATCTGATGAGACTGACCCAGAGGTCATATTTTTAACCCCAGACCACATAGACCATGAAGAGGTTGAGTCTCAGGCATCTAATGAGCCTGAATTGACCATTTTCAATACAGAGAGTTTGGTTGGGGATTCACTTGAATAGGAGAGACCGGGGATACGAGTGCATTAAAGGAAGAGATCTGAAGAGGATTTACTTATGGAGATCTTTTTAGGATGAAAAATGAGAAGATGACATGGATTTATATGATGATCTGGATGACTGGTGCTGCGAAAGAGACGAATTACCAGGGGAAGACTCTGAGGAAGTATGGATGATAGCGAGGATAGCAGCAGTACTAGTGGGGACTCGAGTGGGGAGACTCTACCCTATGAGAGATGAATCTATGAGCAATTACTTTTGATATATATATGTGTGTGTGTGTGTGTGTGAGCCTAGTGTGCTAGTTGATGGATATCTTAGGAGTTTTGTTGTATATGCCCTGGCATATCTTGTATGCATGCATGTGGGTTAGTTCGGATATCCAAAAAGGGTAGATATATCAGTGTAATATTCTTGTATCCGTTTTAAGATGTATATAAATATATATAGCAAGTTGTTTGTTTGCAAGTGATAATGAATGTTGTACTAAAGTAATTGCATGAAACTAAGAATTTTATCTAAAATTATTTTCTTATATGTGAAATATGTTGACTAGACGTCCTCATCTTATAGGAAGGACGCATGGATCTAAATCAACTACCACCCGATGAGCCATTATCGCTCGATGTGTCACACTATAGTGTGATGAGGAGTGCACACCCCATGGACAATAATGAAGATCAGAAGTACAGATAGGAGGAGGTCGTGAAACTCCGGGGGTTATGCCGGAGTGGCTCACCCAGTTAATGACAAGAGCTAATGAAAACAATTCTCATGTTCCGAAAGATGAAACCACCAGTATTTGTAGAAGAGGTGGATCCATTACAAGCTGAAGGATAGCTCCTCTAGACAGAGAAGATTCTGGATGTAATGAATTGTACTGATGAGCAGAGAGTATCCTTCTCTTCCTTTATATTTCAAAAGTAAGCAGAACACTGGCGGAGGGCGGTAAAAGATAGCATGAAAAGCACGAGGGAACCAATCACCTGGGAATTCTTAATGAATAAATTCACTGAAAAATAGATTCCAGAGACGGCCAGAGATAAGATGGCGTCGGAGTTTCTGAACTGCGACAAGGTCAGATGAATGTATCCCAATATGACCAGAGTTTTACCCAATTGTCTAGATATGCTGATGTCTTGATGAAAGGTGAGGCAGAAAGGACAAAGAGGTTCGTGAAGGGCCTGAAACAAGAAATTCGAGGCAGATTGATTCCCTACAAGTAAGGAATTATCTCTAAGCTGTAGAAAGAGCCTTGGAGATAGAAATGGATATACAAAAAAGTTAAGAAGACTAGGTGAGAGAATTACCCAGCTCAAAGAGTTCCCGATATTAAGGACCATGAGTATCGTTGGCATCAGGATCTACCACTACTAAAGGATTTAGGTTTAATGCTACTCTTCAAAGAGAAGGATGGGCCAGAGGCAGAGGGTCATGGTTGAGGAACAAAGATACTTTTTTGAAAGCACGGGTTATCTCTGTGAGCCACCCTAGAATCTCAGAGGCCCCTTGGTGCCAGAAGTATAAGATGAACCATTTTGGGAACTGCATTCAAGAAAAAACTTGTTATAATTGTGGAGGAATGGGGCATTTAAAGAAAAATTGCACGACGAAGCATGAAAGCCATGGGCCTAGTAGGGAAAGTGGGAGGCCAACTATGAGAATGAACCCTCCCAGGGGACCAGCCAGTAATTTTATGCCGCCCAGTAATACTCCGCGACCTACTGCAACTCAATCATCTGTACAACAGCCACAGACTCAAGGAAGAACTTTTACGTTGACCCATCGAGAAGCGATGGCCTCGAATGCAGTAGTGGAAGGTATAATCTTCATATTAGGACATATTGCTCATGCATTGTTTGATCCTGAAGCTACTTATTCATTCATACCTAGTGCTTTTGCTATAAATTAAATCAAACATCAAAACTCCTAAGATTTCAGTTGATTGTATCCACACCCATAGGAGTAAAGATAATAGCTAGCACTAAATATATGAACTGTGAAGTGATGATTGGGGAGATGAAAACATCTATTGATTTGATTAAGCTAGGCGAGATAGAGTTTGATGCAATATTAGGAATGGATTGGTTGTCCGCGTGTAGTGCACATGTGGATTGTAATAGAAAGTGGATCATCTTTAAAATGGAAGGAGTTCCAGAGTTTTTTTTGAAGGGGTAAAAGTTAGTCATGATATATCCTATATATCGGCATTAAAGCCACCAAGTTAATGAGGCAGGGATATCAAGGATTTCTGGCTTCAGTTTTAGACACCACTAGAACTGATATCAAAATTGAGACTATTCCAATCGTGAATGAGTTTTCAGATGTATTCACGGATGATTTACCAGGTCTGCCCCTAGATTGAGATGTAGAATTTACAATAGATGTGATGCCCGGTACTGCCCCAATTTATGGCTCCCGCAAAATGAAATAACTTAAAACTCAACTACAGGAATTACTGAATAAAGGTTTCATCTGACCGAGCGTATCTCCCTGGGGAGCACTGATACTATTTGTTAAGAAGGATGGAAGTATGAGATTAAGCGTCGACTATCAGGAATTGAATAAGGTCACTATTAAAAATAGGTACCTGCTTCCTCGAATTGATGACTTATTTGATCAACTATAAGGGTCTTGTATATTTTCTAAGATAGACCTTAGGTCAGGATATCATCAGTTAAAGGTCAAGCCAGAAGATGTGTCTAAATCGACTTTTAGAACAAGATACGAACATTTTGAATTTTTAGTCAGCCTTTTGGACTCACTAATGCCCCAGCAGCATTTATGAACCTAATGAATCGAGTGTTCCAATCATATCTTGATCAGTTTGTGGTGGTATTCATCGATGATATTTTGATCTATTCAAAGAATAGGGAAGATCATAAAAAACATCTTAAAACTGTTCTCCAAATCTTGAGGGAGAAGAACTTTATGCTAAATTAAAGAAATGTGAATTTTGGTTGGAACAAGTAGGGTTTCTTGGCCATATTATATCCAAGGAGGGAATATCAGTAGATCCAATGAAGATTGAAGCAATCAAAGATTGGCCTAGACCCACAACTGTTACTAAGGTTCGAAGTTTCTTAGGGTTAGCCGGATACTACAGAAGATTTGTGGAAAGATTCTCCCAAATTGTGGCATCATTGACGCAATTAACTAGAAAGAATAAGATATTTATATGGGAAGAAGAACAAGATAAGAGCTTTCTTGAAGTTAAAACAAAGCTAACATCTGCTCCTGTTCTAACTGTGCCTTCGGGAACTGAAGGATTTGCCATCTATAGTGATGCGTCAAAATTGGGACAGGGATATGTGTTAATGCAACATGGGAGAGTTATTGCTATGCGTCCCGACAATTGAGAATTCATGAAAGAAATTACCCCACTCATGATTTGAAATTAGCCGCTGTGACTTTTGCCTTGAAGATCTGGCGACATTACTTGTATGGAGTGTCTTGTGAAATCTTTACTGACCGTAAAAGTTTGAAGTACATTTTCAGACAAAAAGAACTGAATATGCGGCAGAGGAGATGGCTATAACTAATGAAAGATTATGATATTACTATCCATTACCACCCTAGAAAGGCCAATGTGGTGGCTAATGCCTTGAGCGGGAAATTAGGAGCAGTGGTCGCCCTTATAATTCGCCAAATAAGATTATTAAGAGATTTAGAAGAAATGCAAGTAGAGATGCGAATCATTGATCCTTCCAATGCTAGAAATAAATTGAATCAAGTAAGTATTCAATTTGATCTATGTGACAAAATCAAAGAGGCCAAACAAAGAGATGCTCAAATAAGAAAAATTATGAAGAAGGTACTAGAAGGAGAACTCAAGGAGTTTAAAATTGAAGATGATGTACTGAGATTAAGACACATATTATGTGTGCCTGATGTAGCAGAGATAAAAGAAGAAATAATACAGTAAGCTCATTGTACCCCGTATACAACTCAACTAGGGAGCACAAAAATGTATCAGGATCTGCGTCGTAACTTCTGGTGGGATGGAATGAAAATGGATATTGTCAATTTTATCCACAAGTGCTTAATATGTCAGCAAGTGAAAGCAGAATATAAGAAGCCCCCAGGATTGCTGGTACCATTGTAAATTCCTGAATGAGTGCCATGTATTTCGTTACTGGACTTCCTCAGACATCTTAAGGACTAGATACAGTCTGGGTAGTGGTAGATAGACTTACTAAATCTGCCCACTTTCTACCCATCTAGATCAATTATTCTATGGAGAGACTGGCTCGAGTATATGTCCAAGAAGTAGTTAAACTTCATGGAGTGTTTGAGTCCATTGTATTAGACTGGGATCCTAGATTCAATCTAGATTTTGGAGAAGCCTATCTGAGGCTTGGGCAATAAGTTGCAGCTCAGTACAGCGGCACACCCCCAAATAGGTGGACAGTCAAAGAGGATTATTCAAATATTGAAAGATATGCTGAGGACTTGTGTATTAGATTTTGGGAGAAGTTGGGACAACTATTTACCTTTAGTGGAGTTTGCTTATAATAATAGTTATCAGTCTATCATTGACATGCCTCCGTTTGAAGCATTATTAATAGAAAATGTAGATCACCGATCTATTGGGAGGAAGTTAGGGATAGAAGGATATTCGGCCCTAACATAATTCAAGAAGCCACTGATAAGATTAAGTTAATTAAGAAAAGGATGAAGGCAGCCCAGAGCAGGCAGAGATCTTATGCAGATAATCACCGTAGACCACTAAAATTTGAGGTAGGGGATAAAATTTTCCTGAAGGTATCTCCTATGAAGGGAGTGCGACGTGCCGGAAATAAGAACAAATTAGCTCCTAGATACGTTGGACCATTTGAAATAGTAGATAGAAATGGACCGATTGTTTATCGTTTAGCCTTACCCTCTGTTCTGGAGAGAATACATAATGTATTTTATGTCTCTCAGTTAAGGAAGTACATACCTGATCCTAATCACATAATCTCCTATGGACCTCTGCAAATACAAAAAGACATGTCATACACGAAAGAATCAGTGCAAATCTTAGATTGCAAGGAGAAATAATTGAGAAGCAAAATTATTTTCTTAGTTAAGATTTTATGGAGGAATCAACATATAGAAGAAGCAACTTGAGAGCTGGAAGAGGAGATATGGAAGAACTATCCATATTTATTCTAAGGTACGTTAAGTTTCTATGACGAAACTTCCTAAAGGAGGGTAAAGTTATAACACTTGCCTTAATTAATCACCTATTTAACACACTTGAGTGCCTTAAGGAGATAATGTGAAGATAAGAATTCATGTAGGATACTTATACTAAACCTTACCATGCGTGTACTAGTATATATGTATATGGGTGTAAATATACACATGCATGTTGACTTTTTTTACCATACTCCTCACCGTACTTGTTAGTACTATGCATCATGAAGGGGGAGGTATGGGGACCTTACTTATAGGAGTAAGGTAGAGATGTAGAGAGATGATATTAGGGGGGCACTTGGCATGATCTCATTAAAAGAAATGAGGTATATAAAGGGAAAAATAGGGAGAAAATTCTCATTTGTCAACACTCTCCCTCTCTCTTCATTTCCAACTCCAAAAATCCCCCTCTCTTCTCTTTTGCATCCAGCCAAGGCAAGAAACAACAACAACCCAAGTTTTTTCCCTCCATTTTTCATTCATTCACTCTCTCACTCTCTCTCTCATTCACTCACTCTTCTTCCCTTCCTTTATACTAAAAAGCCTTCTTTACCTATATTATCTTCTCAAAAGACCTAATAGAACATGAAAAAGTGGTGATCTAATATTACCTTAGAGAGATAATTCTTGAAGACAAGGTGGCCTAGGTTAACAAGTTAGGAGGGTGATTTTGGTTAAAGAAGGTAAGCAATCCTTAAGCCTACTACATCCCTCTTATACTCTTTCAACTATAGACTAATTATGATGTTGTAATGTTCTTGTAGACTCCATTATAACCGGTAACCAAGCTTGATAATCAGGAATATTCTCTTCAAGGGTGAGTAAAACATCCCAACTCCAAATTTTAGTGGGTAGTTATTAAGTTGAAGTAAAGTGAAAATTTTTAAATTATAAGTGGATGTGAATATGAATGAACATGTTTATGGTTTCTAGATTTTAAGTGTGTATTATAGACAATCCTATGGCAAACATATTGTAGCCATTTCCATGTATGCTTAACATTGTGCATGATTGATAACTTGTTGTATGTATACACGGTAGTCAAACACATGTCTTTTAAGAAGAAATAGTTTTATGAATAAACGTAATACTTGATTTTATACATATACACGGCTACGTATAAATTAAGATGATATAATGTGTTGGTTACCTAAAAAAGGCTCGCATGTTGTTAATTTAGCAAGTTGTTATTTATACATGTTATGACTTCCATAATGTTGGCATAATGTAATGTAGAAATTATGAAAATCATTTATATTGATATTGCTTTATGAATCCTTGTATGTTGTTATTACATGAAAGTTATAATTATTATGTATTTAGAGGAAGGGACCCGGTTGAACTGGAGGTGACCGAAGGGGAGATTATCACGTTAATTAACGTATTGGAGGAAGGGACCGAGTTTAACTGGAGGCGACTGAAGGGGAGTCCAACTTCATGTTTAACAAGAGTATAAATGATAAAACTGAAATTTGTTTTATTCTTTATATGGTTAAGATGGAAAATACATGTTAAAACTATAAAAAATTCTTTAACATTATGTGATGAGTCGACTGATATAGGAAAATTCTAACTATATAAGTCGACTAACCCCTGGGCTAAGTCGACTATAGATGTGAGATACAAGTACGCGAGTCTCTGAAAATCAATATTAGTCGACTATATACGATAGGGTAGTCGACTAGCTTTAGTTACAGGCAACAAACAGAGAGTAGACATCCTTTTGGTCAGGGCTTAGTCGGCTATAGATGGATGATAAGTCGACTAGTACCTAGAGTAGTCATTATACAAGATAGGGTAGTCGACTAATTGAGTTACAAATAGCCAACATAGAGTGGATATCTTTTTAGTTAGGGCTTAGTCGACTATAGCTTTAAGATAAGTCGACTAATAACAGTATTAGTCGACTATAGGAAGGGTAAGTCGACTAACAAGACCATCACTGTGTATGGCCAAGACTTTCAACAAATATCTAAAAATATACAAAAATAGTACAAATTATAATTGTTACCATTATAATAAATTCTAATAGACATACATAATGGTCATGCATATATTTGTTGTTTTACTCACTGAGCTGTTGAGCTCACCCTGCTATATTAATCACCTCCAGGTTTGGATAAAGGCAAAGGACCCGCTTAATGGCAAAATACGGGATAGATGGCAGCGGGAAATCATTTTCACCTTTTGGCATGTTCTATCTTATGTATATATTATTTAAAAAACACTATGTAAAATTTTCTATGTTGATGCTTGTTATGAACTTTTGTAATACATTATAATGCTTGTATTATTAGGTACTTGACTTTGAATTTTGTTAATGATATGAAGCTTATAGAGTAGAATAGCGTAGGCTTATGAATTTCTATCGGGTTCTTGGAATAATGTTGGAAACTTGATATATCATACCGAGGTTATATATGCATTTTGAGCGAAAATGTAATGAAGCCATAAGTAGGTGGGCGCTAGCCGAAATTGAAATGTTGTATCTTGATGGGTCCTACACTTAGATTAAGGATAACCAGTGATTATAGTGATAATGGAAAATAAGACTGGGACCGTTACAAAGATGAAAGAGAGGGTAAATTTTCAGCCTGAGAAAAGAAAGAGAGAGATGGGAAAATTTTCATCTCCTATTTAACACAAATTCCCCTATCTAAATTTTTATTACACTTTATCAATTCCTCTCCCTTTCTCTCATTAAGCCACATGTCCCCACTTAAGCTACATTTCTCCACCACTCTCAAGCAAAACCTGAGCTATTCATTTACCCATCTCATGCACACCTACCCCTTCCCACTAAGTCCTCCTCAATACTATTATGGTATTTTCTGGGTATTTGATTTATTTTCTTGTATTTATACAATATACTCATATACCACTTCATTACACATACTCATAGGAACAATACATTGAAATTACAACCATATATGAGCATGCATACAAGAATGATCATATTCACAAAGTTTTACATATACATAACATACATATATGTATATATATATATCAAATACTCATATTTCTCTTTCATATTTTCGTCCACGGGATTTCTAAACATCCATTATTATACCAGCTTGATTCGATCCTCTCCTTAGATAGTCAATTTATTCTCTTTAATAAGGTACTAAATCAAGATTTAATATCTGGGGTGTTACACTCAGATACCTGACATTTTTGTGAGGACAGCGATCATTGTCCCAGTCTTCATATATAGCGCATTTTGTGAGGAGTGCGATCATGATCGCTATCCTCAAAAAAAGGCTTAGATCATTTTGTGAGGACTGCGATCATAAACGCAGTTCTAAAAATAAAGCATTTTTGAAAGGACTACGATCATAATCGCAGTCCTCTACACTGCGATCATAATCCCAGTCGTTAGAAATAGAGCATTTTCGAAGCGGTCCTCTTTTTTTGAGGCGATTAATTAGGGGTAGTTTTGTCTTTCGCCGCTGATGAGCGCTTCAACGCTTGACACGGGGTGCACATCCTTACTTTAAAAAAGAGACAGCTAAAGCGAATAAAATTATGTGAGTGATTTTTTCCTTAGTACGATTTGACTTAGGTGGCTGAAATGAAATCCCCATTAAAAAATTAATTTATTAATATAAAAATATATTAAAATTATTAATCTAGTAATAAAAGATTCCAGTAATAATTATTATTAGAATAATTAATAAAAACTTTAATCTAATAATTAAATAAAATAAAATAATTAAAAATTCTCAGAATTTAAAAAGTTAATCTAATAATAAAAAATAACAAATCTAAATACAATTAAAAATTTGCAATACAGATTTGCATAATTATAAAATTAACTGTTTAGCCTTCAAGTGGGCTCCAAGTATATTTTATAACTTATGGCCCCAAATAAACACCGTAAGTGATTTTGTTACAATTGCATTTTACCACTTGCGAGAAACAACACGCCTTAAAGGGTCAGTTAGTTTCGAGCTACAAGTCATAAAATTGTAAGTCGTAAAATCTTTTTTTCCATTTTCTATTGTTTGTTTTGCTACAAAATAAATTGCAAAATGATCACCCTCATTTCCCAATTGCAGTTACTGCAGTTAATTTTGTGATCATGTAAGTTTCACTTTTATACTCACATTTTCTCACTTGTAGCTGTAACAGTTATTTTGTGGTCATGTAAATCCTATTTGTAGTACACTTGCTGTAACGGTCCCAGTTTAATTACCTCAATATCCATAATCATTAACCTCAATATTGATATAAATTAGTTTCGGCTAACATCAGCCTACTTATCAATCTCAATTTTAATCATATGGTTCATCCTAAGGTCCATTAAATAAACACACACACACACGCACACATATAAGAGTGTTTCCCTGATATAATATTCTAACACAAAATCATTTCTGAGATCCACTCAATATACAATCTGTGATCATCCATATTTATTTCTATTAATCAAAGTGTCTCACTATCTACTGTCACTAGCTCTAACTCACAGTTACTAATAATATTAGAGTTTACAAAAAGAATCACATTCTACAATTAACATACATCATCTCAAGGAACATCCATGCAGCTCTAAGTCGGACCTTTGCCTTGCCGTGACCTGAAAACATCAATCTGTGGTGGGGTGAGCTCAACAGCTCAGTGAGTGAAATCACTCAAAATAGAGTTTGTATTATAATACTATTGTAATTTAAGTATGATGCAGTTGAATAATGTCAAGAATCAGTTTCAATACTTTTTTACTTATGGTGGATACCGCAACTTAATAAATCATAGATTCTTTCTATTATCTAATACTTTCTATATGTATTCTTCTGGGTACACATGACCAATTTCATTAACATACAGTATCAAGAATTATACAATACTTGACCTACTCGTCAATCTACTCATGATAATATGTAATTATAACTGTGTTTTCATACATGAGGAAGTACGAGGCACTCACATCCATATACTGGATGTCACAATAATCTATTTACCAGATGTCATAAACAACTACATGCATACACTAGGTGCTATACGTATTAACATCCTTAACTCGGATATCATAAACAATCATATGCATATACTAGGTGCTATACCTATTAACAATTCATAATTCAGATATCATAAACAATCATATTCATATACTAGGTGCCATAATTAGCCACACCCATGTATCGGATGACATAAATAACCGCATCCATAAACCGGATGACGTAAATAACTACATTCATATACTGGATGACATAAGTACCACCACATCATATACTGGATGTCACAAACATACATTCAACCATACTTCAATAAAATAATATTAATATTCCCCGTCGATCACCTCCGGTTCAACCCGATCCCTTCTTCTGATACAAGAAATAACAATAATACTCCCCTTTGATCACCTTCGGTTCAACCTGGTTCCTTCCTCCGATACAATAAATAGCAACAATACTCCCCTTCGATCACCTCCGATTCAACTCGGTCCCTTCCTCCAATATAATAAATGATATCATAAACATAGTTATACACATTTCTTATCATATTTAAGAGGTACCAAATACACACATAATGCATACAACTTAATAATCTCAATATTTTAATGGTCAAGTTCTGATTCGTAGTACTAGTATTCCCTTTTCCTAATCATAATACTTATTCACCTTTTATTATTTAGCTAACCTCCAGGATCCATTATCAATTGCCTATTTTATCATCAAACAGGATGTCTATTGGTTATAACTTATTTGAATCGGAAATTTCTCATCCCTTCTGGTACAAGTAATGGTTACACAACAATTTTGATATTACGTGAATTATTAACAGTTTCGATATTATAATTATCTTTTATTTCAATCAAAGACTGATTATAACACTTTTATTTGGTATGGCCCAAGCTTAACTCCAGATTCCACTATTGCTGGTTATATAGCTAATGATTCACAGTTTTCTTTATTTCTATTAATTACTAGCCAAATCATCCTCTGCATTCACATATGAATTCAACCGCACAACATATGCATACATACTTATACGCATATCACTTACTAACATTGGATTTCTAATTACATTGACACGACGCTCAATCTTTCGTCCGTATTATAACTTTCAATTATTTAGATAATTATCTAATGCTTACCGATTAGATATAATCGGTATCACTATAAAGATGTGACTTTCAAGCCTAATAGAGGGTTCTGATGTTCTGATAAATCAATTACCAGGATACCCGAAAGTTTATGATGCATAAAGTAGGCGTACCACAATACTAGTTCAATACTATCGTGTTTGTTTTGTTGATATCGAATTATCCGTCTCTAATTGATATACTTCATATTAAGTTGTTAGATTTACTTAATATTGACTCTAACTGGTTTTTACTAGTTTAATTACTCACTTGATACTTATATATTATTATCGGTCACCCATTATCTGACTTTCATTAGACTTGACTTTATTTAGTAGTTTTTCATTATTAATCATTGATCGCTAAAAAGTACAATATCTACTTACGAGTTCTAGTCCAAAGGTATTATTTTTCCACCTCTCTTCAGGTTTGATGAATCTTAATTATTTATCCAACCAATTGCTTTCATTTGCTACCGACTAACAACTAAATCGATATATATAAATATGTAGCCATCCGATGACTTTTGATGCCGCAAGTGTGCAAGTCTAAAAAAAAGATGCAATAATGTTAATATCGATAAGGAAAGATGTGCACCATACATAATCTAAAGAATAGGCAAACAATTCTATAAAAAGTTAATTTGTACTTCAAGTATTAAACCTCTGGCAAAAAGAAACTCTTCAGATTCTCCCGCAATAAATCTTCAATTAAATATTTAATTTTTTTTACCACTTCCTACCATACTCAACCCTCACCTGTAACAATTATTATTACTATTCATGTTCTTCCATAATATTGACCTTTATATAATGCTTGTAACTAATATATTATCTCATACCTGAAAACTATATTTTTGCTCTTCCTTTTCAATTTGATTTCAAAAACATCCAAAAAATAATTCATTCTTGAATCATGTCTTCACCATCTTCTTCCCCTGAACACTTGAATTTCAACTTCAATCGTTCCCCTACCGGTCCTTTTTCTTCAGAATATTCTAGTGAATCTGATACCAGTCTGGACTTCACTCCTTTTGACTATCTCACTACATCAAATAATGTATTAACTGATCCTCCTATTCATGAGGATAATGAAGATTTCATGTAGGTTAGTGAGGACGACATTATTCCTCTGCCACTTGACGGAGACATGCTTGATGAAAGCATGTCCTCTGATGCTGTAGGCTCGCTTTCTCGCAACGGGTCAGACGAAGAGCTTGATAGAGACGATCCATTCTGGGAGTTTATCGGTGAAACCAAAAAACCTCAAAACAGGAAGATGATGAGGAAATAAGTGATGAACAGGAAGAGCAGAAGAATGAAGACGACGAATCTGCTTATGATGGTGATAATGACGAGAATTAGGATTTCCTGATCTTCTGATATTCAACCTTATTTTGTCTTCTTTTAAAAGCTTTTAGTTCTGTTTTTTTGTAAGGTCTCTTTCTCACTATATTAACTTATAAGCTCTTTTAATTACATATCAAACTGCGACTGCTGTTCTTAGACACTACGACCATAGTCGCAGTGCTACTACGCAAGCAATAAGTAAAAATAATTCATACTTTATAAGCAAAACATATAAAAACATACGTAAATTGCGACTATAGAATCAGTACTTATTCACCGTTATTACATTTAACTTAGCAAAAAAATCATCAAGAAATATGCAGTCGAGGGTACTGCGACCATAGTCGCAGTCCATGATCGCATACTATATGTAAAAACAATTTAATAGTTCATAGGAGGATCAGAAAATAGTCAGAAATGAAGGATGGATCAGACAACAGTCAGAAATGAAGAACAAAAAATATAAAATAATATGTAAACTACGATTATACTATCACTCTCGTTAATACTGCGACCATAGTCGCGGTAGTGCGACCATAGTCGCAGTTCATGATCGCATACCATATGTAAAAACCAATTTAATAGTTCATAGGAGGATCAGACAACAGTCAGAAATGAAAGATGGATCAGACAACAGTCAGAAATGAAGAACAACAGTCAGAAATAAAGAACAAAAATATAAAAAAATACGTAAACTGCGATTATACTATCACTCTCGTTAATACTGCGACCATAGTCGCGGTAGTGCGACCATAGTCGCAGTCTATGATCGCATACTATATGTAAAAACCAATTTAATAGTTCATTGGAGGATCAGACAACAGTCAGAAATGAAGAACAAAAAAAATATAGAATAATACGTAAACTGCGATTATACTATCGCTCTCGTTAAGTACTGCGACCATAGTCGCAGTCCTTGATCGCATTATACATTACATGCGAAAAAAAGTAAACTGCGACTATATTAAAAATCATTAAATATCAAATCAGATAAAAAAAATTAAAGAAGCATTCAAATAAGTTTCGTGATTTAATAAAAAAATGTTGGCAGTTTGGCCGCCGTTATAAAAGATAATTGTCACAAAAATTGAATAACGTCATAAAATATAAAATATAATAAACTATACATATCCACTGTCTTTTACCGACAGAGTAGCTTTTCATAAGGGGTATCTAGTAATTTAACTTCTTCCTATAAGCGGGCCGCAAGTTAGTGGCGTGACAAATCTTGAGCCACGTCACCGCAGGCTGACAGAGTTCTCTCAGCTGCAGGCTGATATACATTTTTCTCATATATATATATATATATATATATATATCATGAAACACAACAAGTACGAAAACAGTATCCATGAGATTAATACTCAACATACTATATAATATGTTAGTATCCTGTGTACTTTGCTTAACAATAAGCTTATGATATTCAAATTATTTGTCAAGCATGTCCGATAGTGCTAGGAATTTAGTTGCTCTAATTCGATTCATTATCAATTACTTTGATCAGTTTCATCATTATCTGTTCACGTTCACAATTGCTAATTAACCAAAATGTCCCGATTCTATCCGAGTTATCAATATTATCAAAACTTTCAATAGTTTAAATCAGTACGCTACTTCTATCATACTGCCTCAATTATATGTATCTCATTTAACAGAGCTACTTCTATCATACTGCATCAATTACATATATCTCATTTAACAGAGTTTTCTATATCACAGTTATGTCAAGTTGCTCGAAGATAAAAACACAATTTCATTTGCTTAGTTCAATTCTAATATCAACCTCGGATTCCGCTTATACCAGTATCAGTATAATCGATTCTATAATTATCTAATTTTAGTTGATGTGTCTCAAGTAATCTTTTATCTTAACTGATTTCTAATTATCTCTTATTAATTAATAAATTTCATGATATGTAAACGATTTTTCGTTGTCACTGTTTAGTCCACTCACCGGGTATACCGGTGTTAACCAACCACCAGCCGATTATTATTATCCATTGTTTGGTGGGAGAAAAATTCGTGTAAAGTTTCCTTGAATCAATTGAAAAATTACAACAAACTTATACTCCGACTACAAGGGAGGGAGGAATTGAGTCTTGAATCTTCCCTTTGTTTAATGCTGGGTTCTTCAGGTGGCGATGGAAAGTGAGTCTTGTTTTCCGTTGACCGGGTGAACGTCAAGAACTTTTGGGGATCTTCTCTTTGAATCTACTGGGGGAGTAGCACAGCTCCTATCAGTAATGGAATCTCAAAGAGATTTAAAGAACTTGAACTCAACAAGTTAACAAAAAGAGTTGAACTCTTCCCCGGCTGTAAGAGCTTCGGGCCGAACGCTACTGAGGTAGCTCTTCTCCTCTGCCAATGGCTTCTTGGATTCCTTCATCAGGACTCTCCTTCTCAGCCCTTTTAGAAGAGGTTCCCTCAGAGCCTCTTTTAGAAGAGGTCCCCTTCCCCCGGGCTTCTCCTTCTTCTCTAGCTATTCATAGCTATTTATAGAGGAATTTGGGTGTAACCAACCCTTAAATCTCTCCATAATGAGAGGGGTGTAACCAACTTCTTAAATCTCTCCATAATGGGAAGTTATTTCCTATTATGTGGAGAGAAAATGGGGTGTAACTGACCAAGTTCGTGACTATCAGTTATAGCAGAAATGCGGGTCTCGCGCTGGACGCGGACCTCGCTCTGATGTTGAAACGCAGAGCTCACAGGCTCGCGTCTGTGTTGGAACGCGAAGCTGCTCAGGCTTACGTTTGAGTTGAAACGCGGAGCTGGTTGAGGTCCGCATCTGACAAAGGACGCGAGGCCTGCGTCTGGCGACCTCCGCGTCTGACATTGGATGCGAGGTCTGCGTCTGGCGATCTCTGCGTCTGACATTGGACGCGAGGTCCGCGTCTGGCGATCTCCGCGTCTGACATTGGACGCGAGGTCTGTGTCTGGCGATCTCCGCATCTGACATTGGACGCGAGGTCTGCGTCTGGCGACCTCCGCGTCTGATATTGGAACGGGAGGTCTGCGTCTGATGACCTCCGCGTCTGGGAGGTTCGCGTCTGAGGCTGGAAGCGATCTCCGCATCTGGGAGGTTCGCGTCTGAGGCTTTGTCCTCAGTAATTTTTTGATAGCCTACAGAACCCCCTCCAAAGTTTTCAAAACTACGCGGTTGACTGAGACGGATTTCGAAATACTTTGGACTTTATTTGAATCTAGGCTTCCTGTAATCGGACTGGCATTCTTCTGCGAGGCAGTCTTCTGAGGTGCCCTAAGCTCGATCCTCTCTGGATGGTGAACTTCATGAGTATACTGTTGAACTTCTTGAAGCCTCCAGAAAAGATCATCACAAGTGTCTTAGAAACTCAGTCTTAGCACTTGTTATGAGCATTGGTTTGCTTGGTGTACTTTTAAGCTGGTGGAGTTGTCAATTGCTCTTACCAGTGTACTATTAACTGCTTGAAGCCTCCAAGAAAGATCGTTTGTAATTGATTGTCGGTGTACTGTTGAACCGGTAGAGTTGTCAATTGCCTTTACCAGTGTACTGTTGAACTGATTGCAGTAGCAGAGACATACTCTTTGTATTGGGGGGAAGAGATGACGCAGCTCTCACAGACGTAGTTCTGGCATACTGATCAAGTGGAGACGCGAACTTCACCAAAGTTAAGATGCGACTCTCAATTGTTGTAGAGACGTGGCTCTCAATTTCTGTAGAGACACGCCTTTACTTGCTGTTGAGACGCAACTCTTAAGTTCATTGAGACGCGGCTCTGTACTTGAGACGCTATGCTCAAAGCTTCTTTGAAAGAGCTTTAATTGCAAGAGGTGTGATATTAACTTTGACAAATTAAATAACTCTACTAGGGGAATTTGAGAAGATTACTATCAGAGGTGTGATGTTAACTTGACAGTGAGATCTGGACTTGTGTTTTGAACAAGTTTTATAGACTTGCTATTCTATTGATGAGAATAACAAGTGGAGTTTGATTCGCTGGGGATTATATCACAGTCTATCGTCAGAGGTTTAGTGTTAACATGACTAGAACTCCGCTGGGAATGAAAGTTTGTTGTTAGAGGTGTGATATTAACATAACAACGATTGATTTTGCGCTACGCAATTTAAGTAGACTTGTCATTCTATTGACGAGAATGACAAGCGAGATTGGATTTGTTGAGGATCCATGAAGATTTTTACCGTCAGAGGTGTAATGTTAACGTAACGGGTTTGGGTTTGTGATTTGAGCAAATTGAATTGTCAGAGGTGTGATATTAACTTGACAAAGATGTGTGCTAGAGGTGTGATATTAACTTAACACCACGAAAGTCTCATTTTCACTGAGAAAATTGAGAGAATATCATTGTCATAAGTGTAATGTTAACTTAACAATGAAATGCATGCTAGAGGTGTGATGTTTAACTTAGCATTGAAAGATCTCATTTTCACGGAGAAAATCGAGGAGATCACTGTCATAGGTGTAATGTTAACTTAACAGCGATTGATTTTGCGATATGAGCAACTTTGATCAGAAGTATAGTATTAACTTGATCGAGAGATTCTGCGATCTGCGCTAGACTCGCTATTTTATTGAAGAGGACTGACAAGTTAAAATTTTGGTCAGAGGTGTGATGTTAACTTGACCGGGATATTCTGCGATTTGCGCAGTTTGGTGGACTCACTATCCTATTGAAGAGGACTGACAAGTTGAAATTTTGGTCAGAAGTGTGAGTTAACTTGACCGAAATTTGTCTTGCGATTTGAGCAAGTTTGGTTAGAGGTGTGATGTTAACTTGAACGGCATTTGTCTACTATTAGAGGTGTGATTTTGAACATAACAATATTCTGAGTGGACTTGTCATTCTATTGAAGAGAATTAATAAGTTAAAATTTTACACCCGGGGAAACATCAAAGTCTTACTGTCAGAGGTGTGATATTAACATGACAGGTTTGATTTGTAATTTATTCCACTGAGATAATTAAGAGAAATCACTGTTAGAGGTTTAATGTTAACTTAACAGTGAATATGCCAGAAGTATATGTTAACTTGACATGTTTAATCTGTGATTATTTCACTGGGAAAATAGTCACAGGCTTTTTGTGGTCCTACCATTTCATAGATGGGAATTGGTAAGGAATTTTGGGGTGATATTAACTTAACGGATCAGATTGAATCTTATCAGAGGTGTGATATTAACTTGACAAGAATGTGAGATAGAGGTGTATTGTTAACTTAGCTCCATAAGAACTTCGATTTCATTGGGGAGATTGAAGATATCACTGTCATAGGTGGTGTTAAACTTGACAGTGGAGGTAATGCTAGAGGTGTGATGTTAAACTTAGCATTGGTCATCTCGACTCCGATACGGAAGTTCGAGGTAAAATCATTGTCATAGGTGTATTGTTGAACTTAACAATGAATTGGATGCTAGAGTTGTGATGTTAAACTTAGCATCGCTCATATCAGCTTCGACATGAAAGCATGAGGAAAGTGACTGCAGAGGTTTAATATTGAACTTGACAGCAACTTAATCACTGTTAGAGGTATAGTATTAACATAACAGTAGTTTGTCAGAGGTGTAATGTTAACATGACAGTAGTTAGTTTGCGATATAAGCAATTCTGAGGACTTGTCATTATATTGATGAGAATTGAAAAGTGGAGTTTGAAATGTCAGAGGTGTAGTGTTAACTTGACAATTTGGTTGATTTTTGACTTCATGTAGAGGAGCGACAAGTGAAGCTAGTACTCGCTGAGGAGTATTGAAACTTTTTCATTGTCAGAGGTTTGATATTAAACTTAACAATGATTGTATTTGTGGACCTACCACTCTATGGAAGAGAATTGGTAGGGGATTTTGCTGGAAAATAAAATGAACTGTTAGAGGTTTAATATTAACGTGATAGAATCCACTGGGGATTGAAAAATCTGATTTGTCAGAGGTTTATTGTTAACATGACAAATCCCAGTTCATTTCATTGGAGGAATGGACATAGGTATTTTTGTGGCCCTACCATTCTATGGAAGAGAATTGGTAGGAGATTTTGGAGGAGAGGATGGGACCAAGTCCCTCAAGGTTTTTAGCAAACCTTCTACTCAGATCCGTGTTTCCACGTCGGAGAAAGGACATGAGGTCCGTGTCTGGTGACTTCCGTGTTTGATTGAGAAAGGACGCGAGGTCTGCGTCTGTCGACCTCCGCGTCTGACATTAGAACGCGAGGTCTGCGTCTGGCGACCTCCGCATTTGACTAAGAAAGGACGCGAGGTCCACGTCTGGAGCGTGCTCCGTGTTTGACTGAGAAAGGACGCGGTCCGCGTCTGGCGACCTCCGGTTTGACATTAGAACGCGAAGTCCGCGTCTGGCGATCTCCGCGTCTGACATTGGAACGCAAAGTCCGCGTCTGCGATCTCCGCGTCTGACATTGGAACGCGAAGTCCGCATCTGGCGATCTTCGCGTCTGACATTGAAACGCGAGGTCTGCGTCTCTTGGAGGAGTTTGAGTTTGAAGCCTTACAGGCTAAAAACTGACGGCTCAGTCATTTGAAAGTTGCAGTGACAATCAAAGAGCACCGTCGAGATGAACTGCTTGCAATGGCACTTGAACCCATGGGATGAGAGCTTCTCAGTTCATGCTTGAACATGGCCTCTTCGGGCTGAACGCGAACCTCGCGTTTCTGAAGTGAAATGCGATGATCTCATTCTGGCGTAGCCTCCTGCTAAACGCGTGTCTTACGCTTCTGAATAGAAACGCGAAGGTCATCCTTTCACACTGTCAGTGACTCTCGCATTTTAATAATGAAACGCTAAGGTCATGTCCTGGCGCGGCCTTAGGCTGAGCGCGGGTCACACGTTCTCGCGTTTTGGCACAGCTTGAGGCTGGACGCGAACTTCACATTTTGGCACTGAAACATGCAGCTCGTGAATGCGAGCATCGCGTTTTGTTGCAGAAATGCAGGGCAGAAAACGAACTTCGCATTTAGCGAAACGCGAAGGTGAAAGCGAGCTCTGTTTGCTGATGGTGAACTTGACGTCTTTGTCGACGATCAGCAATCCGTTTGGCTCGCAGGAGTTGATGCGAACCCCCTACAATTTGAGTTTGCTGAGCCTTAGGAGGAGTCTTGCGGCGAGATTTGCCTTCATCATTATTGGCCTCACGGGTCTCGTAGGAGACATTGATGCAGGCCACATATGCTGTTGCAACCACTCCTGTCTGCTGACGATGAGTGCAACGCCTTCGCCGTCTCTCGGCATTCCGATTGAGTCGCCGAGGTTGTTGAGAACCCCCGGCATCCGGAACTGAAAGTGCTTTGATAAAAGGATGGAAGAGAGATTGGTCTCTATTGCCATCTTAAACGTGGGTCATGGCGCGGGTCTTTGAAAAGACGTTGAGGCTGACTATGTTATTTCCACAGGATACTCCCGAAGCTTTGGTGGAGTTCAACTTCTCTTATTCGAATTCGATCACAAGCGATTCGACTGTGAATCCAAGCATCTTGACGTCAGCTTGCGTCACCACTTTCTCGTTAGTTGAGAAAGATCATTGTCCCCAGCGGAGTCGCCATCTCTTGTTTGGTGGGAGAAAAATTCGTTTAAAGTTTCCTTGAATCAGTTGAAAAATTACAACAAACTTATACTCCGACTATAAGGGAGGGAAGATATTGAGTCTTGAATCTTCCCTTTATTTAATGCTGGGTTCTTCAAGTAGCGATGAAAAGTGAGTCTTGTTTTCTGTTGACCGGGTGAACGTCAAGAACTTTTAGGGATCTTCTCTTTGGATCTACTGGTGGAGTAGCACAGCTCCTATCAGTAATGGAATCTCAAAGAGATTTAAAGAACGTGAACTCAACAAGTTAACAGAAAGAGTTGAACTCTTCCCGGGCTGTAAGAGCTTCGCGGCCGAACGCTATTGAGGTAGCTCTTCTCCTCTGCCCATGGCTTCTTGGATTCCTTTATCAGAACTCTCCTTCTCAGCCCTTTTAGAAGAGGTCCCCTCAGAGCCTCTTTTAGAAGAGGTCCCTTCCCCCCGGGCTCCTCCCTCTTCTCTAGCTATTCATAGCTATTTATAGAGGAATTTGGGTGTAATCAACCCCTTAAATCTCTCCATAATGAGAGGGGGTGTAACCAACTTCTTAAATCTCTCCATAATGGGAAGTTATTTCCTATTATGTGGAGAGAAAATGGGGTGTAACTAACCAAGTTCGTGGCTATCAGTTATAGCAGAAATGCGGGTCTCGCGCTGGACGCGGACCTCGCTCTGATGTTGAAACGCGGAGCTCACAGGCTCGCGTCTGTGTTGGAACGCGAAGCTGCTCAGGCTTGCGTTTGAGTTGAAACGTGGAGCTGGTTGAGGTCCGCATCTGACAAAGGACGCGAGGCCTGCGTCTGGCGACCTCCGCGTCTGACATTTGAACACGAGGTCTGCGTCTGGCGATCTTCGCGTCTGACATTGGACGCGAGGTCTGCGTCTGGCGATCTCCGCGTCTGACATTGGACACGAGGTCTGCGTCTGGCGACCTCCGCGTCTGATATTGGAGCGGGAGGTCTGCGTCTGACGACCTCCGCGTCTGGGAGGTTCGCGTCTGAGGCTGGAAGCGATCTCCGCATCTGGGTGGTTCGCGTCTGAGACTTTGTCTTCAGTAATTTTTTGATAGCCTACATCCATAACTACAAATTTCATAACAGTTTGGATATCACTTGCATAGAATATCAATCTTCACTTAACTAACATCATTATTATCTTAATAGTCAATACACATGCAATTACAGTGTTTAATGAAATCAGAGGTAGATTTTACCCACTTAACGATTTTCAGGTTAAATAACTTCAATATTCATCATAGACGGATAGATGGTATTAGCTGAAGATTCATAATTAACAATTTTTATCAAAGCCCAGTGTTTAATTATTCGGTTCTAAATTCTAATAAATTATCGCAACATATACATCATGTTCAGGGACTCACAAACGTATAACTCATGTGGTATTTGTCTATGTTCACTCATATTAATACGTGTTCAAGTACTTAACGATCAATTGTATGCGAATTATAATAGCAAAGTAATAATTTGGAATCATACCCGTATTATGTTTACACACATATATATATAACACATCCGCAATTCATCATTCGGGATATCCTATTCGATTTCGGTTCCATAACACCCATTCACTTTTATGATAATATCACAATCATCTTTTAATACTAAATTATTTTAATTCCACTGGATCAATATTATCAATAGTTTCTCAATACTAATTATTTTTGAATTGGGAAAAATAATACTTGAGGTAGGACTTCCACTCACCGACATCCGACAAATTCTAAATGCCCAATACCATATACAGATACAAAGGATGTGTAACTCTTGTTTCCACAATCATAACGGCTCAAGAATCGTCCGAATCTGACTTCGGATGGCCAAAATATTGTTCGGAAATCAAAACCAATATAAAAGGTTAGATACGTAATAACTGAAAATATTCAGGGGGCTGTTTGTAATTTTTTAGGTCCCCAAAACAATTATTCAATCTCACGGGGGCTAAATAAAATTTTACCTTAATACTTAAATGGTCGGGTGCATAACGAGTCGGGTTTGGGTTGAACCTGAAACCCAAACCCGTTTATGGGTTTTTACCCATAAACGTAGCAGTAGTAGCAGCCGCGTGCTGCTGCAGTTCCTCGCGGCGCCTGTCGCTGCGCCCACGTGGCCGTCTCGCCAGTGCGGCCGCCTCCTGTGGCCACCGCTGCGCTCTGGCATCGCCACTGGCAGGGCCCCAGAAAGAGAGAGAGAGAGCGAGAGAGAGCGAGAGAGAGAGAGATGGGTGGGGGGCCTGGTGCTCCCCCACGGCCGCCCACACCGCGCGCCTGGCCAGCCTCCGGCGTGCCGCCGGCCAGCACCAGAGAGGGAGTGAGAGAGAGAGAGAAGGGGGGCACAAGAGAGAGAGAGAGATGAGAAAATTCTCATCATCTCCTCCCTTATAAAAAAGTATCCTACCCACTCTCACCTACTCCCAATACCTCCCTCATATCTCAATCAATCAATTTTATTTTATTATTTATCATTTCTTCATCTCCCCAAATCAATAAAATATAAATACGATTATAATTAAATATCAATTTCCGGTATTTATACGAGTATTTCATGCAGTATATACATTGGAGTATTATCATATATTTTCTATATTCCGCTATTCATAATAATTTAATAAATATATCAGAAGAATATCCGGTAATATACCGATTATCGATCTCCTTATCAGTATAATCCAACAATTTAGAAATATACAGAATAAATCAGATTTAAATTCAAGTGCTACACACACTTACATCGGCGTACAAACATACATATATATATATATATATCAATATTTTCTTATATCAATTTATCTTGTATAATTTATAAAATTTTCAAATCCATTCCAATAATGAATCACTGAAATTAATTAACATAGAAATTATAATTTGACAGTCATAAGAATTCTAGAAAAATATTATTAACCCAATAATAATATTTTAACCCAGAGTTTAATAATCCGGGTGTTACATTTGCAATCCAAAGCAATTACTTGATAATTATATAATTTACTATTATTAATAGTACTTAATTTTTTTTTTAATAATTTATTTTTCAATCTTTGTTTTTTTGTTAGTTTTAATATTGTTCTAATATTTAATATTTTATTACTCTAATTTAATATTGTTTTATAATATCATTATTTAATATTTTATTAATATTATTATATTTAATATATTTAAATTTAATATTTAATTATATTTTATTATAAAATTACTATAATTTTGTTTTATTAATTTTATAACATAAATAATTGCTTTACTAATATTTAAATATACTTTATTATTATTAATATTTATTATATTTAGTATTATAAGTATATTTAATAGTATTTAATAGTTTTCTTAAAATTTTATTAATATTTATAGTTTATTAGTATTCTTAAAATTTTATTAAATTATAATTATTTTTTAAGTAAATATTTTTTAATATTTGACTAATTTTACTAATATTTTATTAATATTATTATTATAAATAACATATTAAAATTATTAATATTTTATCTCAAATTCATTAATTCATTTTAATTTTCAATAGTAGATTTAATTTAATAATATTTTTCATATTTAGATCACTGCTACAGTTAATTTTGTGATCCATTTTTTCACTAACACTTTTACATTACCAACTAAATACCGTAAAGCATAATATAATTTCTCACTTACACTTATACATTTCCAATCAAACACCATAAAATATAATATACTTTTTCACTTATATTTTTACATTATTAATCAACACTATTAAATACGATATATTTTAAATACTATATTTTATTTTTTTTCATTCTCATTCTATGAGTTACGATATCATTACAGCGAAACAAATAAGCCCCAGAATCAAAAGAACTTCGCCGTGAATGACGCCTGGTAATTTTGTAAACATTCAACAATTTGAGAATTTGCAGTCAACCCTTAAATTTGTAGCCAACAAAAAATAACAAAGCCAAAAGGGTATCACACGTCATATTCCCAGGAGCACAGGATTCCCATCGGCGTACCATCAGCGCATCAATGCCCGTAACCGAGACGGCCAGCACCCACTGTTCCACCCCTCTTGTGGGGCCCAGCAGGCCGTTCTTTTGCCGACCGCGCGCCAGCGGCATCTCATCCGCTGAACCCATCGACGACACCCCCACCTTTCACACACCTCCCCCGGGCCCACCGCCTGATGGGACACTACCAGCGGCCCCACGCAACCCAATCAAAAAGCACGGGGACAAGACAAACGCCTCAATTCAATTCCCACCACACCCGCCCGCCCCACGCAAAGGGCCAAACTGATTCCTCCCCCCAACAATTTATTATTATTAATAAAGTTTCTCCAAAAGAGGACAAACAGAGGAGTAATTTCTAAATTGTAAAACAAAGTTTTAATATATAATAAAAGGATATATAAAAAAAGAACTTTAGGGAGAGTAATTCGCCACCAAATTAACCCTCGGCCCCTTGTGTTGTTTTGTTGACGATGATGATGATGATCTCAAAAGTAGCCCGTCTCAGTTCTCGCAGCTCCGTGAATCCCGCCTGGTAGTTTGAACCGCCGGGGTCTAGTCACCGCCAGGTGCTCGAAAGTCGGAAGCCCGGACGTTGCTTTATACCCCCGCGGATACTTTTTACAGTTCAGCCCTCGCTTTCTCAGGAATACCGTCATAGTCCGAGGAGAATGTAGTAAACCAGCGTGGTGGGCAACGCTATCAACATTCCGAAAATGACCCTGCATGATTGATTGAGTGATTGATCTGTACATAACAAAATTTGTATGGCGTTTTCTGAAAAAAAAAAAAAACAACTTACGCTGTGCTGAGAATGGCAGGATGGACATTGTATTCTTTCGCGAACACAAACGGCACGATTCCTTGAGGCAGCGCCGCCTGATCAAGAAAATAAACGCCCGAGATTAATCTGCTGTCTGAACCATTACCAGCAAACTGCACTATTTAAAGCACTACGTGTAAGGTGCTTGTTTGTAGATACGGCTGTCTGGTACGGACAGTGCACGGGATCCTAGCGCCTCACCTGGACGATTGCCACGTGGAGAAGAGTCCCACGCAGGCCTACGGCGAGCGAGGCGGCGAACATGACGGCAGGGCCGGCGAGGAACCTGGCGGCCATCGAGAAGGCCGCTACCGAGTTCCCGCACGCGATGATCCTCGGCTGCAGCGCCATGAACAGACCTGTGGGGCCCACACGAGGGAGCAAACTCGGAGTTAGTTTAAACAGGGGCAGGATGGTAATTGTGAGAGGCGTGGCAGCGGCCATTATTTCGGGTGGACGGCCAAGGTGGGCGGAAGCGGGCGGAAGGAGCCAGCGGAAAGCGGTTCCCCAGCTC
Source organism: Agave tequilana (assembly GCA_038442645.1). Lineage (NCBI taxonomy): Eukaryota > Viridiplantae > Streptophyta > Magnoliopsida > Asparagales > Asparagaceae > Agave > Agave tequilana. The sequence goes on from JAVJIF010006468.1 coordinate 167,047, forward strand.
TGTAAATGGGCTTTGGGTGGGGGCCCACCCCACAACCACGGATGATGAGTCGCGTCCGGTTCCTTTCTCGGGTTAAGACCCGAATTCATCCGTTAGAATTTGGAGATTTGGGGAAGGGAATGGAGAGTAGTGGGACCCACCTAAACTGAACATGGCCATTCCAAGTCCCGCGTCCGACAGGATGGAGATAGACTTCGCTACGATCTGCGGCATGGCCACGTGCCACCTGTCCCCACATCACGCACAGATTATTTTGCATAAAGCACCACTTTAAATCATCTGTGTATTTGGAATTCCAAAAGCGGACTGAAGCTGCAATTTGACATCGTACTGACCGATACGCGACTAGAGACCATACGAGGCCAATTAGGCTTGAATAAGTGTTTGGATTGCGGATGAGCTTCCTCCACACCATGATGAGGATCAGACGAGTCATGACGCTGGCCGGCGGCATCTGCGACGGCTTTCCGTCCGACGCTCCTCCCTTTACTTTAGGATGAAGCTCCGCAGTCGAGCTCGAGCCAAGTTTCGTCAGTACGTCGGGACCGCCACCGTCTTTCTCGCCGTCTTCTTCGTCTAACGCTCGGCCTCCCCCGAAACTGAAGTCTTCGACTCTGCTGTAGTCCTCACCTTCGGGTACAGCAACTCCTGCATTTTTTTTTCCCAGAAATTGTACACAATTACATTTGCAATATGTTAAGAGTATGTGGGTCTAATTGGAAAAAAGGAATTAAATGGAGGCTTAGTTAACTGGCTACCTTTGGTTCCGCCATTCTGGGGCAAGTCGGTGGGAACCAGCATGCGGATCTCCTTAGCACCGTGATCCACCCGCCCCCCTGCATCCGCACCCGCGAAATCCGACCCGCCGAACACATGCAACCCGCCGACGTCCGACACCGGCGACGCGCTCGAGCTCCACAGGAACATGTGCAGCTCCTTGGCGTCATGGTTGACCGGCTGCCGTTGAGTTCCCACCGGACCAGCCGGTAACTTTTTCGCTCTCATCACAGAGCTGCCTGCGGATATTTCCGGGTTCGGAGCTGGGTAGCTTGCCACTCCAAATAGATGGTTCTCCTCGAAGCTGGACGGCCTGGGAGTGGGCCCCCGAGACGACGGGACCGAGTACAGATCCGACGGCCCAAAATTGGAGGTCCGAACCGGCGTAGCGCCACCGCCGACCATCGCGTAAAAGTCGGAGGGGTTGAAATTGGATCCACGTGGCGTCGGATTCCTGGACGAGCTCAGTGAATAAATCTCCGCCCCCGTTAAATTCGACGGCCGCGGCGTCATCATCGACACCGATCGCCGCGATGACGTCGATTTCCGCACCGTCACGTGAATCTTCCCGTCTCCTCCAATCTCCGCATCCGCCTAAAAACAATAGAATAGAAAAGTTATTTTCACATACGCTTTTTTTTTTTTTTTCACAGTAGGTCGTAGTTTACTTGCCTGGAGCAGATCTCGGCCACCGTCGAGGGAGACGACGTCGGAATCGATGCGGAAGGAGACGATAGAGGCGGCGGTGTCGGGGAACTGGTCGGCGATGAGGATCCTGGCGGCGCGATACTCGAAGAGGAAAAGCATGAGAGTGTACCAGATGATGCACTGGAGGACGACGATCTGGACCATGAGGGAGCCGGAGTAGGGGCCGTACATGGCGATGAGGAGGGGGATGCCCATGACGAGGGTGTTGGGGAGGGTGGAGAGGGAGAAGAGGGTGATGGACCAGTCCAATGAGGAGGATCTGTTGGGTTTGAGGTGGGCCCAGAAGAAGAGGACGGCGAGGACGATGAGCTTCTGGAGGGAGTCTGCGGCGATGAAGCGGAGGTTCATGGCGTAGGGGTTGTTGGTGGAGATGAAGTGGAAGGAGAGGAGGGGGACGGCGAAGATGGCCACGAAGCGGTTGATGCCGGAGCACTGGTCCGGGCTGAAGATGCGCCACCATCGGACGGAGCCATACGCCAGGATCATGGCCACGTACAGGGGAGCACCGCCGTCAGCACGGTGTAGAGGTCGTGAACGGAGATCATGTCTGGCGCTGATGGTGATCAGGCAGTGGCATAAGGTGTAAATTTCGCTTGTTTCTGGTTTTTCGGCGAAAAAGAGAGGAGATAACTGATGTGGTGCTGGTAACTGTGGATTCAGCTCAGTCGAGCGGTATTATTTATATAGGAAGAGAGAGAGAGAGAGAGAGAGAGAGAGAGAATGGGTGGAAGGAAAAAAAAAAAAAATCGTTAGATTTTCATTTGCTGAGATCTCTCAAGTCTCAACTCCAGAAAGGAGGCGGGTTTGGGGTTGGGGAGTCGGGGACTGAATCTAGTTGGGGGTGTTTGTGTTCTGGATTAGGTTCGGTCGTGTCTTGACTCATGTGGTCCGAGTTTGGAGACTAAGATTACGAAACTGGGTAAAATTGAAACTCAAGTTTGTATGGATATAATATAAATTTTATTCTTTTATAAGTTTCCAAGTTTGGTTGGAGCAAAATTTCTGAAAAATCCAGTTTTTGTGACAAATTTTCCATTGGAAACCAAGGTTCTGAAAATTCTAAAATAGTTACTAAATGTATTTGCTGGGTCTATCAAAGCGCAGCTAAAACTCTTATCTGAATTATTTCTTCACCAATTAGCTAATACCTAGCAAGGAACGGCATACGCTGGGTATGAACAAGGAATAAATAGCTAGGGCGCGAACGCACATATGGGAGAGTGGGAATGCGTCTTACTTTTAATAGGAGTGGTGGTGGGTCAGATTTGTAACAAGCAAAGGCGGGTTTGGGTTGGAAAAAGCCCGCTTCAAGAAAACCCCGCCCGCTTTAAATCTCTCTCCCGATCTCCCAATCTCTCTTCTCTCTTCATATCGCCTCTCTTTCTCTTTCTCTCACATACACTACGTTGCGGCGCAGCTCTCTCGCCCCATTCTCGCCCGATCGACTCTCTCCCTGCTCTTCTCTCCGGATTTCTCTCACCGCAGGCGCAGATCCAGCCCCAGGCCCTCTCTCTCTCTCTCTCAAGCCCGTAACCCTTGAATTTGAGCTCCAGCCCTCGATCTCGATCTCTCACCACAGATCCAGCCCTTCCTCTTCTCTCCCGATCTCTCTCGCTGCATATCTAGCCTCACAACTTATAGATCACCTAGAGGGGGGGGGGGGGGTGAATAGGTGATAAGCTAATCTAAAGATGAATTAATGCGGAATTAAAAACTATTTAAGCAAACTAAAAACTATTATGCTAAACACACCAAGTATAACACAAGAGTGTAGCCGAATTCCCAGTGAGGGGCTCTGTGTTGGCCCAAAGGCCTATCACCCTAGTTTTGATGATGATCAACTCATGAAGTTATGTTTACTAATGATCTTGTGTTTAATTAGTGACAGATTCATTATCAAGATCTTAGTAAGTGCATAGCTCAACAAAGGATAAAATGTCAAGATTTGGAGCTAGCACCGGTTGATTCACGAGCCTATGCATCAAGACCACATCAATTTGTTGAGCTCGTTGGATTGCACTTGGACCAAGTCAAGAAGATGAGAAGCCTTCAAGTGAAGACTTCAAGAAGATGAAGACTTGTGTCTAGGTATAAGATTTTGTTTTTGTTTTAGATAAAATGTAAAGGATAGAATAGTGGTGGATTGCTCAAGTACATATACACATACACTCTTGATAGAATTGTTTTCATAAAAGAATTTTTGTTTTAGAAAAGAATTTTAACCAAAAACCAAATATGTATTCAAGTGGTTTTGATTTTTGGTATTCAAAGTTATATGTTTCAACCAAAACCTTATTTAGAGCTTAATGTCAAAAAGATAGATATTTCATCTTGATTGTGCAGTGGATCATATCCATACACACTATGCTTAAAAAGTATATCTTGTTTTTGTATTTGATGAAGATTTGGAAAAACAAAGTTTAGAAAACATGTTTTGGAAAATACAGTTTTTATCATGAGCCAAATATTTCTTAGTTACAAAAATAGTCCAATCTTTTATAACATGCTTTGATTTTGTGCAAGCATGTTTGTTTATCAAAGTATATTGGTTAAACTATTTTTGTAGATTTTTATGTATTTTATGGGATTTTATTTGAGCCAAAAAGACTAACTTTTTAATCCCAGAAAACTGTTTCAGGCTTCGAATAAGTCGACTAGTAGCCTTTATAAGTCGACTAATCCTGAAGTCGGCCGACCGGACCGGTCGACCGATGTGCACAGATGTGCACGCCTTTGTGTACTGGAGGACGGCCGACCGTGCCGGTCGACCGCTCCAGAGAGCAGAGCTCTCTGGAAAGTTCGGCCGACCGTACGGGTCGACCGACAGAGAGTTAGACTCTCAGCTCCAGTGGGTCGGTTGACCCGGGCGGTCGACCGTGGCTCCAACGGTCTGATTTCTGACCGTTGGCGGTCGACCGCACGGGTCGACCGGCAGCTCTGACAGACCCCAACGGTTATATTTTTCTGGCCTATAAATTTAGGGGTTTGGTCATTGTTTTGAGCCAAGATTTTCAAGTGGATTTTCACCAGTTTTTCCTGAACTATTTAGAGGTTTTCCTCCATTTGATTTAGAGTAAATATTTCCAATCAAAAGGAAAGTTTTATCAAGAGTTTAAAAGAAAGTCTTTGAGTTTTTCACCACCATTCTCTTCCTTGTTTTTCTCACAATCACCTGAGCTATCCATTGTCTTATCTATCCATAGGATTGTGTTGTGAGAGTTTGTAATTGGTGATCAAAGTGTTTAGATCACCAAAGATCTTTTCTTTGTTCTTTGAGGAGACGGGCAAGTGTGCTCGTGGTTGTTTAGGGTTCGGGTGCGAACTCTTGTTGTTTGAGGTGCGGCCTCGGCGAGCCGGTGGGCTTGCGGTGTGTACGGGACTAGGGAGTCCGAGGGCTTGTAGGTGTTGCGGCACCGAGGAGAGATCCATTGGGATCTTGCATAGTGGAAATCCTTCGTGTGTTGAAGGCGGGGATGTAGAGCAAGTGTGCTCGAACCTCGAAACAAACCCTTTGTGTTTGCGATTGCCATTTCTCTCTCTCTATCTCCTTGTTTATATCTTGCATTACTTATCTTGTCTTTACCTTTATATGTATGATATACTCCTTGTGCTCATATTGATACATACTTGCTTGGGATTGTTGCTAACACTTGTATTCAACCAAGAGAGCCAACGCGGCACCTCAACCCATTCAAAGGGAATCTAGAGGAGTTTGTCCAGAGCCCTTCACGGAGAATTCGGTAACACTCTTGTGTTATACGTGGTGTTTAGTGTAAAAGTTTTAATTTGGTCATAATTGTTTTAGCTTCCGCATTATTAGGCATTAAGTGACCATTAGATTAGCCATCACCTATTCACCCCCCTTCTAGGTGAACCTTACAATTGGTATCAGAGCTTGGTACTCTGATTTGGTCTAACAACCTAGAGTTAAAGATCCTCCATTTTAGGCTAATCACAATATTTGTACACACATCATGGACTTCATGTCACCACCCATGTTTGATATTGTTAACATCCATATATGGAAGGTGAAGATGTCCTTGTACCTCAAAGCCTTAGGTTATCGTGGTTATCTTGCCACTACTAATAATGCATATTGTTTAGATGGTAAGAATCTTGAGGCTAATGTAAAAGCCCTTCATGCTTTAAAGTCAACCCTAAATGATGATTATTTATGTAGGGTTTCTAACTTTGATTTGGCTTTTGTAGTTTGGAACACCCTCCTCTCCCTTGGCGAAAATGATCAATACTATGCGGGGAGTGATTCGGATGTTGGAAGCGACATCTCCAACAAGTGCTACATGGTCCAAGGGGATAACCCCCTTGAGGTAACTTCCGAATCCGAGGATGAGGATAATAACATGTCATATGAAGAGCTTTCTACATTTTGTCAATTATTGCTTGAAAAGTATGACATGATTAAGAAAGAAAATAAAAATTTGAAAAAGAACAATAATTGCATGCATATAGAACAAGATTCATTTAAATCTAACATTGCATGCTTAGAAAAAGAAAATGAGTTTTTGAAAAATGAAAATGTTTCCCTCATGTCTAAGTTAAATGATTTATGTGAAGGAAACACTATTTTAAAAGATAAAATTATTTTGGTGGAAACTCAAAAGGAAATTGTTTTTCAAGAAAACAACTCTTTGAAAAAGAAATTTTTGAAAAAGAAAAAGAAAAAGAAAAAGAAAAAGTTTTTAAAGAGAAGAAAATTGACTCTTTATCTCACATGTCTTTACATGCCACCATTGATGATAGTGAGATTAGTCTTTTGAAAAATAAAATTAATAGTTTGAGCTCAACTTTGAGCAATTATGCATTTAACCATAAGAAATTGGAGTCCTTATTTTCAAAGAAATAAACTCCACACATTCATGCACAACATCATCATTATGCTTATGTTGCACGTCACGATCACAATCACACTCATAAGCATACTAAGGTGTACACTTGTACACATTGTGACCGCAAAGGCCATTTAGCAAAATTTTGTTTTGATAAGTTGCATGTTTTAAATTTTGCTAATAAAAATGTTTGGGTTCCTCAACACAATGCTAACCCTCGTGGACCCAAGAAAACATGGGTACCAAAGTCCCCACCTTTTATTTTTGATGTAGGTGAGGGCTTTCACAAGACGTGAGAGATTTGGTGCCTTGGTGGTGGTTGCACGTGGACTAGATGGACATATTTTTGATGCACCGCTATCAACGAAGTGTTGGTGGGACGACCACCATTTTTGGAGCTTTGGAGTTGGTATCAATCTCTAAACTCCTACTTTTTATGTACATGCTTTTAATTTCATATATCATATAGCATGTTCATATTTTTGTGTGCTTCATGTGGTATTTACATGCTTAGATGTAGAATGTGTCAAATTTGCATTTATACATATATGAATAGTGAACTATAATTGACTCATATATATTTAAACTTCATGCTCATTTGTATCCACTATATGCATATGTATAGACTAGTTTTGATGATTCTCTTTTATACATGTTTTTGCCTATTTTTATGCTTTACTTCATGTATATGTATTTTTAATTCAAATCTAATAAATATACATGTATACCCGTGAGTCTCTTGCCTTCATGCAAATACCTTAATAGACTCTTTTATGTTTGGGATATGTATGTGTATTGTTAAGATTGGATAAATCATACATATGCCTAGAAGTGTATTATTTTTTAAGAAAAATAAATTTTCATGTTTTATAAAATGTTATTCATCTCTTTGAGCTTCAATGCCTATTGTCATGAAAATGCTATTTACATGACCTTTGAACACTCATCTTTTACTTTTCAAGACAATTTTGAGCTTTATGGACTATGAGTGCTTGAACTTTTATGTATTTAGTATGATTCATGAAATACATATGCTTTGATTTCATGTTTTTGAAGGATCTTTAACTAGTTTTTCAAAATTATTTTAACTAGTTAATTGTTCTTCATTTGTAGAGTTTTTCAAACAAAGCTTATGTTTCAAATTTATTTTTGAAAACCCCTACCTTCTATGGGAGGATGGATGGGCGTGTATGCCTTGTATGCTTCATTGAAAATCTTTTACCTTGTGCATATCAAGGGATGGTAGGTTATGAGATATACACTTGATCTTATTGTTATGTCAATTGGTATCATTGGACTCTTTCAATTGGTATCTAAATTGATAATTTTTGTATATACTCATATTTGTTTCTTATATATGTATGTATAAATTTCACTTGGTATACTCTTTTTTCATACATATATATGAGTTTCATGTGCTTAACTTTCAATTGGTTCACATTCTTAAAAGCACAAAGTTTATGATGAAAAATAAAATTTTGATCATTATGTTTACTATTGGTATCAATATGTTTTAACTTCATATTTGTTAAATTTCAATTGGTATCAATATGATAATGATTATTTTCCATTTGGTATCTTAAAATTTGATTGTTTTACAAGAGCTCTGATACCTTTAAAAAAAATAAATAAAAATGTTTTGGTATGTATTTCCTATATGCAAGGAGAGCTTAACATCTCTTCTACATATAGATTCATGTTGAGTATATTATAAATTGAGGAGCTTGACAACTCTTCTTTATATGATTTACGTGTGTAGGGAAGCTTCACATCTCCTCTTATGCATTACATAATATGCGTTATGTGAATTATGGCTTGTCATCCCTCTTTCATGTAATGTATATGTGTAGGGAAGCTAACTTAGCGTCTTCCTCTTCATGAATGTATATCGCATATAAATCTTTATTGATTGATTTGTTTAACTCCTTCTTGATCTTTTTGTTTTGACAAAAAGGGGGAGAAAAATTTGTTTGATTTGATTTTACTTTGACCCCTTTGTTGATGATTGACAAAAAGGGGGAGAAAGATTTTGAGTTATATGCATGGTTGAGTAAGATTTATGTTTGTGCATATATATTTTTGTATTGCAAATAGGAGAAAAAGATTTTGATTTATGCTTGTTGCATGTTTTATCTCCATACTTGCATACATGTTTATGAGCTTCATTGTCATATATTATTATTTATGTCTATGCATGAGTTAAGGGGGAGCTTCTTTGAAGCTTTACTTTAATCCATGCATATATAACCTCATGAGTTTTGTCATCATCAAAAAGGGGAAGATTGTTGGCCCAAAGGCCTATCACCCTAGTTTTGATGATGATCAACTCATGAAGTTATGTTTACTAATGATCTTGTGTTTAATTAGTGACAGATTCATTATCAAGATCTTAGTAGGTGCATAGCTCAACAAAGGATAAAATGTCAAGATTTGGAGCTAGCACCGGTTGATTCACGAGCCTATGCATCAAGACCACATCAATTTGTTGAGCTCGTTGGATTGCACTTGGACCAAGTCAAGAAGATGAGAAGCCTTCAAGTGAAGACTTCAAGAAGATGAAGACTTGTGTCTAGGTATAAGATTTTGTTTTTGTTTTAGATAAAATGTAAAGGATAGAATAGTAGTGGATTGCTCAAGTACATATACACATACATTCTTGATAGAATTGTTTTCATAAAAGAATTTTTGTTTTAGAAAAGAATTTTAACCAAAAACCAAATATGTATTCAAGTGGTTTTGATTTTTGGTATTCAAAGTTATATGTTTCAACTAAAACCTTATTTAGAGCTTAATGTCAAAAATATAGATATTTCATCTTGATTGTGTAGTGGATCATATCCATACACACTATGCTTAAAAAGTATATCTTGTTTTTGTATTTGATGAAGATTTGGAAAAACAAAGTTTAGAAAACATGTTTTGAAAATACAGTTTTTATCATGAGCCAAATATTTCCTAGTTACAAAAATAGTCCAATCTTTTATAACAAGCCTTGATTTTGTGCAAGCATGTTTGTTTATCAAAGTATATTGGTTAAACTATTTTTGTAGATTTTTATGTATTTTATGGGATTTTATTTGAGCCAAAAAGACTAACTTTTTAATCCCAGAAAACTGTTTCAGGCTTCGGATAAGTCGACTAGTAGCCTTTATAAGTCGACTAATCTTGAAGTCGGCCGACCAGACCGGTCGACCGATGTGCACAGATGTGCACGCCTTTGTGTACTGGAGGACGGCCGACCGTGCCGGTCGACCGCTCCAGAGAGCAGAGCTCTCTGGAAAGTTCGGCCGACCGTACGGGTCGACCGACAGAGAGTTAGACTCTCAGCTCCAGTGGGTCGGTCGACCCGGGCGGTCGACCGACAGAGAGTTAGACTCTCAGCTCCAGTGGGTCGGTCGACCCGGGCGGTCGACCGTGGCTCCAACGGTCTGATTTCTGACCGTTGGCGGTCGACCGCACGGGTCGACCGGCAGCTCTGACAGACCCCAACGGCTATATTTTTCTGGCCTATAAATTTGGGGGTTTGGTCATTATTTTGAGCCAAGATTTTCAAGTTAGTTTTCACCAGTTTTTCCTGAACTATTTAGAGGTTTTCCTCCACTTGATTTAGAGAAAATATTTCCAATCAAAAGGAAAGTTTTATCAAGAGTTTAAAAGAAAGTCTTTGAGTTTTTCACCACCATTCTCTTCCTTGTTTTTCTCACAATCACTTGAGCTATCCATTGTCTTATCTATCCATAGGATTGTGTTGTGAGAGTTTGTAATTGGTGATCAAAGTGTTTAGATCACCAAAGATCTTTCTTTGTTCTTTGAGGAGATGGGCAAGTGTGCTCGCGGTTGTTTAGGGTTCGGGTGCGAACTCTTGTTGTTTGAGGTGCGGCCTCGGCGAGCCGGTGGGCTTGCGGTGTGTACGGGACTAGGGAGTCCGAGGGCTTGTAGGTGTTGCGGCACCGAGGAGAGATCCATTGGGATCTTGCATAGTGGAAATCCTTCGTGTGTCGAAGGCGGGGATGTAGAGCAAGTGTGCTCGAACCTCGAAACAAACCCTTTGTGTTTGCGATTGTCATTTCTCTCTCTCTATCTCCTTGTTTATATCTTGCATTACTTATCTTGTCTTTACCTTTATATGTATGATATAATCCTTGTGCTCATATTGATACATACTTGCTTGGGATTGTTGCTAACACTTGTATTCAACCAAGAGAGCCAACGCGGCACCTCAACCCATTCAAGGGGAATCTAGAGGAGTTTGTCCAGAGCCCTTCACGGGAAATTCGGCAACACTCTTGTGTTATACGTGGTGTTTAGTGTAAAAGTTTTAATTTGATCATAATTGTTTTAGCTTCCGCATTATTAGGCATTAAGTGACCATTAGATTAGCCATCACCTATTCACCCCCCCTCTAGGTGAACCTTACACTCTGGACTATCTCCTCAATATTCCTCTAGATAAGAGTTGAGGTGCCGCTTTGACTCTCTTGGTTGAATACAAGTGTGATAAAACAATCCCAAGCATATATCATTTAAGCACAAGATATATCAAGCATATAAAGATAATAAAAGTACACCTAGAGGAGGGATGAATAGGTGTAAGGCTAATCTAATGACAAATAATGTGGAATTAAAACTAAATTGCAATACACTTAGTGTAATCAAAGAGTATAACCGAATTTCTAGTGAAGGACTCTGGACTATCTCTTCTAAATTCTTCTAAATAAGAGTTGAGGTGCTATGTAAAGCTGTCTTGGTTTAACACAAGTATGACACACAATCAAACTCAAGCATATATATGATATGTGAAAAACACCTAGAGGGGGGTTGAATAGGTGTAAGTGCTAATCTAGTGAACTAAATGCGCTAAATGCGGAAGCTAATGCAAATCTTGCACAAACTTAATACAACACAACAAGTGTAGCCGAATTCCCCGTGAAGGGCTCTGGACTAACTCCTCTTGATTCCCCTTGAATGGGTTGAGGTGCTATGTGAAGCTCTTGTTGGTTAAGTATAAGTTAGGCACACACACAAGCAAGCCAAGCAAATAAGGATGAATAGCAATATGAATATAAGCAAGGTAACACAAGCAAATAGATATGTATGATATGAATGATGCTTTGCACAAAGTAAAGAGAGAGAGAGAGAGAGTTTAGAGACAAGTGGATCAAACACAAACACAATGATATGTTTCGAGGTTCGAGCACTTTGCTCTACATCCCCGCCTACACCACCGTGTAGGATTTCCATTCCACTATAACGTCCACCGAGGACTCCCACCGAGGGAACCTTCACCGAGAAGGATTTTTTACAACACAAGGAGTACCGAACTCCTCTCTCAAACACCACCTCACAACCGAGGGGTAGGCCCGTAGCCAAACAACCAACACCTCTACCGAAGAGGGTTACAAACCAAACTCCACCTCTCACTAGAGGGAGCAAACCAATCACCCGATCACCTCTACCAAAGAGGGATACACAAAGAACAAGGGTGTTTACAACAAGTGGTTTCTTTCAACCACAAACCAATCTCCTTTTCCACAAAAATAAGATCCTAATAGAATAGAATAGATGATAGCTCAAGTGTGGAAAACTGGGTGTTTGGAAAACAAGAAACTCAAAGAAAATGCTTGGGAAAACTCTTGTAAAAGATAGAAAATGAAAACCAATACAAATATCCCAAATTCCTATTTTCTTTGATTTTTCCAAAAACCTAAAACAAATAAGATTGAAAGTTTAAAGCCCAAAAACACTTTTGAAACTTGTTTTAAACTCAGAAAAACTGGGAATTTTTCTCTTATAAAAACCTTAGCCAAAAACCCAAAGAGTTGGGGTTTATATAGGCCAAAACAGAAACTAGCCGTTAGGCTGAGCTGGCAGCCTGACAGGCTACCGGTCGACCGGCCCAGTTGTAACGCCCCGATCCTGGCGGGTACGGAGACGTTACTGCGACGTATATACGCAGGTCAGAAATACCCTCACGTATATACGCTAAGCATCAGTACAGGCAAGAATCAGAGTACGGAAGCAAGTGGTGCATTATACATTCCAACACATAAGTACAATTACAAAGTTATCACCAGAGGTGATCCAATATTACATGAATATTACATCACCGATATGCGCAATTGCGAGATTACAAGGAAATGTACAAGTATGAACAGTACACAGGCACTCACGAGTTTACAAAAGGAAAACTCATGAGGCACACCGGGGGGCCTGGAAGGATAGAGCTCAGGACGGTCTGCTGGAGGTCCATGCTACCGCTGCGCCACTCTGATCAGCAACTGGGAGAATCCATACGCTTCAAGCTCCATGACCTGGACATGAGAATCCAGGGGAGTCAGATAGAACTCCCCAGGCGAGTGGTGATACGAATGCCAAGTGGCGAGCATAGGTAAGCATGCAGGAGCAAGTAGATATTGCAGGTAACTTCCAGTAGAGAATACACTTGGTATAATAAGATAAGAGCAGGTAAAGTGGTGGGAAGTAGAATAGATAGGACAACACCAGATATCTCCTAAATTAACATAAAACCGATAAAAACCGATAAAACCGAATAAAGCCGATTACAAGCAAAACCGATCGCACAAGCTTAGGTCACGGCTCCATGAGACTAGTACATCGAAGGAATAATCCAAACAAGGAAACCCTCATCTATATACCTTTATCTCATATCACCGTAATCCAAGCGCATACAACCTGAATTACAAAACAACACAACAAATCGTATATATTAGCATCTTATTATAATTGGGGCCGTCTAAGTTCCAAGTTTCAGTATGTGTCCCATTCCACATACTTTCACTCACAACTTATATAGCAAGTTATTTGAAAACTGATAAAGTTCAATGAATCATGTTTCGGATGGGCCCCGTACATGCCGGGACAACGGTTCAGGAGTATCCGGTGCTGAGCCGGAACGTACCGCTAGGTACCGGGACTTATGGTCGCCCGAACAGGAATAGAGTATCGCAGATCCCATAGAAATAGGCCTAGGGCGTGTGCATACCCGGCAGGAATAATCAGGAGTAGGGGTGCCAGCACACCCCACGGAATCCCTGGTGGCCGCCAGGTGATCCCTCAAGTATTTGGCCACGCGCGGCTCGATAAGACCACCATAAACATGATTAATCAGGGCCCATCAGTTTCCCCCAAACCAGGTGCAAGTTGTCTTATAATAATTTAATATGTGATTATCAATTTACGGGAAAAGCAGGTACAAGACATGATCAGGAGTTCAGGAGTACATAACAAGAATCATGACAGGAGATCAGGTACAGACAGGAGGTGATCCTACAGATTCAAGAGGTGGCCCCCACAGATTCAAGAGGTGGCCCCCACCATGTGTGTGGTGTGGCACTTTGTTCCATGTGGCACTTTGCTCTGAGGGGATGGATTTTAGAGGTGGCCCCCACAGATTCAAGAGGTGGCCCCCACCACGAGTGTGATGTGGCACTTTGCTCCGTGTGGCACTTAGTTCCATTCAGGATAACAGGTCACTGTATACAATACAGGATAACAAGGCAGGATTCCCGTAAACGTGATAATCACAAGGTCAAATATATCATGCTGGGTGTCAAGTGATAGCATGACAGGAGGGTGATATTAGGCAGGTGACAAGTCATGTCAAGAGATTGATATTAATCCGGTGGCAAGTCATGTCATAACAAGGGGCTTGCCAGTAGTAGCATGTCTGGTGATAACATATCAGTTGACAGGTGATACAAACAAGTGATAAATAGTAGCATGTCAAGTAAGTACATGTCATGTGATAAAGTAGCAGCTAAGCACAATCAAGCGGAGCTGAGCAAGCTGGAGTGTACAGACAACACCAGTATTTAACACCGGAGCGTCTGGCATGATTACCGGGACAACTCGGCTTAAGGTGCGAGTAGAAAATCCGGCAGCATCTCGCCTAGACGAATCTAGTGGTAAAGCGCTGGACGCTGAACATGATAACCAGGCGGAGCCGAAGACCTGACGGTCCCAATCACTTCCCTTTCGAGATAGTGAGTGACCGGAGGCTGCACTGGGAAACCTGACAGTCCCAATCACCTCTCTTTCGAGATAGTGAGTGACCGGAGGCTGCACTGAGAAACCTGACGGTCCCAATCACCTCTCTTTCGAGATAGTGAGTAACCGGAGGCTGAAGAACGGAGAGACCTGCCGGCCCCAATCACTTCCCTTTCGAGATAGTGAGTGACCGGAGGTTAAAGGCTGAGAGACCTGCAATGTTAGTACCACATGAACAATAAATAAACTACCGTAATACAAGCATTCGTCACAGAGCAATACATGTCCAGTCATTGGCACTCGGCCATACACAAATACAGGGACTCAGCCCAATACATGATACATGAAAACATGAAGTAAAATACATGTCGACCCGACGAAGCGGGGAAACCCAAATGGAGGCGAGAGCGAGAACACTCGCCTAAATCACCAGAAATGCCGAAAAGTCCGAAACCTCCGAAATCCCCAACTTGAACACGCGCCATAAAATATAATAAAATATAAATATTTTTAGAGAGAGAAAGTGTTAGAGAGAGAAAGAGAGAGAGACCTAGAGAGAGAAAGAGACACAGGGAGACGCGGGTTTTTGAGACGCGGGGGTCGCAGACGCGGGAGTCGCGTCGCGGGAATAGCAAACGCAGGAATCACAGACGCGGGAGTCGCGTTGCGTGGGAGCCACAAACGCGGGGTTCGAGACCCGCGTTCAAATCAGGACGCGAGGAGAACGCAGACGCGGTCGTGGGTCCCGCGTCGCGTTAGCACGAGGAGATCACAGACGCGGGTATTAGCCTCGCGTCGTGACGACACGAGAGGGACACAGACGCGGGCGTTGGCTCCGCGCTGCGTCGATACATTAACGCGGAGGCCGCGTTACGGATTGCCTGGACGCGGGGGAGAGATCCGCGTCGGTAAATACAACAGAGAGAGAAGGAGTTCTAGAGAGAGGTTTTAGGAGAGAGAGAGAGATAACAGGGGAGAGAGAGAGAGAACCAGGAGAGAGAGAGAGAGTGGACCAGGAGAGAGAGAGAGAGAGAGTAAACAGGGGCTGCTCACAGCAGCCCCTCTCCATGCGAGGAGGGCCCACGGGGCCGTGGGCCCTGGAAGACCTGGCCGGCCCTCTGCCGGGCAGGGGCCTAACCGGCGGCGGTCCTGGCCGCCGGTGGCCCAACAGAGAGGAGAGAGGGAGAGAATGAGGGGGCTGTTGCCCCCTCAGCAGAGAGAAAGAGAGGGGGCTTGCCCCCCTCTCAGCCCACCTCAGGTCAGGCCGGGCTTGGCCTGGCCTGGCGCCCCTTCCCGGCTGCGGCCGGGGACGCGGAGGCTGCGCCGGCCAGGGAAGGCCGGCGCAGACAGGGGTGGCCGCCGGCCACCCCAAGGAGAGAGAAGGGAGGGGGCTGCTGCCCCCTCCACAATAGCGCACAGGGGGGTCAGGTGGCCCCCCTGTCGCGCCCAGGGCCGCCGGCCACTGCCGGCGGCGGTCTGCCCTCGCCGGGGCAGTGCCGGAGGAGAGGGGTCGGCGGCGAGGTGGTGAGGCCGAAACTAGGGAAGAAAAGAAAGAAAATGGAAAAGAAAAGTAAAGGAAAGAAAGGAAAAGAAAAGAAGAGAGAGAAGAGGATGGCCGGAGTTTGGGGTCCCTCGCCGGCGTCGCGGTGGCCGAAGGCGCCGGCGGTGATGGTGGCCGGAGTTGGGTGCGGTGGTCACCAAAGGAGAGGAAGAAGAAGAAGTGAAGAGAGGAGAAGAGAAGAAGAAAAGAAAGAAAAGGAAAGGAAAAAGAAAAAGGAAAAAGTGATGATGGGGGAAGTGATGGGGATGTGACCGGGCCCACGTGGAGGGGAGTGGGCTGCTGGGGTCGGCGCGGGAGTTGGTGGGAAAAGAAAAGAAAAGAAAGGAAAAGAAAGAAAGAAGAGAAAAGATTAAAGAATAATACTATTATAATATGGTCGCGAAAATCGACTGTTCCGGAAAAATCCCCAAAAATACCCAGAGGTAGAAAACGTCATCCTGAGGAATAATATGAAATCGGTTTTCAGAAATAAAATCCCGTTTTCAAATTAAAAAATCCGGAAGTCCACCGCCGATACCGGTCTACACCGGGTCGGCCGGATTTTGATAAATTCTGAAAAATTCCAGAAAATGTATTAAAGAATAAAATATGTTTTTAAGAAGTAAAGTGAAAGCAGAATTCAGAAATTCATTTCCAATTGTAAACCAAAAATCCTGGAGTCAACCAGCGATACTGGCCGACACCGACTCCGGTGGAATTTTCATAAATTCGTAAAATCCTCAGAAAAAGCATTTAGACAGAAAATGCAATTTTAAGAAATAATGTCTAAAGGCCCTTCTAGAAATTCTAATCTGTTTGTAAATTAAAAATCCGGGAATCGGTCAGCGGCACTGGTCGACACCGGTTTGAAGATTTTCAATTTAATTCAGGGAAATTCCCGAAAATCATAGAAAACCTAAAATATTGGAAAACGATGTTCAAAACTGAAATCGGTTAAATCGGAATACCAGAATGACCAAATCGAGTAATACCCTAGGATCGGGCCCTCGAATCAGACTAGGGCTGACTCCGAGTCCACGAATCCAAATCCAAGACAAAACATTCATTTAAATAATTCATAATATAAAACAAATACAGGAAGTAAATCGAAAAAATACTATCGAAAAATCTGAATACGCAACTAAGTACGTATTCTGGGAGCGGGGTGTTACACCGGTCGATCGCCAACGGTCAGAAAAGTGACCGTTGGGCAAACACGGTCGACCGGCACGGTCGACCCAAACAAACAGAGAGCACTGCTCTCAGACCCGGTCGACCCTGGCGGTCGACCGTCCCAGAGTCTGCCAAACGTGCACAATCTGTGCACGTCGGTCGACCGGCCCGGTCGACCGACTTCATCCCAAGTCGACTAGGTCAGTTTGACTAGTCGACTGGTTGAAGCATGGAACAGAAATCTGGGTCGTAAAAACAGTGTAAAATATTTTTCTAAAAATCTTTTAAGTCTTGTAAAAATACCTAAAAATAGTTTTATCATTTTGCATTGATATATAAACAAGTGATAAAAAGTTTAGCTCAAATATCAATCAATATAAACTATTTTTGTGTTTTATCATTTTTACCAAAAATCAAAACTAGTATTTTTATCAAACTTGATTTTTCCAATAGGAAATCTGATTTTCCTAAAAACTCATGAATAGACATATCAAAATAAGTTTGTTTAAGATATGAAGCATGTATGTATATTGAACACATCTAATATACATAAAAACCATGTAAACTTGTTTTGATCAAACTATTCATGAAAACCAAATCCAAAACATAAAACGTGTGTGTTTGTGCACTTGAGCATATCAACTATACTAAGCTTTACAAATGGATCTAAACACACTAACTAAACTAGGATACCTAAGTCTTCTTGATGATCTTCATCTTCAAGTTGACTTGCTCCCAAACGCGTGATCCACCGAGTGCAAAGGAAAGAACTTGAAGCTTGAGCACCGGAATCACCAAGAAAAGCTTCTAAACTCCTTGTTGAAGCTAATCACCAACTAATATCTTGGTTAATGATCTGAAACTTAAACAACACAAGATTATTAGTAAACATAACTACATGAGTTAATCATCATCAAAACTAGGGTGGAAGGCCTTTGGACCAACAATCTCCCCCTTTTTGATGATGACAAAACTCATGAAGTTATATATGCATGGATTAAAGTTAAGCTTCAAAGAAGCTCCTCCTTAACTCATGCAAAAACACAATAAACAAAAGATATGCAATGAATGTACATAAACATGTATGCATCACATGCATAAAACACATAAACATGTTCTAGAAGCTCTAGATACCAATTAAATTAATAAAACATTAACAAAAACACTAGATGCTCTAGATACCAATTAAACTTAATATATGCAAAAAACATAAGTATGCATATAAAACACAAATTATTCTCCCCCTTTTTGTCAATCATCAACAAAGGGGTAAACAATCAAAACAATAGAATGAGGGGTAAAAATCTTTCTCCCCTTTTAGTCAATCAAAACAATAAAAAATAATGTTCTCCCCCTTTTTGTCTAAAAACAAAAACAAGGTCAATAAGGGGTGACAATCAATTAGGATATCAATTTAAAATATGTCAATGAAGCATCTTGATATCAATTGAAAATAACCAAAGATCAATAAATGTTATATGCTATATACATTCATGAAGAGGAAGACGCTAAGTTAGCTTCCTACACATATGCATTACATGAAAGAGGGATGTTAAGCCCTAATTCACATAACACACATTATGTAATGCATAAGAGGAGATGCGAAGCTCCCCCTACACACGTGTACCACATAAAAAAGAGATGTTAAGCTCTTCAATACAAGATACACTCATCATAAATCTATATGTAGAAGAGATGTTAAGCTCTCCTTGCATATAGTCAATATAAATCAAAACTTTTGTATTTTTCTTTAAACAAAAATTTTAGATACTAATTTAAAACATAGGACATCTTGATATCAAAAGATAGTATTTTTCTTTTTTTAAGCCATATAAACAATTGAAATGACTATTTTCTATCATAAAGCAAGGGAGTGAAAAACTAAATACCAATTGAAATATGAAAATCGAATTTTCTCCCCCTTTATGAAATACTAACAAAAACTATGCGTAGGCTTGAAATAAGATATCAATTGAAAACTAAATCAATTGAAATGAAGTTGAAGCTCAAGCTCTAGCATAAACAAAATTTTGTGCTCAAGATATAGAAATATAATAGCACAAATAAAACAAGTATATGTGTATGAAATAGAATGAGTACCAATCACCATAGATGATACCAATTGAAAATATACATACACAATAAACATATGAGTATACAAAAAGATCAAAATGATACCAATTGAAAGATTTCAATGATACCAATTGACATAACAATAAGTTCAAGTGTATACATCATATTACTATACCTCCCAATCATGGTTCAAGTTTTAAATGATTTTCATTTTAAAGCATACATGAACATGATCTCTCATCCATCCTCCCATAAAGGGTAGGGGTTTTCAAAAATAGATTTGAAAATAAGCTTTGTTAGAAAAACTCTATCAAAATGAAGAATACCGTAACTAGTTAAATGGAAAATCTTTTAAACTAGTACGAAATCCTTCAAGCAAGGAATAACCTAAAAATAATTTTCATAAAACACATGTAAATCACATAGCACTTAAAAACACTTAATATTCAATAAAGTCCATACATGCTCATGAAAACATACTCATGAGAAATATTTTAAAAGATGGTGAGTGTACAAGTAATGTGTGACATGACATTATGAAATTTCCAATTAAGCTCAAAATTCCTTGAAACAAGAAAACACGAAAATCATTAAAACTATTTAATCTTCAAGGTGTATGTATGTCTTATACAAACTAAAGCATACATACATATCCAAAACACAAGGAGTCCACAAAATATATGCATGAAGGCATGTGGCTCAAAAAGGATAAACATGTATATCTAATAGTTTGGACAAGATAGACATATACATGAAGTTAAATATGAAAACATGAATAACTAAATTTTTATTAAAACAAATTTCATTTCAAGGTATATGTATGAATTGTCAAACATGAAGTATACATACATATCCCTAAACACAATTGAGTCCATATATAGATTTGCATGAAAGGCAAATGACTCAAGGGTATACATGTATATCTTAAAGTTTGGCAATACAAACATATACATGAAGTGAAACACACAATCATAAAACAAATTCAAAAATGAGAATACAAGTTTAAAATGTATGAATCATCAAAACTAGACTATACTAGCACATCTAATGGGTTCAAATAAGCATTCAAACACAAACATATATAGATTTTTTTGTGGCCCACTATATGCACAAGTATATACCAAGTTTTAATGAAAACTAACATCTAAACATATATTCAAAACATGAAGCATCAAAAACAAGATAAAAATCAACATGAAAATCATAAACATGATCATTATAAATATCCAAATGTTATTAGAACTATGATATACGCAATAGCAACCAAATAGAGAGAACACAAATGAATTTATTCATATTAAACATGTGTGTCTCAAAATGACTAAACATGTATATCACAAGTCTAATAAGCATGGCATTTTCATACTAATCACTAAATAATGAAACATGCTATAAACAATGAATATTAAAAGCATGTAAACAATAAATAGGAGTTAGGAATCGTTATCAAAACCTAGAAGGCAACTTCCCTTGTCTCCAAAACATGGTGGTCATCTCCACCAAATTCCCTTGAAAGTGATGCATCCAATTGATTTCCTTTAAGTACGGAACGCATCCACTCCAAGGTACGGCTACTCTCACGTCATGTGAGAGCCCACACCTACATCAAATAACGGAAGGGTGGTCTTTGGTACCCATATCTTATTAGGTCCATGGGGGTTAGTCCCTTCTCTAACCCAAACAAACTTATTTGCTAAATTTGAAACATTTAATCTATCATAACAAAATTTAGCAAGGTGGCCCTTACGTCCACAATGTGTACAAGTGTACACATGAGCATACATAGTGTGATGGTGTCCGTAAGGAGCATGTGTATGCCGTGATGGGTGTGCATGCTTAGGTGGAACTTGTTTTTTTCGAAACAAAGATTCCAAGCGTGAGTGGTTCATGGCACATTGGCTCATAGTGGAGCCCAAACAATCAACCTTCTTCTTAAGCAAACAAATATCATCATTAATCTTAGAAGAAGAAGTGTGGCATGCAATAGGTGAAGTGTGTGATACTACCCTAGCATGGCAAACATGTGCATCAATCTTATTTTGCAAAACAATATTTTTCTTTAAACACATATCTAAATCTTTTGAAATAGAATCAATTTTTATTTTAGAAGAATTATTTTCTTTTACAACAAATTCAATTTTGAAGACAAAACTTTATTTTTCTTCAAAACATTTTCACAATCATTTTTATTTTTCAACAAATCATTTACTTTTAGTGCAAGGTCTAGTTGAGATCTCAATGAATCCCTTTCATTATAGACCTCAACCTTCTCTTGCAAAACACAATCAAGTTTAGAAGACAAATTTTCATTTTCTTTAGTTAAAGCAAAAGTCTTCTTTTTCAACAAATTATATTTTTCAATTAATTTTTCACAAACTATAGATAGTTCTTCATTTAGAGCATGGGGATCAATAAAATCATTTGAAGAACTAGCACTATCATCACAATCTAGTTGAGATTCCGAAAGTACCTCAAGGGAGTCATTCCTTTGGACCATGAAGCATTGAGAATCGGATTCTCCACTAGACTCCTCCTCTTGTTGGATACGCGTTTGAAGCTTGGAGGTGGTGGTTGTTGTCAACTTGTTCCATACTGCAAAAGCGGAATCAAGGTTAGAAACACTCATAAGATATTCTTTAGATAAAATGCTTCTAATGGCCTCAAGGGCTTGTGCATTGGCCCCTATATGATTGCGATCTCCAAGATAGCATTTCTTGGTGGCCGCAAGAAAGACATGCAAGCCTAGGGTCTTTAGGTACATGGACATCCTATACTTCCAAACAACAATGTTGGAAGGGTCAAAGCTAGGTGGGGTCATGAAGTCCATGGTAAACTATATGAGTGTGCAAACAAGCAAATGCAAACAATAAATTAGCAATCAAAGGATCTCACTCCTAGGATGTTAAGCCTAAGTATCATGAGCACTAGCTCTGATACCAATTGAAAAACACCTAGAGGGGGGGGGGTGAATAGGTGTAAGTGCTAATCTAGTGAACTAAATGCGCTAAATGCGGAAGCTAATGCAAATCTTGTACAAACTTAATACAACACAACAAGTGTAGCCGAATTCCCCGTGAAGGGCTCTGGACTAACTCCTCTTGATTCCCTTGAATGGGTTGAGGTGCTATGTGAAGCTCTTGTGGTTAAGTATAAGTTAGGCACACACACAAGCAAGCAAAGCAAATAAGGATGAATAGCAATATGAATATATGCAAGGCAACACAAGCAAATAGATATATATGATATGAATGATGCTTTACACAAAGTAAAGAGAGAGAGAGTTTAGAGACAAGTGGATCAAACGCAAACACAATGATATGTTTCGAGGTTCGAGCACCTTGCTCTACATCCCCGCCTACACCACCGTGTAGGATTTCCAATCCACTATAACGTCCACCGAGGACTCCCACCGAGGGAACCTTCACCGAGAAGGATTTGTTACAACACAAGGAGTACCGAACTCCTCTCTCAAACACCACCTCACAACCGAGGGGTAGGCCCGTAGCCAAACAACCAACACCTTTACCGAAGAGGGTTACAAACCAAACTCCACCTCTCACTAGAGGGAGCAAACCAATCACCCGATCACCTCTACCAAAGAGGGATACACAAAGAACAAGGGTGTTTACAACAAGTGGTTTCTTTCAACCACAAACCAATCTCCTTTTCCACAAAAACAAGATCCTAATAGAATAGGATAGATGATAGCTCAAGTGTTGAAAGCTAGGTGTTTGGAAAACAAGAAACTCAAAGAAAATGCTTGGGAAAACTCTTGTAAAAGATAGAGAATGAAAACAATACAAATATCCCAAATTCCTATTTTCTTTGATTTTTCCAAAAAATTAAAACAAATAAGATTAGAAGTTTAAAGCCCAAAAACACTTTTGAAAACTTGTTTTAAACTCAGGAAAACTGAGAATTTTTCTCTTATAAAAACCTTAGCCAAAAACCCAAAGAGTTGGGGTTTATATAGGCCAAAACAGAAACTAGCCGTTAGGCTGAGCTGGCAGCCTGACAGGCTACCGGTCGACCGGCTCGGTCGACCGTCAACGGTCAGAAAAGTGACCGTTGGGCAAACATGGTCGACCGGCACGGTCGACCCAAACAAACAGAGAGCACTGCTCTCAGACCCGGTCGACCCTGGCGGTCGACCGTCCCAGTGTCTGCCAAACGTGCACAATCTGTGCACGTCGGTCGACCGGCCCGGTCGACCGACTTCATCCCAAGTCGACTAGGTCAGTTTGACTAGTCGACTTGTTGAAGCCTGGAACAGAAATCTGGGTCAGAGAAACAGTGTAAAATATTTTTCTAAAAATCTTTTAAGTCTTGTAAAAATACCCAAAAATAGTTTTATCATTTTGCATTGATATATAAACAAGTGATAAAAAGTTTAGCTCAAATATCAATCAATATGAACTATTTTTGTGTTTTATCATTTTTACCAAAAACCAAAACTAGTATTTTTATCAAACTTGATTTTTCCAATAGGAAATCTGATTTTCCTAAAAACTCATGAATAGACATATCAAAATAAGTTCGTTTAAGATATGAAGCATGTATGTATATTGAACACATCTAATATACATAAAAACCATGTAAACTTGTTTTGATCAAACTATTCATGAAAACCAAATCCAAAACATAAAACGTGTGTGTTTGTGCACTTGAGCATATCAACTATACTAAGCTTTACAAATGGATCTAAACACACTAACTAAATTAGGATACCTAAGTTTTCTTGATGATCTTCATCTTCAAGTTGACTTGCTCCCAAACGCGTGATCCACCGAGTGCAAAGGAAAGAACTTGAAGCTTGAGCACCGGAATCACCAAGAAAAGCTTCTAAACTCCTTGTTGAAGCTAATCACCAACTAATATCTTGGTTAATGATCTGAAACTTAAACAACACAAGATTATTAGTAAACATAACTACATGAGTTAATCATCATCAAAACTAGGGTGGAAGGCCTTTGGGCCAACAATATGAACAATGTGATGCAATGCACAAAGAGAGAGAGAGAGAGAGAGAGAGAGAGAGAGAGAGCTAAGAGATAGTGGATCAAACGCAAACACCAAGATATGTTTCGAGGTTCGAGCCACTGCTCTACGTCCCCGCCTTCACACAGAAGGATTTCCAACTATATCGTCCACACAGGACTTCCAACACAGGGAACCTCCACTGAGGATTTGAGTAATACAAACCGGGAGTATACAACTCCTCTCTCTAACAATACAACCTCTATACAATAGGCAAGGCACAACAACTATCACCTCTACACTTAGAGGGATGGGCACTTAGCCAAACAACAATCAACCTCACACAAGAGGGATAAGGCTCAAAGTCACAACTCCACAATCAATCACCTCTATACTTAGAGGGATACCAATACAATCAAACTCCTCCATAATCATCTCTCACTAGAGGGATACCAACACAACCTCCACACTCACCTCTACACAAGAGAGTACTCAAATAAAAGCAGGTTACCACACTTGGTAGTATACAACCACAAACCAATTTTTCTCATAAAACAAGATCCTAATAGATAGGATAGATATGGTGGCTCAAGTCTGAGAATGTAAAGTGTTTGGAAATGAAAACAACAAAGAAAACCACTTGGGAAAATCACAAGATAAATGTTGAAATAAAGATCAAAAATCAATTTCCAAATACTCTATTTTATTTGATTTTTCTAACACTTTAAAACAAATATAGATAGAACTTTTAAGCCCAAAAAATCTTTTAAAACTTGCAGCTAAAATGATTATGAAAATAGGAATTTTTGCTCTTGAAATTGTTATATAAAACAGTCCAAGGAAGTGGGTATTTATAGCCCAAAAATAAATCTGCCCCTTGGCAGTTGCAAATGGTAATTTTGCCCTTCCGGTTGACTGGCCAACGGTCAATTTTCTGACCTTTATGCCTACGGTCGACCACCCGATCGACCCTGCCTAGCCAACGGTCGACCGCCCGATCGACCGGGCCCCACCAGAGAGTGGGATGCTCTCAGTCGGTCGACCGGCCAAGTGGGCTGGCCATGTGCACGTCCTCGTGCACATCGGTCGACCGTGCCAGTCGACCGACCACTGGCAATGTGTGTCTGGGCTGGGATTTATAGGATAGAAAAACTTATTTTTAATTTCAAATAAATCCCATATAATCACACAAATTTCATGAAAATAAGTTCTTTTAGTATCTTTGAAATACAAATATGTGTGACTAAAATTCAACACATATTACAAACTATTTGAACTATTTTGTGATATGAAATTTTGCCTTAAATACAAAAATCGTATTTTCCAAACTTTAGATTTTTGAAATGAAAAACCATTTTCGCCAAAACTTATGTAAATATAAAAACATGATATTGAAATAACTTTGAAGCATATTGTATATGGATAGAATCCAATATACATATAAAGATTTATATCAATATTTTGACAGAAATCTAATATCGATTAAACCGAAAAATCAAAACCAAATGAACTTTAAACTTGTGTGTGTATGTGAACTTGAGCATATCAACACTATCTAATCTTTACAATGATCTAAACATACTAAACTAAACACAATACCGAGGTCTTCTTGTAGAACTCCTTCTCCAAGAGACTCGATCCAAACACGATCCAATGAGCTTGACTCCAACCGAGTACTAGATGCGATCTTGATGCGCGAGCTCTTGAATCAACATATGATAGCTCCAAAACACCTTTGTTGAAGCTAATCACCTACTAATATCTTGATCAAATATTTGAAACTAAATATCATAAGATTATTTGTAAACTATAACTACATGAGTTAATCTTTATCAAAACTAGAGTGAAGGGCCTCTGGGCCAACAATCTCCCCCTTTTTGATGATGAAAAACTCATGGAGTATATATACACAGATTAAAGTTAAGCTTCATAGAAGTTCCCCCTTAACTCATGTATGACAATAAACATAAAGATATGCAATGATGCTCAACACAAACATGTACAAACATGCATAAGTGAAGAATACTTCTCCCCTTTTGCATAAACAAAACATATACGCGCGATATCAATTGTAAAAATAAACATGCATAAATGCTAAATGATATCAATTGTAAGTAAACATGCATATAAACTCAAAATCATTCTCCGAATTTCTCTCCCCCTTTTCGTCAATCATCGACAAAGGGGTGAAAACAAATCAAACAATAAAGATATATATGCGATATATATTTATGAAGAGGAGAGACGTTAAGTTAACTCCCCCTGCATACATGCATTTATATGAAAAGAGATGACTAAACCCTAACCACATAAAGCATAATATGCAATGTATAAAAGGAGATGTGAAGTTCCTACTACACACGTGTACTACATACCAAAGAAAGGTCAATCACTTCAATATGAAATACACTCAACATGAATCTATATATAGAGAAGATGTTAAGCATTCCTTACATATAAGCAATACAAATCAAAACATTATGATACCAATAGAAAAATATATCGATTTAGGATGAAGGTATACATAGAAACTTCATGATACCAATTGAAAATAAACAAACATTTTGAAGATACCAACAAAAATTTTGATACCAATTGAAAGTAAACAAAATTTTTTTAAGATACTAAAAGATACCAATGTGAAAATATCTTGATACCAATTTAAAAAAAGTCTTATAAATTTGATACCAATAGAAAATGACACATTGTATATTTTTGATACCAATTGAAAGATATATATAGAAAATCTTGATACCAATTGAAAGTAAAAATCAATTTCAAAGTAACTTGATACCCAAAAAAATGTCTTGTAAGTTTTTGATACCAATTGAAAGTAAAAACCAAATTGATTTAGGTAAGCATAACTCATATCAATATAGATTCTAATTTTAAATGAAACATGATACCAATATTGAAAATCTTAGTTTATACCAAAACAAACTATTTTTCATCATAAAGAATGGGAGTAAGATATCAGTTGAAAATGAATTCTATTAAAAGATACCAATTTGAAAGATAAAACATGAATTTTCTTTCCCTTTATGAAATACCAATAAAAACAACGCATAAGCTTATATAAGATACTAATTGAAGAATAATTGACGTTAAAGAGTAAATCAAGCTTAGCATAAACATAATTTGTGCTTTAAGATGTAAAGATATAGCAAGCACAATCAAATCACATATATATGTGTGAAAGTATAAATACCAATCAAAATTGATACTATTTGAAGTTTGAAACATAATATATAGAAAAACAAAATATGAGTATACAAACATGAAAATATCAATTGGGATACAATTGAAAATATGACGAGGATCAAGTGTATAACTCATAATACCTCCCTTTCATGCACATGTTAAAAAGATTTTCAATTAGGCTCATATGGCATGGTCGCCCATCCGTCCGCCCTTCGATGAAAGGGTTTTCAAAAATAAGTTTTGAAAATAATTTAGCATAATTGAAAAATACTTTCAAAATGAAGAAATACGCAACTAGTTTTATGATAATCTTGAAAACTAGTACGAAATCTTTCAAGTAAGGAATAAAATATGAATATTTTTCATGAAAACATGTAAGTCACACGATCATCGACACTCAAAGTTTATAAAGTACATATAAAGCTTATGAAAATAAAAATCATGAGTAAATAAAAATAATGTAAGTGTAAGAATCATGTAATCACAAAATCATAGGAATAGGCAATTAAGCTCAATATGAAATTCCTTTATAAACATGAAAAACATGAAAAATATAATTTTCAAAAAATAATATTAACTCTAATGTATGTGTATGTTTTGTTTAAATCTAAAGGTATACATACACATCCCTAAATATAAATGAGTCCATAATAGAAATTTACATGAAAACAAATGACTCAAGGGTATACATATATATCCAATACTTTTAAACAAATTAACATATACATGAAGTTAAACATATGAAAATATGTACAAAATGGGAATACAAGTTTGAAATGCATGAATCATCAAAACTAGACTATACTAGTGAAATCACTTAGAGGGGGATGAATAAGTGATAATGCTAATCAATGCACAAATTTAAAATGATATGATGCAACGATCACCCAAAACAAGATTAGAAGTTGAATATCCCATGAAGGGTTTTGAACTCCTTCCTCATGATTCCTCTAAATAAGAGTTTGAGGTACACAATGCAATCTTATTGTGAGAGTATTGATCGACAATTTAATAATAAATGGAAAGTAAGTAAATAATACAAATAAACCAATCGCAAACACAGAGATTTGTTTCGAGGTTTGAGCACCCAGCTCTACGTCCCCGCCTTTACCCAGAAGGATTTTCGGACCACTATAACTTTCACAAAGGATTACAACCACAAGGGAGTACCCAACTTCTCAATCACACCCCTCTAGTCCAGAGTTGTAGAGCCACAAATACAATAATATCTTGGTGATCAAAAGGCCACAAACTCTCTTTGAAAAACTTTTCCCTTACAAAAACCCTAGAGAATAATGTATAGGATTGAAGCTCAAGTTTTGTAAGTCAAAAATAAAATGGAATTGAAGAGAGTTTTGAATCAAAAACTTCAGAGAAAAGAGAGAATTTTGAGCACAAAAAACTGAGAGCAAAAACTTCTTTTGAATAGACTCAAACTTTGATTTCTTTTATAAATATTATTATTTTCTTCTCAACCCTAATCATCCCTATTTATAGGATAAAGGTAGGGACTAAAAGGTAAACTGTTATTATGAATAATCAGGAAAGATTAGACCCAAATCCAGCCCTAAAATTCGTTTGGAGAAGAAAAACACGTTTTAAAATGTGTTTAAAAAATTAGCCGTTTAGGCTGAAAATTAGCTCACGGTCGACCGGCCGGTCGATCGGTTTTCAAAAATATATGACCGCTGCCAGCCCACGGTCGACCGCCCGGTCGACCGTCCCAAACAGAGACTGAGGTGCTTTCAGGCTGAAGCTCGATCGATTGACATGGGTCTGGTCGACCGCCCGGTTGACCGGTTTAACGTGCACACATGAATACACTCAAACGGTCAGAAGCGCGGTCGACCGCCTGGTCGACCGTTCTGACCTGAAACAGAGCCGGTCAACCGTCCGGTTGACCGCAACAGGTCAAAACAATTTATTTTTCAGAATATTTTTGAAGATCTAATAATTTTCAAAAATAATTTTGGTCAAGACTAGGTACACTACATAAAATAGAGTTTACAAATATTAAAATAGGCATATTAAATATTTTATACAAGAGAAAAACAATAATCTTTTTGAAAATCAAGTGCAATTTTGTGTGTGTGGCAGGTTTGAGCTTCAACACTATATACTATCCTTTAACAAACTAAAAATATAAAAACTAAAAGAAGAAGTCTCTGAACCACGTTGCCGAGCTAGAGCCTCCTCTCCTATAAAGAGTTCTCTTGAGCTATCAACCTATCAACATGCTTTTAGCGCAATTAACCTGCAATATGCTTGAAGCCATCAATATTTGTTCAAACCTGAAACTCATTCTAAAATAACTTATTAGTACCAAATAGCTTCTATGTGTTTTGTTATTATCAAAACTTATACAAATAGAGAGTGTAACCTTTGGGCCAACAATCTCCCATTTTTGATGATGACAAAACGTATAGGCTATAACACAAAATATAAATGAGAGGTAAAAACTCTCCCTCAAATAATGCTATATTACACAAATTTATTATGAGAAAAATTTAGACACAATTTTGAATTTTTGAAAATTTTGAAAGCAACCATAAAACACCAAATCTAAAACACCAAATCATAAACCAAACAATAACACACACATATTTCTCCCCCTTTTTGTCATACATCAAAAAGGGATATGTTAGCAAGAAAACTTCCTTATTCAACAACATAAACATTTAGTTCACCACATATAAAAGAAAATTTATTATAGTCAAGTGGTTTAGTGAAAATATCGGCAAGTTGAAAATCAGAAGAAACATAATCAATACCAATATCACCTTTCTCAAAATGATCTCTAAGGAAGTGATATCGAATCTCAATGTGCTTGGTCTTACTATGTTGATTTGCATTCTTAGTCATATGAATAGTACTAGTATTATCACAAAATATTTTTATATGATCATAATACAAATCATAATCAAGGAGAGTATGTTTCATCCAAAGGACTTGTGCACAACAAGCCCCCGTCGCAACATACTCCGTCTCGGCGATTGAGATTGCTACCGAATTTTATTTTTTGGAAGACCATGAAACAAGACAATTACCAAGAAATTGACATGTTCCACTAGTACTCTTCCTATCCACTCTACAACTTGCATAGTCGGCATCCGAAAAACTCGTCATTGAGAAACCTCCGGTTTTTGGATACCATAGACCCATTCCAATAGTGCCCTTAACATAACGAATAATGCGTTTTACCACAATTAAATGAGATTCTTTGGGACAAGATTGAAATTTAGCACAAAGACACACACTAAACATAATATCCGGCCTACTAGCCGTTACATACAACAAACTACCAATCATACTTCTATATAATTTTATATCAACACACTTACCTTGGTCATCCTTATCAAGCTTGGTGGTGGTGGCCATGGGAGTGTTGCAAATTTTGAGTCTTAAAGCCCAAATTTCCTGATGAGTTCCTTGGACTTGACATATGAAAATCCTGTCATACATTTGCTTTATTTGGAGTCCAAGAAAATAGTTCAATTCTCCCATCAATGACATCTCAAATTCACGTATATATTGTTCAAACTCCTTGCAAAGTAACTCATTAGTAGAACCAAAAATTATATGATCAATTTATATTTAAATTATAAGAATGTCGCTACCAATATGTTTAGTAAATAATGTGGTGTCTACTTTGCCTTTAACAAAATCATTTGAAAGAAGAAAACTAGAAAGCCTTTCATACCAAGCTCTTGGAGCTTGTTTTAAACCATGCAATGCTTTATCTATAACAAAATTTGGATGAACATGATCCACAAAACTGGGAGGTTGTTCAACATAAACTTCCTCATTAATAAAACCATTTAAAAATACACTTTTTACATCCATTTGAAAAAGTTTAAAATTTTTATAAGATGCATAAGCTAGTGTGATCTGTATGGCTTCTAACCGTGCTACGGGTGCAAAGGTCTCCTCAAAGTCGATTCCTTCAACTTGAGTGTAACCTTGGGCCACTATTGTAACGGTCCCAGTTAAAAATTTCCATTTGATTACAATCATCACAGATTATCAAAGCGTGGGACCCATCAAGATATAATACTTCCATTCTACTAACATCAGAATGCTCTATACTTTACATCAATCTCCACTCTGATAGCATGTATAATCTTAACCTGATGTAGCATCTCCCAAAATATTGGTCCGACAACACATAAGAAAACATAGTCTAAAAATTACTAATATAAAATATAATACAGGCTTTGAGTCTGGCACCAAGCATCTCAATATTTAAAAGTGCATAGTTACATTCAAATAGAAGTTATGCATAGTATTCTACAACCATTATATATCAAAAGAAATAAGCAAAAAGGGTGTAAGGTCTCCGTGACTTATCCCGCATATGTTGCCATTAAGCGGGTCCCTTACCTTTGTCCAAACCTGAAGGTAATAATGAGAATAGAATGAGCTCGACAGCTCAGTGAGTAGAACAATATTTATGCATGTCCATTAAGTTTGTCTATTTGGGCTTTATCATCAGGTTGGCAATCATATTTTTACCATATGTGTGAAGTTTTAGGTATTAGCTGAAGTTCCGACCCAAACGCAGTTCCGACCCAAACACTATAGTCGACTAGATAAGAATAAAAAAGGTATGCTGCTCTCTGTTTGTTTCCTGTAACTGAGACTAGTCGACTTACAGTGTTTATATAGTCGACTAAGATGTGTTTCCAGCGACTTGTCTACCCATTTTTCGTTTTCATAGTCGACTTAGCTCCATGGCTAGTCGACTAACAGTGGTGAAATTGCCTAGGTAAGTCGACTAATCTTAGAGTCTGGGATATCAATTCTTTATAGTTTTAAAATGCAATTTCTAACTTAACCGTATTAACATGTATGACGAACATAGCATGATCAACATAATCGCAACACGCATCAACATGAAGTATGGTGCACGCATACATAATCAACATGAAGTATGGTGCATATAATCTCAACATGCATACATGATCAACATAATCGCAACATGCATACATAATCAACATGAAGTATGGTGCATATAATCTCAACATGCATACATGATCAACATAATCGCAACATGCATACATAATCAACATGAAGTATGGTGCATATAATCCCAACATGCATCAACATAAAATATAGTCTCCCTTTCGATCACCTCCGGTTCAACCCGGTCCCTTCCTCCGATACGCTTACCACGTATCATTCTCCCCTTCGTCACCTCCGGTTCAACCCGGTCCCTTCCTCCAATATGTTTACCACGTACTATTCTTCCCTTCGTAACCTCCGGTTCAACCCGGTCCCTTTCTCCGATACGCTTATCACGTGTCATAACATGTAAATATCATATCCTTCATGTAATAACCACATGCAAGGATCCATGAGACAATAATAACATAAATGATTCACATGATTCCTACTTACATGATGTCAATATTATGTATAAGTAACCACTAACAATATGCAAGTCTTTTCAGGATAACTAACATGTTATATCATTCCAATATATGTGTAGCCAAATATATGCATGAAGTTAAGTATGATGTTCATTCATAAGACTCTATTTATTTTTAAAAGACATGTGTTAGACTACTATGCATACATACAAACATGTCGGTCATGCATAATGTAAGCATACATGGGTGTAACCACAACATAACACCATAGGATTGTTTACACAAAGCATATAAACTATACACAAGCATCATCATTCATTTTCTCATCTATTCATAACTTAAAAATTTCCCACTTTATCTCAAGTTTTACACTTCTACTATTTTACTAAGGTTCGGGTGTTCTACTCATTCTTTGAAGTGGTTAACTCCTTATCAAGTTTGATCTTCCGCTACGATGGAGTCTACAAGGTCATAACAATGTCATAATTAGTTCATAGTTAAAAGAGCATAAGAGGGGTAGAATTCTTAAAGTTTTGCTTACCTTCAATCCAATATCACTCCCCTAACTTGTTGTTCTAGATCACCTTTCTCTTCAAGAAATCCCTTTTTATGGTGAGGTTAGATCACCACTTTAGCTCATTCTATTAGGTTTTTGGAGGAGTTAAAACATGAAAATGGAGCCTTTTTCTTGTATATGGAAGTAAGGAATGTTTGTGGGAAATGAGAGGGAGAAAGAGTATTTTTGTGAAGAAGAAATGGGGAAAAAGAGGGCTGTTTGGCTGCTGTTGCTACTGCCTTTGCTTTGCTGCTGCTTTTGCTTTGCTGCTTTTGCTGCTGCTTTTGCTGCAGCAAAAGGGGAGAGAGAGAGAGAGGAGTTTTGGGGAGTTTAGATGAAGAAAGAGAGAGAGAGGGTATTGCCAAATGAGATTGTTCTCTTTATCCCCCTCCTATTTATAGCCAAATCTCTTTCATAAAAACATGACAAGTATCCCTCCCTAACCCCATCACTCTACTCCTATATCTTACCCCATAAACAAGGCTCCATGCCTCCCTCCTTCATGAGGTACTAGTACCCTCAAGCATGGTGAGGGGGTATGGTGGTAAAGTCAACAAGCATGAGGTTGTATTCATTCTTATACATACATATGTGTATACATACTAATAGACATAGTATCATGTATAGTATCTCGCATGAATACTTACTCCCCATCACCTCCCTAAAGTATTAAAATGTTAGGAAAAAGGTGTTTATTAAGACAAGTGTTACATTCTACCCTCCTTATGGAAGTTTCGTCCTCGAAACTTAACGTACCTTGGAACAAATGTGGATAGTCCTTCCGTATATCCTCTTCCAGTTCCCAAGTAGCTTCTTTTATGTCTTGATTCCTCCATAAAATCTTGACCAAAGAAATGTTTTGCTTCTTAATTACTTCTCCTTGCGATCAAGAATTTGCACTGGCTCTTCCGTATAAGACTTGTCTTCTTGTATTTGTAGAGGTCCATAGGAGATTATGTGATTAGGATCAGGTACATACTGCCTCAGCTGAGAGACATGAAATACATTGTGCATTCTCTCCAAACAGGAGGTAAGGCCAAACGATAAGCAACCGGTCCAATTCTATCTAATATTTTAAATGGACCCACATATCTAGGAGCTAATTTGTTCTTACTGCCGGTGCGTCTTACTTCCTTCATTGGAGATACCTTCAGAAAAACCTTATCCCCCACCTCAAATTCGAGTGGTCTGCGGCGATTGTCTGCATAAGCTTTCTGCCTGCTCTGGGCTGCTTTCATCCTTTCCTTGATCAACTTGATCTTCTCAGTAGCTTCTTGAATCACATCAGGGCCGAATATCCTTCTATCCCCAACTTCCTCCCAACAAATTGGTGATCTGCATTTTCTACCATACAATACTTCAAATGGAGGCATACTAATAGTGGACTGATAACTATTATTATAAGCAAACTCCACTAAGGGTAAATAGTTATCCCAACTTCCCCCAAAATCTAATACACAAGTTCTCAACATATCTTCCAATATTTGAATGGTCCTCTCTGACTGTCCATCTGTTTGGGGGTGTGTTGCTGTACTAAGTTGCAATTTAGTGCCCATAGCTTTGGACAAGCTCTTTCAAAATTTAGATTGAAATTTAGAATCCTATTCTAATACAATGGACTCAGGTACTCCATGCAGTTTAACTATTTCTCGGATAAATACTTGAGCCAGTCTTCCAATGAATAATTGATCCGGATAGGCAGAAAGTAGGCAAATTTAGTAAGTCTGTCTACCACTACCCAGACTGTATCTCGTCCTTGGGACGTCCGAGGAAGTCCAGTAACAAAATCTATAGCAATTTGACACCATTTCCATTCAGGAATTGGTAAAGGTACTAGCAATCCTGGGGGCTTTTTATGCTCTGCTTTCACTTGCTGACAGACTAAACACTTGTGGACAAAATTGAAAATATCTATTTTCATTCCATCCCACCAGAAGTTATGACGCAGATCTTGATACATTTTTGTGCTCCCGGATGAGCTGTATACGGGGTACAATGAGCCTCCTGCATTATTTCTTCTTTGATCCCTGCTACATCTGGCACACTTAATCTGCGTCTGAATCACAGTACATCATCTTCTATTTGAAACTATTTGAATTCTCCTTCTTGTACTTTCTTCATAACCTTCCTTATTTGAGTATCTCTTTGTTGGCCCTCTTTAATTTTGTCATATAGATCAAATTGAATGCTGACTTGATTCAGTTGATAACTAATTTTGGAAGAATCAATGACTTGCACCTCTACTTGCATTTCCTCTAGATCCCTTAATATTCTTGCTTGGCGAGTTATCAGAGTGGCCATTGTTCCTCCTGACTTCCGACTTAAGGCATCAGCCACCACATTGGCCTTTCCAGGGTGGTATTGGATAGTAATATCATAGTCCTTCATTAGTTCTAGCCATCTCCTCTGCCTCATATTCAGTTCTTTTTGTGTGAAGATGTATTTCTAACTCTTATGATCAGTAAAAACTTCACAAGACACTCCATACAAGTAATGTCGCCAGATCTTTAAAGCAAATCACTGCGGCTAATTCCAAATCATGAGTCGGATAATTTCTTTCATGAATCTTCAATTGTCGGGATGCATAGGCAATAACTTTCCCATGTTGCATTAACAAACATCCCAATCCCAATTTTGATGTATCACTATAGATGGCAAATCCTTCAGTCCTCGAAGGTACAATTAGAATAGGAGCAGATGTTAGCTTGGTTTAATCTCTAGGAAGCTCCTATCTTATTCTTTCCTCATACAAACTTCTTATTCTTTCTAGTTAGTTGGGTCAATGATGCCACAAATAGAGAGAACCCTTCTACAAATCTTCTATAGTATCCAGCTAATCCCAAGAAACTCCGAACTTCGGTGACATTTGTGGGTCTAGGCCAGTCTTTGATAGCTTTAATTTTTATTGGATTTACTGATATTCCCTCCTTGGATATAATATGGCCAAGAAAGCCTACTTGCTCCTGCCAAAATTCACATTTCTTCAATTTAGCATATAGTTGTTTCTCTCTCAAGATTTGGAGGACAATTCTAAGACGATTCTCATGATCTTCCCTATTCTTTGAATAAACCAAAATATCATCGATAAATACCACCACAAACTGGTCTATATATGGTTGGAACACTTGATTCATTAAGTCCATAAATGCTACGGGGGCATTAGTGAGTCTAAAAGGCATGACTAGGAATTCAAAGTGTCTATATCTTGTCCTGAAAGCCAATTTGGACACATCTTCAGGTTTGACCTTAATTGATGATATCCCGATCTAAGGTCTATCTTAGAAAATACACAAGACCCTTGTAATTGATCAAATAAGTCATCAATCCGAGAAAGAGGGTACCTATTTTTGATAGTGGCCTTATTCAATTCCCGGTAGTCAACACATAGTCTCATACTCCCATCCTTCTTCTTAACAAATAGTACTGGTGCTCCCCAGAGAGATACACTTGGCCGGATGAAACCTTTATCTAATAAATCCTGCAATTGAGTTTTAAATTCTTTCATTTTTGTAGGGGCCATACGATATGGTGCCTTTGAAATTGGGCAGTACCGGGCATTACATCTACTGTAATTCTACCCCCCGATCTAGGGGCAAGCCTAGTAAATCTTTCGGGAATACATCAGGGAACTCATTCACAACTGGAATAGTTTCAATTTTGATATCAGTTCTAGTGGTATCCAAAACTGAAGCCAGAAATCCTTGACATCCTTACTTCATTAACTTGGTGGCTTTGATGGCTGATATGTGGGGTATATCATGACTAACTTTTACTCCTTCAAAAATAAACTCCGGAGCTCCTTTCATTTTAAAGATGATCCTCTTCTTATTACAATCCACATGGGCACCACAAGCAGACAACCAGTCCATCCTAGTATTGCATTGAACTCCATCTCGCCTAGCTTAATCAAATCAATAGATGTTTTCATCCCCCCAATCATCACTTCACAGTTCACATATCTAGTGCTAGCTATTATCTTTACCCCTATAGGTGTGGATACAACCAATTGAAATCCTAGGGGTTCTGATACTTGATTTAATTTATAAGCAAAAGCACTAGATATGAATGAATGAGTAGCTCCAGGATCAAACAATGCATGGGCAATATGTCCTGATATGGAGATCATACCTTCCACTACTGCATTTGAGGCTATTGCTTCTCGCTGGGTTAATGCAAAAGTTCTTCCTTGCACGTGGTTGCTGGACAGATGACTGAGTTACAGCATGTCGTGGAGCATTACTGGGCAGCATAAAGTTACTGGTTGGTCCTCTGGGAGGTTCATCCTCATAACTGGCCTCCCACTTTCCCTACTCTGTCCTTGGCTTCCTCGCCTTGCCGGGCAATTTTTCTTCAAATGTCCCACTCCTCCACAAAAATAGCAAGCTCTATCTTGGAGGTAGTCTCCAAAATGGTTTACTCTGCACCTCTGATACCAAGGGGCCTCCGAGATTCTGGGGTGGGACACAGAGGTAGCTTGTGTTTTTGAGAAAGTGTCTATGTTCCTCAACCATGTTCCTCTGCCTCTGGCCCCTCCTCCTCTTTGAAGAGTGGTATTAAACCCAAATCCTTATTTTTGGTGGATCCTGATGCCACCGACATTGATAGTCCTTGATATCAGGGGCGTTTTGAGTTGGGGATTTCCTTCACCCAGCCTTATGACCCTCTTGAATAGCCATTTCTACCTCCAAAGCTCTTTCCACAGCTTGGAGATAATTCTTCAGTTGCAAAGGAATCAATCTGCCTCGAATTTCAGATCTTAGGCCCTTCACGATCCTCTTCGTCCTTTCTGCTTCACTTTTTATCAAGGCATCAGCATACCTGGATAATTGAGTGAACTTCTGATCATATTGAGATACATTCATCAGGCCTTGACGTAATTCCAAGAATTCTGACGCCATCTTGTCTCTGGCCATCTCAGGGATATATTTTTCAGTGAATTTGTTCACTAAAAATTCCCAAGTAATTGATTCTCTTGTACTTTTCACACTATGTTTTACCGCCCTCCACCAATGTTCTGCTTCCTTCTGAAATATAAAGGAAGAGAAAGATACCCTTTGCTCATCGGTGCAGTTCATACATCTAGAATCTTCTCTATCTGGAGAAGCCATGCTTCAGCTTGTAAGGGGTCCACCTCCCCTTCAAATACAGGCGGTTTCATTTTCTAAAATTGCTCCAATGCTCTGGTCATTAACTGTGTGAGCCACTCCGGCATCACCCCTGGAGTCCCATTACCTCCTCCTATCTGGACTTCAGAATCTTCACTGTTGTTCATGGGGTGTGCGCTCCCCATCACACTATAGTGTGACACACCGAGCGATAAGGACTCATTTGGTGGTAGCTGATTTAGATCCATGCGTCCTTCCTATAGATAAATACGTCTAATCAACATACTTCTTAATTGGAAACAATTTGGATAAAAATTTATTTTCATGCAACCATTTTAATACCATATTCATCATCACTTTTGCAAACAAACAACTTGCTATATATATTTATATGTACATCTCAACATGGATACAAAGATATTATACTGATATGTCTACTCTTTGGATATCCGAACTAACCCATGTGCATACATATAAGATGTGCCAAGGCATATACAACAAACTCTTAGGATATCCATCATCTAGCACACTAGGCTTATACATATATATACATCAAAAGTGTTTGCTCAAAGGTTCATCCTTCATAGGGTAGAGTCTCTCCACTTGAATCTCTACTAGTGCTGCTACTATCTTCGCTATCATCCATGTCTTCCTCGAGGTCTTCTCCTGGTAATTCATCTCCTGCGCAGCACCAGTCATTCAGATCGTCATAGAGGTCCATGTCGTCTTCTCACGTTTCATCCCAAAAGACACCTCCATAAGTGAATCCTCTTCGGGCCTCCTCTTTTATTGTACTAGTATGCTCCATCTCTGCAACCTCAAGCGAATCCCCAACCAAGCTCTCCGTATCAACAATGGTTGGTTCAGGCTCATTAGACGCCTGAGACTCAACCTCTCATAGTCTATGTGATTTGGGGCTGTAAATATGTCCTCTGGATCAGTCTTATCAGACTCATATCCCTAATCCATAGAATCTGCCGTCCAACTCATACTCGAGCTATCCGAGCTAGAGACTGGCCAATATATGTCAGAGTCCCCCATCTACATGTAAACAAAGAGTTGTATCAATCTCAATCCCATGAAATAGCCTCAACATACGCCTATAATCAGAAAGAAGCAGCATATATATACACACACTTGCACTTATACTTATCCTTAGTCTGGCCGTAAGTCTCATGTTTTAGAATAACTTAGGTTCAATAGATAATTCAATGCATTCCCTCGTCTCAGTGTCCCATACCACTAGAAGTTGTTACTGAGAGCCCGCACCCTCAGTCAACTCACCCGAATCAGGATGCGCGGGCACCCTGATTCTGATGCGAGGAAATACTTAATTATCGCTTGACTCATTGTTAATCCGTCACATAAAACTCACTACCTAACTATAATCACATGTCCATACGTATAAACCTAATAATTTCATTGTCTCCTACCTCCGACTTAACCTACTCCTTCTACTTATAAACCTTTGCTCTGATACCAACTGTAACGGTCCCAGTTAAAAATTCCATTTGATTACAATCATCACAGATTATCCAAGCGTGAGACCCATCAAGATACAATACTTCCATTCTACTAACATCAGAATGCTCCATACTTACATCAATCTCCACTCTGATAGCATGTATAATCTTAACCTGATGTAGCATCTCCCAAAATATTGGTCCGACAACTTATAAGAAAACATAGTCTAATACATTACTACTACAAAATATAATACAGGCTTTGAGTCGGGCACCAAGCATCTCAATATTTACAAGTGCATTGTTACATCCAAATAGAACTTATGCATAGTATTCTACAACCATATACATATCAAAAGAAACAAGCAAAAAGGGTGTAAGGTCTCCGTGACTTATCCCGCATATGTTGCCATTAAGCGGGTCCCTTACCTTTATCCAAAGCTGAAGGTAATAATGAGAATAGAGTGAGCTCGACAGCTCAGTAAGTAGAACAATATTTATGCATGTCCATTAAGTTTGTCTATTTGGGTTTTATCATCAGGTTGGCAATCATATTTTTATACCATATGTGTGAAGTTTTAGGTATTAGCTGAAGTTCCGACCCAAACACAGTAACAGGTCCTATTAGTCGACTAGGTCATTCCTATAGTCAACTAATACCATTATTAGTCGACTATTATTGAAGCTATAGTCGACTAGGGTTGATCCAAGAATATTTTACTCTCTGTTGGCTGCCAGTGACCTATGTAGTCGACTATCATAACTTTATAGTCGACTACACTATGTATTAGTCGACTTATACATCACCTATAGTCGACTAGATAAGGATCAAAAAGGTATGCTGCTCTCTGTTTGTTTCCTGTAACTGAGACAAGTCGACTTACAATGTTTATATAGTCGACTAAGATGTGTTTCCAGCGACTTGTCTACCCAATTTTCCTTTCCATAGTCGACTTAGCCCCATGGCTAGTCGACTAACAGCGGTGAAATTGCCTAGGTAAGTCGACTATTCTTAGAGTCTGGGATATCAGTTCTTTATAGTTTTAACATGCAATTTCTAACTTAACCATATTAACATGTATGACCAACATAGCATGATCAACATAATCGCAACACGCATCAACATGAAGTATGTGCAGGCATACATAATCAACATGAAGTATAGTGCATATAATCTCAACATGCATACATGATCAAATAATCACAACATGGATACATAATCAACATGAAGTATGGTGCATATAATCTCAACATGCATACATGATCAACATAATCGCAACATGTATACATAATCAACATGAAGTATGGTGCATATAATCTCAACATGCATCAACATAAAATATGGTCTCCCCTTCGATCACCTCCGGTTCAACCCGGTCCCTTTCTCTGATACGTTTACCACGTATTATTCTCCCCTTCGTCACCTCCGGTTCAACCCGGTCCCTTCCTCCAATACGTTTACCACGTACTATTCTCCCTTCGTCACCTCCGGTTCAACCCGGTCCCTTTCTCCGATACGCTTACCACGTATCATAACATGTAAATATCATATCCTTCATGTAATAACCACATGCAAGGATCCATGAGACAAAAATAACATAAATGATTTACATGATTCCTACGTTACATGATGTCAATATGTATAAGTAACCACTAACAATATGCAAGTCTTTCCAGGATAACTAACATGTTATATCATTCCAATATATGTGTAGCCAAATATATGCATGAAGTTAAGTATGATGTTCATTCATAAGACTATTTCTTTTTAAGAGACATGTGTTAGACTACTATGCATACATACTAACGTGTCGGTCATGCATAATGTAAGCATACATGGGTGTAACCACAACATAACACCATAGGATTGTTTACACAAAGCATATAAACTATACACAAGCATCATCATTCATTTTCACATCTATTCATAACTTAGAAATTTCTCACTTTATCTCATGTTTTACACTTCTACTATTTTACTAAGGTTCGGGTGTTCTACTCACTCTTTGAAGCGATTAACTCCTTATCAAGCATGATCTTCCGCCACGATGGAGTCTACAAGGCCATAACAATGTCATAATTAGTTCATAACTAAAAGAGCACAAGAGGGGTAGGATTCTTAAAGTTTTGCTTACCTTCAATCCAATATCACTCCCCCTAACTTGTTGTTCTAGATCACCTTGTCTTCAAGAATATCTTTTTATGGTGAGGTTAGATCACCACTTTAACTCGTTCTATTGGGTTTTTGGAGGAGTTAAAATATGAAAATGGAGCCTTTTTCTTGTATATGGAAGTAAGGAATGTTTGTGGGGAAATGAGAGGGAGAAAGAGTGTTTTGTGAAGAAGAAATGGGGAAAAAGAGGGCTGTTTGGCTGCTGTTGCTACTGCCTTTGCTTTGCTATTGCTGCTGCTTTGCTGCAGTAAAAGGGGAGAGAGAGGGAGTTTTGGAGAGTTTGGATGTAGAGAGAGAGGGTATTGCCAAAGAGATTGTTCTTTTCATCTCCCTCCTATTTATAGCCCAATCTCTTTCATAAAAATATGATAAGTGTCCCTCCTAATCCCATCACTCTACTCCTATACCTTACCCTATAAACAAGGCTCCATGCCTCCCCCCCTTCATGAGGTACTAGTACCCCCAAGCATGGTGAGGGGGTATGGTGGCAAAGTCAATAAGCATGAGGTTGTATTCATTCTTATACATACATACATATGTGTATACATACTAATAGACATAGTATCATGTATAGTATCGAATAGCAGAATACTTATCCCTATCACCTCCTAAAGTATTAAAATGTTAGGAAAAAGGTGTTTATTAAGACAAGTGTTACAACTAACATTTCCGACTCATCCAACTTGTTCCTAAAAATCTATTTAGTACCGATTATTGGTCTATCATGGGGTCTAGGAATAAGGTGCCAAACTTGGTTGCGCTCAAATTGATTGCGCTCTTCTTGCCTAGCTAGCAACCAATATGAGTCACCCTCGGCTTCGAAGATGTTTTTGGGTTCAAATGAGATATGAAAGCATAATTCCCACACAAATCATGGAGTTTGGAGCGAGTGGTTACCCCTTGATACATCACCTATCATGAGATCTTTGGGATGATTTGAGGCGTATCTCTAATCTTTAGGAAGTGGTTGTGATTGTTCTACTTCATCCTTTTGAACTTCACCATGGATTCTTGCTTGTCTTCTTGGATGGGTGAGTCCTTCAAGGATATTTTCTCTATATTCTCACCTAATGAGTCAATCTCTACAACATTCTCAACAATAGCATTAGATTCTTCAAATTTAACATGCATAGATTCTTCAATAGTATGAGATGATTTATTGAACACTCTATATGCTTTGCTAGTACTAGAATAACCAATAAAGATTGCTTCATAAGCCTTAGCATCAAATTTACCCAAATTATCTTCGTGTTCAAAACAAAACACTTGCATCCAAAAACTTAAAGTATGAAACATTTGGTTTTCTTAAATGATAAATTTCAAAAGAGGTTTTGAAAGTATTTTTACACAAATAAATACAGTTTGATATATAGCATGCGGTGTTTACGGCCTCGGCCCATAAGTATTGAGGGAGCCCATATTCACTTATCATAGTCCTAACCATTTCTTGAAGAGTTCTATTCTTCCGTTCGACTACTCCATTTTGCTGTGGAGTTCTAGGACATGACATTTCATGCTTAATTCTCTTTTCATCACAATAAGTCATGAAGAGTTGGTTAATAAACTCACCACCTCTATCACTTCTTATCGTAAAATCGAAAATCCTTTTCTTTTTCAACCCTCTTTCGAAAAATCTTAAATGCGAAAAAGTTTGATCTTTATGCTCCAAAAAGAAAACCCAAGTGAAACGAGAAAAATCATCGACTAAAAACAAAAATATATCTATTTCCATTTAAGCTTTGTTTTAGTTGGTTCAAAAAAAATCCCTGTGAATCAATTCTAAAGGCCTAGATGACATGATATCTTTAATTGGTTTGAAAAAGGATTTGGTTTGTTTCTCAAGTTGGCACGCACCACAAATGCGGTCTTTTTCAAACTTCAAATACGGAATACCCTTCACCAATTCCTTAGAATTAATTCTAGCAAGGTGATCAAAAGATGCATGTTCTAATCTTCTATGCTATAACCATGAAATCTCATCAAAAGCATTTAAACATTTAGTAGAACAATCCAATTAAGCATGTCAATAATATAGACATTATTTTCACGAAATCCAGTAAGAATACAATCATTGGTTTTACAATCAAAAATTTTGCAAGAAGA
The DNA here is from genome assembly GCA_038442645.1 of Agave tequilana. NCBI lineage: Eukaryota > Viridiplantae > Streptophyta > Magnoliopsida > Asparagales > Asparagaceae > Agave > Agave tequilana. The sequence goes on from JAVJIF010006468.1 coordinate 211,118, forward strand.
TTCATCAAACACAACATTGAGACCACGATCACATAGTTGACTAATACTAAGCAAGTTATGTTTAAGCCCATCAATAAGAACTATATTTCTATTAAAGAAGATGTACCAATCTTAATGTTACCTATACCGATGATGATGCCCTTGGAGTCATCTCCGAAGGTGACTGTGCCACCTTCAACGTACCTTGATAGGGTTGTGAAATTGTTGATGTCCCATGTCATATGCCTTGAACAACCACTATCAAGGTACCACCGCTCCTTATGCCTTGGAGCCTTGGTGTGTACCTATATCAAATAATTTAAGACTTGATTTGGTACCCATATTTTCTTGGGTCCTAATGAGTTAGTGTTTCGAACCCAAACAAGATATTTGTACTATTTATATGTCATAGTAAAATTTAGCTAAATGGCCATTCCGGCCACAATAAGTACATTTATAAATTCTTTATATTTAAAAGCATAATGAGCATGTGATTACGAACATGTGAATTGTGAGCATGAGTAGTTTTAGCATGATTGACATGTGATGTGTTGGCATGATGAACATGTGAAGTTTTGACATGAGATGTTTTATCATTTTTAGCATGTGGAGTGTGCATATGCTTCTTTGAAAATATTTCTTCTAATTTAGTATTGTTAAAAGCATATTCTTTTAAAATATTTCCCAAATCATTGATTTTAGTTTTAATATGAAAAATTCATTTTCATCAATTTTAGGATATTTAGCTTTACAAGCAACTCTATAGGCGTCAAAATCTCTTTGTGTTGAAAAAAGATTAGAAGATAGTTCATCCTTTTCTTTTGAAGAAATGACAAGTTGATTTTTAAGCATTTCAATTTCCTTTTAAAATTTTGAACACTCTTCCTTTTTATCATCAAAACTTTCTGAAAGTTCAACGAAAGCATGTACTAACATTTCTCTACTTATTTCACTTTCATCATCAAGTGATTGGATAGTTACCTTAGGTGGTTTGTCATGAAACACACATTTGCCATGTCGACTTCATCTTCGGATTCACTTTCCGAATCCCAATGGCTTTGTACACCTTCTTTTCAACCGACCTCTTTTGCTTCAAGGAGGAGGATATCTTGTTCTTAAAATTTGGACAATCGGCCATGATGTGTCCGGGTTTTCGACAGTTGTAGCATATGATCCTTTTCTCCTCCTTCCCTTCCCATCGTCTTCTATAATTGAGCTTATTCTTGTGGTACATTTTCTTTACATTTCTCACAAGGAGAGATAGCTCTTCATCATCTTCTTCATCTTCTTCATCATCGTAGTTGGTGGAGGAAGATTTGAAAGCTATAAACTTTTTCTTTTGAGGTACCGCTTCTTATCTAGCCTTCTTCTCTATCTCATGAGTCTTAAGATTTCCAATAAGACTTATGAGCTCCATCTCGCTCTTGTCATTCAACTCCTTCATGGTGGTAGCTTTGATTTCTGATGACAAGGAAGAGCACGAATCACTTTACGCACCTTTTGGTCGTTGCTTATTTCATTACTTAGAGAAGAAAGAGCATTTGTAATCTTAGTAAACTTGGTAATCATATCATCAATAGATTCATCTTCTAGCATTCTAAAACTTTCATATTGGGAACACAAGAGATCTATTTTAGCTCTCTTGACTTATGATGTTCCCTCATGAGTGACCAATAAGTGTTGCCAAATCTCATAGGCGGATTTGCAATGGATAACCCGTGTTAAGTCATCCTCATTCAAAGCTAAAAGTAGCACATTTTGAGCCTTTGAATTAGCATCAAATTCCTTAAAGGTAAGTTCGGACCAAGTGTCCTCCTCACTTTCGGGTCTACTATAAGGCTTGGTCAAGGACTTAGCAACTAGACTACCTAGAGATTGTAGAAAAATGATCATCCTAACTTTCCATATGGGAAAGTTGAGTCCATCAAATTTGGGAGGGGTCTTAATGTTATCGGCCATCTTTACTAGTGAATGAATGAAGAAATGAAAATAGTGATTAGCAAATTTTAGGATCTCTCTAAGAATGTGAAGCTAAAAACTAGAGTCCTACCTCTGATACCAATTGAAATCACCTAGAGGGGGGGTGAATAGGTGATAATACTAATCAATGCACAAATTCAAAATGATATGATGCAACGATCACCAAAAACAAGATTAGAAGCCGAATACTCCGTGAAGGGCTCTGAATTTCTTCCTCGTGATTCCTCTAAATAAGAGTTTGAGGTGCACAATGCAATCTATTGTGAGAGTATTGATCGATAATTTAATAGTGAATGGAAAGCAAGTAAATAACACAAATAAACCAATCGCAAATACAGAGATTTGTTTCGAGATTCGAGCACCCAGCTCTACGTCCCCGTCTTCACCCAGAAGGATTTTCAAAGCACTATAACTTCCACAAAGGATTACAACTACAAGGGAGTATCCAACTCCTCAATCACACTCCTCTAGTTTAGAGGTAGCGGAGCCACATAATATCTTGGTGATCAAAAGACACAAAACTCTCTTTTAAAAAACTTTTCCCTTACAAAAACCCTAAAGAATAATGTATAGGATTGAAGCACAAGTTTTGTAAGTGAAAAATAAAATGAAATTGAAAAGAGTTTTGAATCAAGAACTTCAGAGAAAAGAGAGAATTTTAAGCACAAAAACTAAGAGCAAAAACTTCTTTTGAATAGACTCAAACTTTGATTTCTTTTGCAAAAATTGTTGTCTTCTCAACCCTAATCATCCCTATTTATAGGATAAAGGTAGGGACTAAAAGGTAAACTGTTATTATGAATAATCGGAAAGATTAGACCCAAATCCAGCCCTAAAATTCGTTTGGAGAAGAAAACACGTTTAAAACGTGTTTAAAAAACTAGCCGTTAGGCTGAAAATTAGCTCACGATCGACCGGCCGGTCGACCGGTTTTCAAAAATATATGACTGTTACTAGCCCACGGTCGACTGCCCGGTCGACCGTTCCAAACAGAGAATAAGGTGCTTTCAGTCGGCCGAAGCTCGGTCGACCGACATGGGGTCCGGTCGACTGCCCGGTCGACCGGTTAACGTGCACACATCCAAACGGTTAGAAGCGTGGTCGACCCGCCGGTCGACCGTTCTGACCTGAAACAGAGCGACGACGTACCGTCGGTCGACCACAACAGGTCAAAACATTTCATATTTCAGAATATTTTTGAAGATCTAATAATTTTCAAAAATAATTTTTGGTCAAGATTAGGTACACTACATAAAATAGAGTTTGTAAATATTAAAATAGGCATATTAAATATTTTATACAGAAGAAAAAACAATAATCTTTTTGAAAATCAAGTGCAATTTTGTGTGTGTGACAGGTTTGAGCTTCAACACTATACACTATCCTTTAATAAATTAAAAATATAAAAACTAAAAGAAGAAGTCTCCGAACCACGTTGCCGAGTTAGAGCCTCCTTTCCTATAAAGAGTTCTCTTGCGCCATCAACCTATCAACATGCTTTTTAGCGCAATTAACCTTGCAATATGCTTGAAGCCATCAATACTTATTCAAACCTGAAACTCATTCTAAAATAACTTATTAGCACTAAATAGCTTCTATGTGTTTTGTTATCATCAAAACTTATACAAATAGAGAGTGTAACCTTTTGGGCCAACAGCTAGTTCATCTAATGGGTACAATGAGCATTTAAGCACAAACATATAAGAATCAATTGTGACTCATTAGTTGTACAAGTATATACACAAGTTTTAATGAAGGCTACATTTAAACATGTAATTAAAAAATGAAGCATAAAATAAAATATAAACCAATATGATAATTAGGCTAAATGTACATGCCTTATAACAAGGATATACACAATAGTTAATCTAAGGTGAGAACACAAAAGTAATAGTCTATATAAATATGGGTGTATCTCAAATATTATATATGTGTATCACAAGTCTAATTAACATGACATTTAACATAATAATCATTAAAACATGACATGCTAAAAAATCAATAATCTAAAAGTATGTAAACATAAATGGGAGTAAGAGATAGTTACCAAAATTAAGAGGGCACATCTCTATATCTCCAAACCATAGTGTCCTCACACCAAACTTTCCTTGAAAATGATGCATTTAAAAATGTCACCGTTTAGCTCGGAACGCATTCACCTCAAGGCATCAATGCTCTCATGTTATATGAGAGTCCACATTTACATCAAATAAAATAGGAGTGGATTTTAGTACCCTACTCTTTTGGGTCCTTGGGGGTTAGCACCTTTCCTAACCCAAACAAATCTATTTGCAAAATTTAAATCATTATTCTATTAAAGCAAAATTTGCAAGGTGGTCTTTACGTCCACAATGTGTACAAGTAGATACATTAGCATATATGGAATCATGTGTGTGAGTGTGATGAGCATGTGTATGCCGTGTATGGTGTGCATACATATGAGGAGCATGTTTCTTGCGAAAAATGGATTCCAATCGTATGTAGTTCATGGCACATTGGTTCAAAGTGGAGTCCAAACAATCAACACTCTTCTTTAACATGGATATATCATTTTCAATAATGGAAGAAGAGGTGGAGCATGCAATAGGTATGTTAGATGATGAAGCTACACTAGCATGGCAAACTTGAGTATCTAAATCATTTTTTAAAGAAATATTTTCATTAGAAATCAAATCCAATTTCTTTGAAATAGAAATAATTTATTTTTCAAAGAATCATTTTCTTTTAAAACGAAAATAAGTTTTGAAGATAGAACTTCATCACAATCATTTTAATTTTTAAGATTTTGTTTTCATTTAGGGCAAGATCAAGTTGAGATTTCAATGAGTCTCTTTCATTTGAAATCTCATCCTTCTCTTGCAAAGCAATATCAAGTTCGAAAATAAATCCTTATTTTCTTCTTTTAATGCAAAGCTTTTCTTTTTCAAATGTTGGTATTTTTCTAATAATTTTTCACAAACAATAGATAATTCTTCTTTAATGCATCGGCATCAATATGATCATCACCGGAAGAACTAGCATTATCATCTAGTTGAGTTTCCAAATGTACCTCAAGGGAGTCATTCCCCTGGACCATGTAGCAATATTGTTCAGATTCTCCTCAATAGATTCCTTCTCCACATATTTCGTCGTTTGTAGCACGGGGAGGTCAAAGTGTTACACACTGCAAAAGCGGAATCACAATGAGAAATCATAGAAAAATATTCTTTACTTAATGTGCTTCTAAGTGCCGTTAGGGCTTGTGCATTGGCCTTTATATGCTTGCTATTACTAAGATAAGATTTCTTGATAGCGACAAGGAAAACATGCAATCCTATGATTTTTATGTACATACTCATCCTATGCTTCCACATAATGATGTTAGTAACATCAAACATGGGAGGTGCAAGGTAATCCATGAGTGTGTGTAAACAGTGTGTGTGCAAATGCAAATAATAGATGAGCTAACAAGATTTCACTTCTAGGTGGTAAAACCTAATATCAGGAGCGTAGGCTCATATTCTAATTGAAAGTGCACCTAGGGGGGGTGAATAGGTGTAAGGCTAATCTAATTACAAATAATGCGGAATTAAAACTAAATTGTAATACACTTAATGTAACCAAAGAGTGTAGCCGAATTCTCGTGAAAGGCTCTGGACTATCTCCTCTAAATTCCTCTAATAAGAGTTGAGGTGCTATGTAAAGCTCTCTTAGTTTAACACAAGTATGACAACAATCAAACCCAAGCATATATATGATATGAACAATATGATTCAATGCACAAAGAGAGAGAGAGAAAGAGTTAAGACATAGTGGATCAAATACAAATACCAAGATATGTTTTGAGGTTCGAGCTACTGCTCTACGTCCCCGCCTTCACACAGAAGGATTTCCACTATGGGCTGTTTGGTTGCAAGGAAGTGTGCGGAAGTACGGAAATAGGAAGTATAATTGCTCACTTCCCTATCTATCCAAACACCGGAAAAGGAAAACAAGAAAACCTCTTTTCCTTTTATCTTTTCTCTTTTACACAACCATTTCCTCACTTCCAGAGTGCTACAGTTAATTTTGTGGTCATGTAAATCACATTTGTAATAAATTGTAGTACAAAATAGTTAATTTTTTGACCATGTAAATTTCACTTGCATTCTAATTACAGTCTATTTTTTATTTTTCTTAATTAATTTTTATTTTAATATTATTTTGCGGTCAACTTTGTGGTCAACTTTTTCACTTCCACTTTCATATTACCATCCAAACACCGGAAAAGACAAAATATTTTTCAAATCACACTTCCCAACATCATCCAAACACCGAAAAACTTACTAACCAATTCCCAAGTTCCAAAGAGAATTATTACTACTTCCTCAATTCCTCAATTCCTCACTTCCACCTTTAACCAAACAGGATCGTCTACACAGGACTTCCCACATAGGGAATCTCCACTGAGGATTTGTGTAATACAAAGTGGGAGTACACAACTCCTCTCTCCAACAATACAATCTCTATATAAGAGGCAAGGACAATAACTATCACCTCTACACTTAGAGATATGGGCGCTTAGCTAAACAACAATCAACCTCACACAAGAGGGATAAAGCTCAAAGCCACAACTCCACAATCAATCACCTCTACACTTAGAGGGATACCAAAACAATCAAACTCCTCCACAATCATCTCTCACTAGAGGATACCAAAATAATCTCCACACTCACCTCTACACAAGAGGGAACTCAAATAAAAGAAGGTTACAACACTTGGTGGTATAAACAACCAAAACCAATTTTCCTTACAAAAAATATCCTAATAGATAGGATAGATATGATGGCTTAAGTGTGAGAATGTAAAGTGTTTGAAAATGAAAACAATAAAGAAAAATACTTGAAAAAATTACAAGATAGATGTTGAAATAAAAATCAAAAATCAATTCCCAAATACTCTATTTTTCTTTGATTTTTTCAACACTTTAAAACAAATATTGATAGAACTTTTAAGCCCAAAACTCTTTTAAAATTTGTAACTAAAACACTTAAGAAAATAGAAATTTTTGCTCTTGAAATTGTTATATAAAATAGCCCAAGAAAGTGGGTATTTATAGCCCAAAAATAAATCTTCCCGTTGGCAGCTGCAAAGGGCAATTTTGCCCTTCCAGTCGACCGGCCGGTCGACCGGCCAACGGTCAATTTTCTGACTGTTGTGCCGCGCGTCGATCGCCTGGTCGACCGTGCTTAGCCAACGGTCGACCGGCCCCCACGCGAGAGTGGGGGTGCTCTCAGTCGGTCGACTGCACGGTCGACCAGCCAAGTGGGCTGGCCATGTGCACGTCCTCGTGCACATCGGTCGACGTGCCAGTCGACCGACAAGTGGTCCGGTCGACCAGCCGGTCGACCGCCAGTGTGTCTGGGCTGGGATTATAGGATAGAAAAACTTATTTTTTTAATTTCAAATAAATCCCATAAAATCACATAAATTCCACAAAAATAAGTTATTTTAGTATCTTTGAAATACAAATATTGTGTGACTAAAATTCAACACATATTACAAACTATTTGAACCTTTTTGTGATATGAAATTTGCCTTAAATACAAAAATCTATATTTTCCAAACTTTAGATTTTGAAATGGAAAACCGTCTTCTCCAAAACTTATGTAAATACAAAAACATGATATTGAAACAACTTTGAAGCATATTATATATGGATAGATTCTATTACATATAAAGATTCATATCTATGTTTTTGATAGAAATCCAATATCAGTTAAATCGAAAAACCAAAACCAAATAAATTTTAAACTTGTGTGTATGTGAACTTGAGCATATCTGTAATATCCCCTAACTAATAATACTGCATTTCTATTTTTAAGTATTTATTCTTACTGTATTTAATTTTTATTATTATTAGTAATGTTATTGTTATTATATATAATGTTGTTATTATTACTATTGTTCCTCTTTCATTGATTCCTAATCCTACCGTTAGCCCAATACCCTTTATCCTATACCCATTACCATTACCTGTATCTAACTCGTTTTTATTACCCAATACTCTCAAACCCAAACCCAATTATCTATCTCTCCATATAATCCTAACAACCTATCATAATCCTAATCCATATCCTAAACCAACTCTAAACCAAATCCTATCCTAACAAATTAAATCCCAACCTTAACCACTAAATAATAAATCCTAACTACCTACACCCTATGATTTTTCCCTCCTTATCTTGGCCATTCACCTGGCCGTGATCCCAGCAGCCACCCATGGCCCTCTCCCCTTGGCTGGATTCCCAAGTCCCCTTGGCCAGCGCCCCCACGACAGCAGCTCAGGCCTCCTCCTGTAGCTTGCAACACCAAGAGACCTCCAGTCGGCAACAGCAGCAGTACTCCAGCACCAGGCAGCGGCAGCACAGCCCAGAACAGCCTCGGCAGGAGGCCAGCACCCCCTGTTCGGCCGCCCAACACCCCCAGGACCGGGTCTTCTCTGCGCTACCATGACCAGAGCCCAGTAGAGCGCCGTCCAGATCCACAGTGTCCCTCTCTCCGGTGATCTCCGACGAGTTGTCGACTCTTCCGGTAGCTTGATTTCTCTCCGCGGGAACTCCGGTGATCGCCGTGAGCCTCCGCGGCATTCATCTCCGTCGTTGCCGCTGCCGTGAGCCCCTCTGCTGTAAGACTCCTCCACCCTCTCCCTTTACATCTTCCTTCTCTCTTTTATATATACCTATGTATTATAATAGCATGGTAGAATGAAATTATGTGTTGTGCAAGTTTTTACATATTGGGAAAATGTATATGTATGTAAGTGTGGGTGTGTTTGCAAGTGTCTGTGCGTGAGTTGATGTGTATATGTGATGCGTGTATGGTAGCGTGGTACAGCGATCCAGACCCATTCGGATATTCGAACCCAGCTACAGGAGAACCGAACCCGATCCGGATTCGTGCTCGTTGTGGACCCGATGCACAGGCGATTTGAAGACCGATCCATTGGATGATCCGGAGATCGGTACCAGTCGTGCAGTGAAGACCAGACATCGATTCAGTTTTGAAACTGCATCATTTCATGTGAGTGTTCGCTCTTATGTTTTTTTTATTTATTATGCCTGTCTTGTTTACATGTTAACTATATCGTTTTATTTGACCGTCTAACATATTGGACTAGTATGATATCATGTACTGTTTCATATGACGCCAGTGACTGTACACTTTGCATATCTAGTTGATAAGAGCTTGTATGAGTATCAGTTCATGTGTTGGTAACCCCCGTTGTTGGCCTAGGTCTAGTGTTGATATACAGTAGACCGGACTTGACCTTGTAACGATATAGCTGTGACAAATCTTAAAATGATATGCATGTTGATTTTGAGGTTGATGGATCATTGAAAGAGGTTAGAAAACTATACTATGTGAAGTTATTTTCAGTCATATTGTTTGGTGGCACATTTTAATGATAACGATTATAATAATACCATTTTGGGTATTTTTTAGGAATTTGTTTAGAGCCCTGATCGTACACACTAACAGAGATATTAGTCGACTTACACCTCTTATAGTCGACTAATACCCTTTTCAGTTGATTTAGTATAGTCCTTTAGTCGACTTGGTGACTATTTAGAAAGTTATCGACTCTCTGTTTGTTGACTGTAAGCAGTATTAGTCGACTTGCACTTACTATAGTCGACTAATACTCCTATACTAGTCGACTTATCATAGTCTTAGTCGATTAAGTGTCTGTTCAGAAAGTTATATACTCTATGTTGCTGCCTATTACTTCTATTAGTCGACTTACCTCTCCTATTAGTCGATTATACTTGTTATAGTCGACTTATCCCTTTTTGTTAGTCACTAACCCAGCCTAAACACTCTATACTAGTCGACTTATTTCTACCCTAGTCGACTATCTTTAGTTCCGACTGCTGCTCTTAGATTTCTTATGGATGAGAACTTTACCCCTTAGTTATGATCTTGGTTATAGTTGGATGAATATGGTTTAAGAAATAGGCATTGATTGAATTGACCTGACCTGATAGATCTTTAATATATATCTGATATGTTGCTGACTTTGGGACCTTATGTTTGACCTTGATAGAAGTGAGAGGGTGTGATGACTTTGATTAGACTGGAGTGTGGAGATCTAAATAGATGTGTCAGAGCATTTGCTATTTCAGTTACTGAGATACAGATATATGGTGATGACTGCCATATTGAATACCTTGACCTGGATCGATACTTGATGATCAGGATGACTATTAAGACTAAGTTCGTAATGATTATTGAGACTATGAGTAGACAAATCGGTTATTGTTATATGCAGTACAGCCATATGAGATATTGATCAGTTCCAGATGAGACTGGCTATTGAGTATTATCTAGTTCTGTTGTTATATTGATTCATATTTTTGAAAATTACTAGGAAAATATTGTCAGACTATAACATATATATTGTTCTATTGTTCTACCGTTTACACGGTAATATTGTTCACATTGTTATTGTTACCTTATTGATATTGTTAATGTCACCATATCATCCTGGTAATCGAAATAACATGGATATTAATTGTTATAAATAATAATGTAATTAACAACTTACACTGGGATTGGGAAAATTGATGGAGGAGACAGCGTCTGCATTTTGGGTGGACTAGGATACAGGTTGCGCAGCCGAGATACGGTTCCACTGTAAGATTTCGGGGGATGACTGACATCTTATATTGTTCATATTGTCATTGTTATTGACACATTGTTATTGTTATTGTTATTGACTACCTAGCGGTAGGACCTGGTTCAGCGTCAGGTGATTGACCGTGGTTTCCGGGTATGTATGGAACCCACCTAAAGTATGGATAATGTCTCTTCTATTAATTTCAATAACTTAGGACATTGATTGACACGTGTGGTAGGCGTAGTATGGGATGCGTCTACTGCATGTGACAATAGATGTTCGCTGACATAATAAATAATAATAAATTGTTTATAGCATATTGTGACTGACTATAATCACCTGACTGTACATATATTCACTATCATAGACATTTAATTATAACCATGACCAGATTGTATACCAGACTAGTGATATTGCTAGGATACACATTTTGACATTAGTTGTTTCTTTTGTCATAAGATCAGTTATATATCGTTCATAGTTTGCTATTGACATTGATTATTTTGTTACCTTTTATTTTCAGATTATCATGTTATTACTTACTTTGTTTTTATGCACGAGCATTCCTCTTTACACACACACTCATTAGGTCGCTTCTGACGACCCTGGATTCGCAAGTCCAAGGTATTGAAATTTTTATATTGCTCAGGTGATCGTGTGATCGTACGCTGCGCGAGGAGATTGGAGTTTTCTCTCTTTTGATTCTGGTATTCTTGCTATTTTATTATTCCTATTTCTATACTCTTCTTGATTTCATGCATATCAGATTCAATCTTTATTCTATTTTTTTTATGTTTATCATGCGTGGATGCTTAAATGTGATATTGTAGTGATCGTTGATTTATCATGATTTAGATTTATAGCTTGTTCAGGTTACTCTTAGGCGTAGCGTGTATACGTGGGATATTTTCTCGCGTATATACGTCGCCGACTCTCGTCGCAACTCGTTTTCACGTATTTTGGGAAGCGGGTGTGGACAATATCAACACTATCTAATCTTTACAATGATCTAAACATACTAAACTAAACACAATACCGAGGTCTTCTTGTAGAACTCCTTCCAAGGGATTCGATCCAAGCATGATCCAACGAGCTTGATTCCAACCGAGTATAGATGCGATCTTGACGCGCAAGCTCTTGAATCAACATATGATAGCTCCAAAAAAGCTTTGTTGAAGCTAATCACCTACTAATATCTTGATCAAATATCTGAAACTAAATATCACAAGATTATTAGTAAACTATAGCTACATGAGTTAATCATCTCAAAAATAGAGTGAAGGGTCTCTAGGCCAATAGATAAAGACAATGTAAGCATGCAAGATATAAACACAAGTGAGAGATAGAGAGAGCAATCACAAACATGGGAGATTTGTTTCGAGGTTCCAGCACCCTTACTCTACGTCCCCGCCTTCAACACTATGAAGGATTTGCACTAAAAATGATTCCACCGGATCACTCGGTGCCGCAACACCTACAACAAGTTCACACTAGAACTCCTGGAGTCACTAGCCCCTCTCTTGTTCCCACAAGAACAACACCAGCAAGCCCGCTAGCTTTCCGAGGCCGCACCTCTACACCCAGCTCCTACAAGAACTCGAAACACCACGAACCCGCAAGTTCGCCTCCTTAAATACAAGATTGAACACTTGGTGATCTAAACACTTTGATCACCTAAAAGAACATTCTCACAAAAACTCTCCTATAGGATTGATATAGTAATGGAAGGCTCAAGTATGTGTGAGAAAACTAGGAAGGATTTGTGGTGAAACACTCAAGAAATTACTTTTAAAAATCACTCTTAAAAACTCTCCTTTTGATATGGAAGTATTAGCTCTAAAATAATTTGATATAAATACTTAGAGAGGTAGGAAAAACTAGCTTAAAAACTCTCTAAAAAGCTTTTGGAAAATAGCCCAAAACAACCTCAATTTATAGCCTAAAAAATATAGCCGTTAGGGTCTAACTCAGCAGGAATTCCTGCTATCGGTCGACCGTCAATGGTCGGATTTTTGACCGTTAGGAAAAAACGATCGATCCGGCGGTCGAACGAAAAATGGGCCTTGACCTATCGGTCGACCGCCCGGTCGACCAGGGTCATTTGCAGAGAGCAAAAGCTCTCTGGCGGTCGACCGTGCGGTTGACCGGCCCTTGGCTGTGCACGTTTGTGCACATCGGTCGACCGGCTGGGTGACCGACTTCTGGATTGGTCGACCGACCGGTCGACCGCCAGACAGCCTGGTCAGCAATTGTAAGGGGATTAAAACTTAGTCTTTTTACCTTCAATAAAATCCCATAAATTCTCATAAATTCTATAAAAATAAGTTCATTAATATACTTTGATATACAAACATGTTTGGGTAAAAATCAAAACATGTCACAAATATTTTGTACTATTTTTGTGATATAGAAATTTTGGCTTTAAACAAAAACAGTATTTTTCAAAATCAATTTTTTCAAAACTTCTCCAAATACAAAAATAAGATATTTTAAACACTTTTGAAGCATAGTGGATATGGATATGATTCATTACACATATGAGATGAAATATCTATGTTTTTGACAATAAGCTCTAAAATAGTTTTGATAAAACACATGTAATTTTGAAGCTTAAAAACCAAAATGATATTTTCTAAACAAAAACTCTCTATATGAAAACACATATAAATTTTGTGTGTGTGTGTATACGAACTTGAGCAATCCACTAACTAATCTATCCTTTACATTTTTATCTAAAAATAAAATCTTGACACTTACAAAACTCGACACAACTCTTCTTGAAAATTTTCTCTTAAAAATTCTTCTCCTTCTTGACTTGGTCCAAAGCTTATCCAATGAGCTAGACTCATCTTGAATACTTAATGCAATCTTGATGTGCGAGTTCTTGAATCAACATATGCTAGCTCCAAAATTTGACTTAAATCCTTTGTTGGAGCTAAACACCAACTAAGATCTTGATCAAATATCTGAGAGTAATTAAATATAAGATCATTAGTACTATAACTAAATGAGTTAATTATATCAAAACTAGAGTGATGGGCTTCTAGGCTAACACAACTCTCTCTCTCTCTCTCTCTCTCTTCTCTCTCTCTCTCTTTCCTCTCTACATATCTCTCTCTGAATGGTGAAAATTCTTGAACTTGTTGCCAATGTAGAATTGTAATCTCAAGTTATGTAATTAGTTTGCAATCTCAATCTCATATTATATGTAATTTTGTTTTTGCTAAAAAAATTTATTTAGTCTGTTTTCTACCCAGTTCTTGATGCGAAAAGTAATTGATAAGGGTCTCCCAGCCAAAATTTAGACAAAAAGAATACGAACGAATGATGCCATATCCAACAACTTAAGCTAAGATTATAATTCCTCACTGAAGTTTTTGTGAGATAATCACGTCAATTTGTGACTCTTGACATCCTTAATTATTTCAACTTATATTGCATCTTTTATCATATCATCAATTTCTTCATCAAAGTAACATTTTGTGCTAACATACTATTCCCAGCTATAATTCTCTCTCCAATTGAACTCGTCTCTCTGCCAACATAGAATTTGTAATCTTAATTTATTAATTGATTTGCAAGCTCAATTTCTTATGTAGTTTGATTTTACTCAAAGTTTTATTTTATCATTTTTGCCTAGGTCTTGATGTAGAAAGGTGCTTGACGAAATGTCCCAGTCAGATTCAGATAAAAAGCTATGAAGGAATGGTACCATATCACACAACTACTTTACCCTACAACTTAAGTAATGTATTAACGAGGCAATGAGTACAAAGTCTGGCTTTTATTTCATAAATTCATTCCAATTTGTGACTCATAACATGCTTAAATATCTCAAGTTACATTGCATTTTTTTTATTATACATCAATTACTTCATCAAAATAACATTTCTTAGCTATAACCAATTTGAATACTTGGACTAGAGATTGGTTGAATAGAGCCATAATCAACAAGATTAAGCTTTAACTTTGGGCTAGAGATTTCAAT
>JAVJIF010006469.1:0-208858 GCA_038442645.1 Agave tequilana
GAAAAAAGGAGGAAGATTAGAATTAGAATTTTGTTTATACTTTAAGGTTTAGGGCTCTTTGTTAGATAGTACAAAAGTTTTATTTTTATTTTACAATTTGTAGTTCAGTACAAATACTTGTGAGAGAGAGGAATTGAGTGCTTGTACTTGAAGATTGAAGTGACATCAATACAAGAATCGAGCTACTTTTTCTTCCACTCATTTTACGGTATGTCTTGCATTATTTACTTACATTTTTCTTTAACTTCCATGAGTAGCTAAATCAGTTTTCTAGGCTCACTATTGTACCTCTCTCCAATTCTTCTCCTTTTCTGATTTTAATGAAAAAGACCCAATGAATCATTTGCATGCCAACTTAAAGCCTTTCTTCTTGAAAGTGTTCTTGAAGGCACATGAGGATGGGTTTAGATTTTTAAAGTCATACTTCTTTTAAGAACGTCTCTTGAACTTGTTTTTATCTCATACTTGCTTCTTCACGCTTGATGATTTAACATTCGATTCAAAACGGTTTCTTAAAGAAACGAGTTAACTTTTCCAACCATCTTATATGCTTTACTTCAAACTTTCTAAAGTCAACCTTAAGTTTTGCCTATGATCAAGTTGAGGCACTAAGGATTTCAATAGAAGAATAAATGGTTGAGTAGTGAGATAGTGAGCCCAGATTTTCTTCTTTATTAAAATCAACCAAACAATTTTTGAGCTTTTTAAATCACCTTTTCCAAAGCCTTCTCTGAAGTTGCAATTTCTCTTTTAATCATCTCCTTCTTTCCATTCTCTTTTCAATTAAAAAATGAGCACAATTTTTTGTTATTAAACGAAACACTGAAAAGCTTTCATCGCATTCCTCCTCGTGGACACGACCCGTTAGCCACAAGCTACATGGTAATTTCTTAACTCTTTGATTGTTCTTTCATTTTAGCAATCAATTTTTGGCGCCGTTGCCGGGGAGGGAACGATGTATTTGTTTTTAACAAGTTTGATGTGTTGTTTGAGGGACTTGAAGATTCAGATCTAGCATTCAAGCTTTACAAGAGAAGACTTGCAAATTCTGTGCCCCTACTCTCGAAAGTAGGAAACAGAATTTCAAGAAATTGCGTTGCAAAAGTTAAAAATTTCATTGGACTGCTAAAACTTTTTTTGCAGGACATATTGCTCGCAAAAAATTAAGTTTTTGTACGTTATATTCCTGCTATTTTTGCTATCCACCATCCCTGTTTTAATCCAATAGTAATTTGAGTGATTGTTAATTGCTTAAAAAACGTTTAGACTTGCATTCTAGGCATTTGTCTAATTACATTTATTTTATAATTACTGTTGAAGAGAGCTGGAGACAAGGTACGTATGCATAGCATATAGTTTAGGAAACATTCTTTGGTGATATTTGTTTTTGAATGCTACTTTTCTATATCTTGCACACTTTGCACAATTAACTCTAAGGGGAAAACCCAATTCAAGATAAGGTGGGGAAGTCATTACCCTTCCTTAGCCCACAAACCATCTCCAAGCACGCACAACCTAAGCCTAAGTAAAATCTGATAGACGTTGGCCTTAGGGACATCTCGAACTCACTAGGAGATTATCCTAAGGGGGAAGGTGTTGGAATTTGACTCCTGCCAAATCAGTGTCTAGGAAGGGGATTGAGGGCCGAAAGCCCGAAGGTTGGTGGTTACTTAATTAAGGAACGTCTTTGACGGATAATGTTGACTGAATTTTCCTGCACACAAAAATTAGAATATTAGATTAAGAATAGATCGTGCGAGGAATCAGTTCTAATCCGCGGTAGCAGGGCTATGCGGGTCGTGATCCTCAAGGAGGGACTGCGATAGAAGCGTTAAGCAAGTTTCTCTAAAAATTTATCTTTTTTAGTTAATTTGTTAGTCACGATGGTATTTACAAAGAAAAGTGGTATTTACAATGAGTTGTGGGAAAGAATATTGGAGAGGTGTGGATTTGATCTACAAAAAAGAAAAGAAAAGAAAAGAATAGAAAACTAACCTTGGTTGGAGAAAATATGCGAAACCTAACACTTTCTACCATATTTCGGAGGCGTTGAACGTATAAACCTTGGGATCGAACTCAGTCCGTTGTCGCATTAGGTCATCAAGCCTTGGGCAAGCATGAGTTGATACGCCTCGAGGAGGAGAACATCGCCATGGAATATCGTTGGAACCTACTAATCTTCGGTATACTTGTGGTTCGGTAAACGCTCGCGTGCTCGTCAAAGATTAACAAAAAGAAACACAGTAGAAAAGAAAGAGAAAACAAAGAAAAGCAACGACATAAGAACAAAATAAAAATTACCTTTTTATTGATTACAATGGAAGAGAAGAGAATCATCTGTCGGTGTCACCCTCAACAAAGCCATCTCCCTCACTTACATAAAAATTACAAAAAGAAAAGAAAACCTAGAAGAAACCCTAAAAATCTGAACTTGGCCCTTTGCTAGACGCTGGACGCTCTGTACGTTGCACTGCAGGGGGTATTTATAGGAGATATAGGAATTAGAGTCCCAGTACAACTCCTCAACGAAAACGCATCCAGGGATATATCAGATTGCCGCGGAATTGCGGCTTTTGCCACGATTCCGCGGCACTACAATGGCTTCTGGCCACGCGCTTTGGCGCGTGGCCTCTCCTGGTCCGTCCATCTGGGCGCCTGCTTCTGGAAGTATGATCCTGGCTCTCCATCTTGGGATTTCGAGATAACTTAGTAATCAAGTTACCTTGATCTCAATTATCCCAAATCTTTTATCACGAATTTCCTTCTTATCTTTGGCTTTTATGCACATCCTGCAAGAGTTTAGGGTTGGGTAGAATTCTATCCTTCCATAAACTTTAATAATTGCAACTTTAGCCCTTGTATAATTGCACTTTGACTCTTGGGCTTCAAATATGGGCTTTTGGGCTTCATTAGGCTTTATTTATTATAAAAATAATAATTCGAGGCCTGCACACAATAAATTACAAATTATTAATAAATGTGCAGAATTAAATGAATAAATATGAAAATGTGATGGTAAATATGATGATAAAAATGCACTTTTCACTACCAATCACACCCCCACACTTATCTTTTTGCTCGTCCTCGAGTAAAAACAAGAAAAAGAAAAAGAAATGAAAAGTTAATCTAACCTAACTCACTTTCGTAGGAATCACGATTGCACTTAGCACGTGCAACAAGCCGTTAAACCTCTAGGTTACCCTAGAGGACGAGTGTTGTCTCGTGAGGGTTTTCAGCGGATTGCACCCACAAAATCCATAAAAAGAAAAATATTTGAATTATTATTGAAGAGACTAAGTAGTCTATAAGTTTTAGGATCCTCATTTTTATTCATTCTTTAAACTTAGTCTTAATAAAGTTAATTGTTTTCCATTTTAGGTAAGAATTAAAATTGAATTTCTAATATAGTCTTTTTCGTTACCAAAAATCATATGCATCCTTATATTTTTACTAGGAATTCCTTAACTTGGATTCTCATGCCTCTATATATATATATATTATATATATATATATATATATATATATATATATATATATATATATATATATATATATATTATTCTTTATTTTTTTTATTTTTTTTTTATGTATAACGCATCTAATTTTCTTTCGTGTAAGCATCAAGGCTTCTTGAGGCCCTCATACCTAACTAATTGATTATTAGATGTGTTAATACATATATTATATTCTTAGTCTTCTTAGGCTTTCTAATCCACCCATGTAACGAACTTAAAGTCGATGACTCCCAAACCGGTTGGCTTTAGGGCACCAGGTGAGAAAACACCCCGCGGACTCAAATTCGAGTGAACTAGGCCCCAAAACTAAGGACTTTATTTTATTTACTCACCTTTAGGCATGAATACTTATGCTTCTTGAGGCACATGTATCAGCTTAATTGTGTGATTTTTTTTTCTTTCTTCTTCTTTTTTTTTTCTTTTTTTATGAGGCACAAGGTCTTTGTCTCAGAATCCTAGATATGCATTTGGTATGCATATTTCATTAAGGTAAAAATCAAGACTAATTACTTATTCAATTTCTCTTCTATACCTAAAAATTAAACAATTTATTTATTTTGACCAAGTTTTTAGAAATCCTAATCATGATTTTCCTAATCCTTAAAACTAACTTAGGTTTCTTTCAAAAAATAAGTCAAAATACTGTCATTTTTATAACATTTTTTTTTTAGCAAATTTTGTCAAATTTTGTTAGTGTCTACCTATGTTAGTATGTTAGTAAAGCCCACCCCCACACTTATCTCATGCATTGTCCTCAATGTATGAATGAATGCATATATGCATGAAACAGAACAAGGGAAGGCAGAAAATTACCTTAGGGGGTGGTTCCGGTGGTGGTCTAATTGGGCCAAGCGTTGCTACCCAATCAAGATAACATAAAATTTCATGGAGGAACCCACCAAAAATTTTTCGTGTATAACCCACAAAAATGTATGTGTGATCATTTTTTAAATTTCCACCCCATCAAATTTCCAAATTTCATAATAAATTTCAGAGTCAATTGTGTCAACCTCCTTGTCCCAAAATGGAGTATGAAAAGATGGAATTATTGACTTGGACAATATAGGTGCGGGAACGAATACCGACTCAGGGAAAATGCTCAAATCAAGTAAGGGCTCAGGAGTCGGGCTAGGTTCAAGAATTGGGTCCAAGTCAAGAAATTGAAACTCAAGTCCACAATCTTCTTCCCACAATGGAATGTGACCTAATATGGGTGATATCTCTTTACTTCCAATATTAAGGAATTCTAGCTCATCGCCATACAATTCTTCAAAACTAAGGTCAACATCTTCCGTCAGAATTGTACAATCAGTTTCAGAAGTAAAGAGATTGTGAGAATCTAGGTCAAGTTTAATATGATCATCTAAAATGGGTGATTCAATTTCATAATGAATTGGAATAGGATCCAATGTTGACTCGGGAGAAGTGAAATCAGGTGGAGACACTGGAGTCATTATTGGATCAGGAAATAAAATTGAATCATCAAGTGGGAGATCATGATCATATTCATGCTCAAGTTCTATTTCAGGAAAGGAAAAACTTGCCAAATTATCAAGAATTGGAGTTTCGGCAAGTTCAGATGATGGCACTGAAATAGAATCTTGTTGTCCAAAGCAACTTGGTTCGTCGGCTCTAAGAGAGTGGTCAGCGATATCAGAATTTGCCGAACTGTAAGAACGCAAAGATTGAACCATCATATCTAAATCATGTTCGCGAGCTAATCTAGCCTGAGTCATGGCTTCAAGCCTCTTTTGGAATTGGATTTGGAAAGAGGAAGTGAGATCGTGATGAAGTTGTGAGTCGGTGGACTCACGCATCATCATGTCTAAGATTGATGGTGGTTGTTGCTTGGACTCGTGCATACTCATCATTTCCCCGATAGATGGTTTTCTATTCTGAATGGGTGGATCTGAGTATGAATCTTGGGAAGAATGTGGACTAGATGGATATGGAGGACAATTTGGTTGAGAATTAGACTCGGGGGACTCGAAACCCCATGAACTCTGTGACGAGTTGAAATTATTATGGAAATTATAGTCATAAGATGGGGGGTGTGGGTTATAGTCATTCGGATAAGACCATTCCGGCACACTAGATTGGTCAAAGTTAGGGTATGCCGGGTTGGTAATATCCGAATAATAGTTAGGGGTGTAATATGGATTAAAATTGGAATTATTATTATATGCCATATCACACCAACACAAACACAACAAACAAACAAACAACAAAAAAGAAAAATTCTAACCTAAGTTAGGGTAGACCTATGACCTAGACGACTCCTAACTGGTTAGACCGTCCACAGGAGGTTGGGTGCAGACTTTGACCACAAGTTAATCAGCCAGGTCAGGGCAAGAGTGGTGGGAGGTTTTCCGTCAAAGACGTTCCTTAATTAAATAACCACCAATCTTCGGGCTTTCGGCCCTCAATCCCTTTCCTAGACACTGATTTGACAAGAGTCAACTTCCAGCACTGTTCCCCCTTAGGATAATCTCCTATTGAGTCCGAGATGTCCCTAGGGCCAACGTCTACTAATTTTAAGTTAGGCTTGGGTTAGTGAGTGCTTGAGATATGATTTTTGGGCTAAGGAAGGGTGATGAAATCCCCACCTATCTTGTTAATGGGTTATGCCCTTAAGATGAATTAGTGCAAGTGTACAAGATAAATAGATAAGAATCACTCGAAGCAGAAAATCAACCAAGAGATGAGTCCTATTCTACATGCAATGCGTACGTACCTTGCTTCTCCAGCACTCTTCAACAGTAAAAAAAAATTGAAAAGACACGTGCCTAATATGCAAACGTCTAATCAATTTTATTTTTAACAACCAATGATTTACTGTTGAATTATTAGCAATTTACAGGTATATCACAGAACAAAACAGAATAGAGCAGTAAGCAGTAATCTCAAATTTCAGCAATCTGCAAAAAACTGAATTAGTAGTTCACTGCACTTGCCGCGGATCCGCGGCTCTGGCCGCGTTTCCGCGGCAAACTTGCAGGCCCTCGTGCTCTGCCTTCGAGGGCAGAGGCACTGGGTTGCTGTATGTCCTTGCTGCTGCTCTGTTTCTGTTTCCTGTTCTCCAAACCTGCAAACAGAAAAGAATAAAGAATTAGTTAAAAATTAAATTTTTATTAGAGATAAACTTACCGTCCCTCCCCGGCAACGGCGCCAATTTGTTGACTGAATTTTCCTGCACACAAAAATTAGAATATTAGATTAAGAATAGATCGTTCGAGGAATCAGTTCTAATCCTCGGTAGCAGGGCTATGCGGGTCGTGATCCTCAAGGAGGGACTGCGATAGAAGCGTTAAGCAAGTTTCTCTAAAAATTTATCTTTTTTAGTTAATTTGTTAGTCACGATGGTATTTACAAAGAAAAGTGGTATTTACAATGAGTTGTGGGAAAGAATATTGGAGAGGTGTGGATTTGATCTACAAAAAGAAAAGAAAAGAAAAGAATAGAAAACTAACCTTGGTTGGAGAAAATATGCGAAACCTAACACTTTCTACCTTATTTCGGAGGCGTTGAACGTATAAACCTTGGGATCGAACTCAGTCCGTTGTCGCATTAGGTCATCAAGCCTTGGGCAAGCATGAGTTGATACGCCTCGAGGAGGAGAACATCGCCATGGAATATCGTTGGAACCTACTAATCTTCGGTATACTTGTGGTTCGGTAAACGCTCGCGTGCTCGTCAAAGATTAACAAAAAGAAACACAGTAGAAAAGAAAGAGAAAACAAAGAAAAGCAACGACATAAGAACAAAATAAAAATTACCTTTTTATTGATTACAATGGAAGAGAAGAGAATCATCTGTCGGTGTCACCCTCAACAAAGCCATCTCCCTCACTTACATAAAAATTACAAAAGAAAAAAGAAAACCTAGAAGAAACCCTAAAAATCTGAACTTTGGCCCTTTGCTGGACGCTGGACGCTCTGTACGTTGCACTGCAGGGGGTATTTATAGGAGATATAGGAATTAGAGTCCCAGTACAACTCCTCAACGAAAACGCATCCAGGGATAATATCAGATTGCCGCGGAATTGCGGCTTTTGCCGCGATTCCGCGGCACAACAATGGCTTCTGGCCACGCGCGTTTGGCGCGTGGCCTCTCCTGGTCCGTCCATCTGGGCGCCTGCTTCTGGAAGTATGATCCTGGCTCTCCATCTTGGGATTTCGAGATAACTTAGTAATCAAGTTACCTTGATCTCAATTATCCCAAATCTTTTATCACGAATTTCCTTCTTATCTTTGGCTTTTATGCACATCCTGCAAGAGTTTAGGGTTGGGTAGAATTCTATCCTTCCCTAAACTTTAATAATTGCAACTTTAGCCCTTGTATAATTGCACTTTGACTCTTGGGCTTCAAATATGGGCTTTTGGGCTTCATTAGGCTTTATTTATTATAAAAATAATAATTCGAGGCCTGCACACAATAAATTACAAATTATTAATAAATGTGCAGAATTAAATGAATAAATATGAAAATGTGATGGTAAATATGATGATAAAAATGCACTTTTCACTACCAATCAGATAACCTCCCACCAATCTTGCCTTGACCTGGCTGATTAGCTTGTGGTCAAAGTCTACATATTATCTCTTGTGGACAATCAACCAGTTAGGAGTTGTCTAGGTCGAGGATACCTTAGATTAGGCTGGTTGATTACTCTTGTTGACTATTGGTAAACTTATTTGTGATTGTGATTGTGTTTGTGTTTGCAAGTGTGGTCAAGAGACCCTAATTCATCTAGGTTGACTAGAAACACATTACCACCCAAGTTTGAACCAAGACCAGGTCCGGTAATGGCTTAATCAACATCATTGCAGAATAGGTTCTATCCTATTAGAACCTCACTTCCATCTTGCATTCTACTTCCATCGGTGGTGAATACAATTTTGAGCTCAAGCCTCAATTCATCAACACACTCCCCAAGTTTCACGGCTTAGAGTCCGAGATGCTTACTTCTTCATAAGAGAATTTGAGGAAGTATGTCTAATGATGAAAATCCCACACCTTGTAGACGATGCTATTAGGTTGAGATTTGTCCCTTTCGCTCTTAAGGACCTAGCAAAGAAATGGCTTTACAACTTAGTGGTCGGTTCTATCACATCTTGGGATGGTTTCATCAAGGTCTTCTTGAAGAAATTCTATCCAATTCATAAGACCGCTCTCATTAGGAAGACATTCATGTAATACAAGCAAGAATCGAGTGAACCGTTCTGGAGGTACTTTGAACGCTTTAAAAACCTCTTGTCTAATGTCCACATCATAGAATAGAGAAATGGCGACAATGCCAAATTCTTTATGACGGTTTAGACTATTCTATCAAAACCCTCTTAGAAAGTATATGCCCAGGGGAATCTTGCAGAAGGATGAAAATGAAGGATGGAATTTGTATGAAAACCTAGCTGAAAAGACCATCCAATGGGAACCTATTAGTGAGACCTCTAAGAATCCAAACTCCATATCTTCAAAAGGAGGTCTCCATTCTATTGAATCATCCATCGCTAATGAGGCTAAGTTAGCTAACCTAGCAAGAAGACTGAAAGCTCTAGAAACGAAGGAACCAAGTCTAGTCAATCAAGTCAGCCCAAACCAATTTTCAACTCGGGCTGCACTTACTGTCAAGCCATGAATCATGTGTTCGAGGAGTGCCCTGTGTTTCAGGCTCAGCAATAATACCATGAACCGAGGAATGCGGCCTTTTCAAGGCCGAACAATAATCCTTACGCACCAACGTACAATCCTGGTTGGAGAAATCACCCTAATTTCTCATGGAGCCAAATAACAATGACCATTCACGATCAAATCATGTAGCCACTTCCATCATGCCAATAATTCTTCCAATCATCAACCCAACTTTTTCAATTTCCATAATAATTCTCCTAACCATCCACCTAACTTTTCAAACTATCAACAAAACTTTCCCAACAAGCTCCACAATCCTCCTTCCAGAATCCTCTACTAGAAAGGAGAATGACTGACTTGAGAGAAACATGGAAAGATACATGAAAAACCAAGATTCTCTCCTGCAAACTATACAAAGGTTAGAGGTTCAAATGAGCCAACTAGCCACTCCACACAATGAGAGACAGAAGGGTACCCTGCCTAGTCAGCCAATAACCAATCCTAGGAATTCTCAACAAGCTCATTTGGCTGAGGGTCATTCATTAAATCAATGTAATGTTGTTCATACATTGAGGTCAGGAAAGAGAGTTGATAATCAAGTGTCAACGCCAACCAATCCCATTCAGCACAACCACAATCAAGCATCCACCTCATCTAATCCAAATCCTTCCAAATCTGACGAATCTGAAAAAGATAAGTCAACCAGTCAGGTGCACTAGCCTATAGTACCATTTCTTAATAGGCTGAAAAATAACAAGCAAAATCCACACATGGACAAGATAATTGAGATATTTAAACAAGTGAAGATAAATGTGCCACTTCTTGATGCCGTCCAACAAGTCCCTTCCTATGCCAAGTTTCTTAAGGACATGTGCACCAAGAAGAGAAAGACTAATGTACCAAAAAAGGTCTTCTTAGCCACTGACATTAGTGAGCTATTATCGGGTCCGATCCCTGTCAAGTACAAGGATCCAGGTAGTCCCACCATTGCCTGCACAATAGGACAAGCCGAGATTAGTCGTGCACTTCTTGACTTGGGGGCAAGTATCAACTTGCTTTCATTCTCAATTATCAACAACTCGGGTTGGGCGATCTTAGTCCAACTCGAGTTACTATCCAACTGGCTAATCGTTCAGTAAAAGTTCCAAAAGGGAGATTAATGATGTCCTGATCCGGGTAGGGGAGTTTATTTATCCTGTCGATTTCATAGTTCTGGAGACACAACCTGTGTCCAACTCTAATCATAGGGCTCAAACTCCTGTTATCCTAGGGCGACCATTCCTTACTACTACCAGTGCCATCATCAATTGTAGGAATGGGTCCATGAGGTTAACCTTTGGGGATATGACTAGAGAAGTCAATGTCTTCAATCTAGGAAAACAACCCTGCGATCTTGAGGACCAAACATTTGAAGTCAACCTAATTGAGAACTTAACAAGTGAACATAGGGAAGAATTGAAACTAGAAACTGAGTGTGACTTCAGGTTAGAGTCTGACGACTTTAATCTTGATCAGGTTGTAAATTCTGATATGAATTGGACTCGAACCCTATTACACCAATAATGGAGCCAACAAATTTGATTAGTCCTTCCAACCAGCCTTCCTCTTCCTTAGAATTGAAAGCCTTACCTGCGCATCTCAAGTACGTCTATCTAGGCGAACAAGAGACCTTTCCTGTCATCATTGCCTCCCATTTAAATGACGGGAAAGAAGAAGATCTTAAAGCAATTCTAAAAAAACATAGGGAAGCCATTGGTTGGACTATGATTGACATAAAGGGATTAAGTCTGACCATCGTTCAACATCGCATTCATCTCAATGAAGATGCCACACCTAAAAGAGACCCGCAGCGTATGTTAAACCCTATAATGCAAGAGGCTGTTCATGCTGAAATTATAAAACTCTTAGACAATGGGATAATTTATCCCATTTCTGACAGCCAATGGGTCAGTCCTGTCCACGCGGTTCCAAAGAAATCCGGTTTCACTGTAGTGGAAAACGAGAACAAAGAGTTGGTCCAAACTCGACTTCCCACGAAGATCCGAGTTTGCATTGACTATAGGAAGCTTAATGCTGCAACTCGTAAGGACCATTTTTCACTTCCCTTCATTGATTAAATGCTTGAACGTTTGGCAGGTCACGAGTATTACTGTTTCTTGGACAGTTACTTAGGGTATAATCAGATCCCTATTGCTCCTGAGGACCAAGAAAAGACTACGTTCACATGTCCATTTGGGACATTTGCTTATCATCGAATGCCTTCGGCTTATGCAATACCCCAGTAACGTTTCAACGGTGCATGTTGAGTCTTTTCTCTGATATGGTAGAACGATTCTTAGAGATCTTTATGGGTGATTTCTCCATCTACGGAGATTCATTTACTCAATGTCTCCGCCATTTAGAACTTGTCCTCCAATGTTGTGCTGAGAAAAAATCTGACACTGAATTGGGAGAAATGCCACTTCATGGTAAAACATGGAATTGTCTTGGGTCGTGAAATTTCCAAGAAAGAATTGAAGTGGACAGAGCTAAAATTGATGTTATTGCTAAGCTTCCCTTGCCCAAATGCGTTAACAATATTAGATCCTTCTTAAAACACGCTGGTTTCTACTGAAGATTTATCAAGGATTTTAGCAAAATTGCTAGGCCCTTGACTAATCTGTTAGCTAAGGATGTGTCCTTCACTTTCGATACTAAATGCATGAATTCTTGGGAGAAGCTTAAGAGAGAGCTTATTTCTGCACCAATCATATCTGCTCCGGATTGGTCTAAGCTATTTGAAATCATGTGCGATGCTTCCGATTTTGCCATAAGCGCTGTCCTAGGACAATACATTGATAACAAGTAGCATGTGATTTACTATTCTAGTAGGACTCTCAACGATGCTCAATTGAACTACACTACGACTGAGAAGGAATTCTTGGCAGTAGTAGTGTTTGCCTTAGAGAAATTTCGTCCCTACCTACTAGGGTCCAAAACCACCATTTTCACAGATCATTCTGCGCTTAGGTACCTCATGATGAAGAAGGATGCCAAGGCCCGACTCATTCGTTGGATCCTTCTTCTTCAAGAATTCGATCTTGAGATTCGAGACAAGAAAGGCGTAGAAAATGTCATTGCTGACCATCTCTCATGAATCCCTAATTCACTATGCAGCAAATTGCCCATAAATGAGGATTTTCCTGATGAAAGTTTCTTAGCTATCTCTAGGGAACCTTGGTTTGCTGATATAGTGAATTACTTAGTCACAAACTAAACTCCGTCTCATTGGTCCAAAAACGATATATACCGGTTCTTATCCCAAGTCCAGTATTTCTTTTAGGAGGAACCGTATCTTTTTAAGTACTGTTCTGATCAAATTATTAGGAGATGCATTCCCGATGAGGAGGTTAAGAGTGTTCTATCCTTTTTCACGAACTTGCATGCGATGGACACTTTGGTCCCCACAAGACTGCTGAAAAAGTGCTACAAAACGGGTTCTATCGGCCCACTTTGTTCAAAGATGCTTATGAATTTTGCAAGACGTGCCATAGATGCCATATGGTAGGAAGAATCTCAAAACGAAATATGATGCCCCTCAACCCAATTCTAGAAATAGAACTTTTTGATGTTTGGGGCATCGACTTTATGGGTTCATTTCCTAATTCATTTGGAAACCAATATATATTGGTTGCTGTGGATTATGTGTCCAAGTGGGTAGAAGCCATTCCTTGTAAAACTAATGATAACAAAGTTGTCATAAAGTTTTTGAAAGAGAACATTTTTTCACGCTTCGGAACCCCTCATGCTATCATCAGTGATAATGCCACTCACTTTTGCAATAGATCCTTTGAAGCTCTTATGCGAAAGTATGCCATAACTCACAAGTTGTCCACACCTTATCATCCTCCAACTAGTGGGTAAGTTGAGGTTTCCAATAGACAAGTCAAGCTTATCTTGGAGAAAACTGTAAACCAAAATCAGAAAGATTGGTCCATCAAACTTGTAGATGCCCTATGGGCCTACAGGACCGCTTTAAAGATGATTCTAGGAATGTCTCCTTATAGGTTAGTCTATGATAAAGCTTGTCACCTGCCCGTTGAGTTAGAGCACCGGGTCTTATGGGCAATCAAGCAGTTGAATTTGACTTGACTAAGGCCGGTGACCTTCGGAAATTTCAAATTTTCGAATTAGAGGAGTTAATAAATAAGGCCTATGAAAATGCTAGGATCACTAAAGATAGAGTTAAGATTTTTCATGATAAACACATCATAAGAAAAACCTTTGTCCCTGGACAAAAAGTCTTACTCTATAATTCTAGGCTTCATCTTTTTTCTGGAAAATTGAAATCAAGATGGACTGGGCCATTAGTTGTAAAAACCATGTTTCCACACAGTGCAGTTGAGATCAGTGACACCAGAATGGAAATGACTTTAAGGTAAATTGTCAACGCCTTAAACCTTTCTTGGAATCGGTGCCGGTAAATGAAACGGCTATGGGTCTTTTTGACCCCGTGTATCGGTAACTTCCCTCTTTTCCATTTTATTTAATGCATCTATACATCTCTTTCATACATTGGGGATAATACATGAGATAAGTGTGGGGGAGGGTTAACATTAAAATGACTAATATAACAACAAAAAAAAAATGTAAAATTTTTTTTGAAAGGTTAGAACAATATTTTGATATATTTTTTGTAAGAAATTAAGTCAATTTTAAGGAATAGGAAAATCATAATTAGGATTTCTTATACTTGGTCAAAGTCAGATAACTTGTTTGATTTTTAGGGTTAGGACGAAAATTTGTAAAAGTAATTTAGTCTTGATATTTACCTTGATGAAATATGCACACTAAATACACTTACACACTTAGGGTTTAAAAACAAAGACTCTTATGCCTTATAAAAAAATATATGTAAAAAAATAAACAAATCTAATTATTGATTAGCTAGGTGCTTTGGCCTAAGCAAGCCTTGGTATTCATGCAAAAGATAATTAGATAAGTTTAAAATATATATATATATATAAATCCTCTGATTAAGCTGGGTATTTGTGCCTCATGAAGTATGAGTATTCACGCCTAAAAGGGGTACATTTTATAAATAAAAACCTTGGTATCGTGGCCTTGTCTGCTTGAGTGTTTAAGTTCTTAGGGGTGTTTTCTCACCTGGTGCCCTAAAACTGTCCGGTTTGTTGTCACCAACTGAAGGCTCGTTACATGAGCAGATTAGAAAGCCTAATGAAATTGTGGAATAAACTCCACCAAAAATAAATATAAATAAGGCATAGGAGTTAATGTTAAAGAACCCTAAGTCAACTTCACAACCACGATGGTGCATACGATTCAGGGTAAATTAATAGACTAGATGAGAGGTATAAATTGACTCCTTACTTTGATTGATGACATGTTTTTGAATAGAGATTGAGTTTCGAAATGAAAAATTGATATTCCTATAACTTATAGATTACTTAAAGCCTTACAAATATACTTCAAAAATTTTCTCCTTTAAAAATGCTTTTCGAAAATACTAACATTTTTTATGGATTTTATGGGTACAATCCACTGAAAACCCTCAAGAGACAAAACTCGTCCTCTAAGGGTAACCTAGAGGTTTAACGGCTTGTTACACATGCTCAGTGCAATCAAGTGACCTGCGAAAGTGGTTGATCAGCAAAAAGCAAGCACTAAAATAAGAGAAGAAAGTGTGGGTTGATGTTACTACTTTGTGATTCTTCCGTTGTAGCGAAGTGGCAATACGGGTCGTATCCAAAAGGAGGGAGAGCGATGGAAGCTTGATGCGGCTTCAAAGTTCAAGAAGAAAGAAAGTTCTTGTTTCCAAATAAAGAATTGAAAAGTGAAAACAAGTTGCTTTTAAGAATTGTTGGAAAATGTTTTGGTGGTTTGTAAAAGTGATTTTTTTCTTAGTTGTAAAAATGCATGGCTAACTTTCTACTAAGTGCTCCCACTAATTTCTAACGTTTGGAAGATAACCTCACGATGGATCATAGGCGACCACAACCCTTTTGCATTGGAACTATTCACGTGAAAATCGAGTGAAAGTTCATCCTAAAACATAGCTTTACATGGCAAAAACTCGGACATTCCCTTATCAAGATCCAATAGAAGGCGAGAATAAGGGAAGACACGAGTGCACTAACGGTATCGGTAAAGTTAAAAGGAAAAGTCTCTAACTTACAATAACAAGCAAAGTACACAACCCATAGATCATTAAAAACTTATTAAGTATGAAGTATAAGAAAGTAAATACTTGTAGGTAAATTAGAGTTAGAACCCTCGTCTTAAGATGCCATAGCTCTTATTTGCACAAGGCCTGTTTGACACTATTGACTCATGTGGGTTATCAATCAAGTGTTAGAAATTAGTGGGTTAGTAGTTAGTTAGCCATGCTATAGAAAAGTTAGTTAGCTATAAAAGTAAAAGAAACAACGGAAAAGAAGTGGAGAGGAGGGAAGTTACGCTACAACAAAGTAAAAGAAAAGAAGTAAAGAGGGAAGAAGTTACACTAAAACAAGGAAGTAAAAGTAAATGGCAAAGACAAGTAAATGGAAAAAAGGAAGAGAAGTAGTACTTGTATTATCTTGTCACCCTTCAAATACAACACTTACACGCTCTCTCTTTCACTCTAATGGCTAAAACTTAAAACTAGAAGAAGAAGAACAACAACTACAAACTAAAAATAAGGCTACACAACTTGCTCTAACTCTGGATCTGCTCAAACTGAAGACCCTTGTGGGTATTTATAGGCACCATGGGAAAGGGGGCCACGTGAACGGCACGTGGCCCAAAGCGTAGGCGCGCGCGCGCCTGGCTTCGGGCAGCGCGTCGCCCAGTCTGACTTCTGATGCCTTGATCTTCTGGATTTGCGATTTGATATCCTGAGCTGACAAAATCTTCATCTTAAAGTCAATGGCTACTTGGTAGGCTTTTAATCACCAATTAACTGGTGATTTAGGTCTTCTTCTTCATTTGCGCACCATGGACCTAGGATCAAGCAAGTAAGATTTTATTAGCAAAATTTTACATGAAATAAATATTGGCCCAAGGTTACAATCACCCGTTTTAGTGTGTTTTGATGATCACAAAACATATATAGTTATTTGTACTAATCATGTTTGTTGTTTCAGTGTGTTTCAGGGTTCTAATGATTCTAGGAGCATTCTTCCCTAAAGGAAGGTGTTTTTGACTCAAGTCACCTCATTTCGGGCTCAAGTATCAAGCTTTACAGATCACATATGGAGAAGCCCACTTGAAGACCTTATAGTCAATTAGAACCAATGTAAGAAATAGTTTGTTAAAGTTTGAGGTTGTAGAATATTGGCTCTAGAACACACACACACACATTTTTCCAAAAATACAGTTTTTAGTTTTGATGTTTTGTTTAAAGTTCATACCTTGGTCTCTATACATGATTCAATGTTTACAAATTTTATATCTTATTTATATCATGTATTTCTATCTTTCCAGCATGATACTTAGTAAATTTTCCTACAAAAATTATTCTGAAAATTTTCAAAGTCCAAAAATTCCTCTCTATTTTCTGTTTTAGGATGGACCGGTCGACCGCACCGGTCGACCGGATCCTGTGTTAGGACGTGCACGCTTGTGCACGTCCGACGGCCGACCGACCGGGCGACCGGCAGAAAATAGATTGCTCACTGTTTTTTTGTCGGTCGGCCGAACGGTCGACCGACCAAAAGTTTCTGCTCTCTGTTTTTGTCGGGCGGCCGACCGGTCGACCCGAGCCCGACGGCTACATGCCAGCAGGGCTGACGGCCGACCGGGACGGTAGACCGCCAAGCCTGCTAGAGCCCAACGGCTCTTTCCTCTTTGGTGATTTTCTGAAATTTGTTTTTGGATTTGTTTTTTAGCAGAACTTCCTTGAGTTTTTGGGATTATTTTGGGATCAAATGAGCTTAATTAAAATGTGTTTTAATCCCTTCCTCTCTCTATAAATAGAGGAGATAGGTCTCTTGCAAAAACACCTAGAAAAATCCCTAGTTTACAAGTTTTTAAAAGAAAGAAAAAGTTTCAAAGCTCTCAATTCTCTCTTGCATTCTTGGCTTTTGTTTTTCAGTTGTGTTCTCAAGCAAGTTTCATTTACAACTGAGTTTGTTTTTCTCACTACACTTCTAGAGCCAAAATTCCCATCCTCATTCTATAAGGAAGTTGTAATGAGAAAGTTTGTAAGAAGTTTGTGATCCTTTTGGTGATCACTTGGCTACTTGTTTCTTCTTCTTGTTCTTGTTGAGATACCTCTTCGGTAGAGGTTTGTAAGTGGTGGATTTCGGTACTCCGGTCTTCAGTAGACCTTGTAAAGTCCTCGGTGGATAGTGGAAACCCTTCACGGCGGTGAAGGCGGGGAGCAGAGCGGTGGCTCGAACCTCGAAACAAATACTTTGTGTTTGCGATTGATTTTCTCTTTGCTCTCTATTGTTCTTACTTTCTTGCTTGTGTTATTGCTATTCTTTCATACCTTGTGATATATCTTGTGTGTATTTCATTATTGCTTCAAATTCATTTCTTGTTACATTGTCGATCATTACTCATACAACAAGATTGCAATACGAACCTCAAACTCATATCTAGAGAAATCACGAGGAAGGAGTTCAGAGCCCTTCACCGGGTATTCGGCTCTTAGTCTTGTTTTGAGTGATCGTTTCATCATTCATTCATACTTATTTTAAAAAGATTGTTAGATTAGCATATACACCTATTCACCCCCCCTCTAGTTGTTTTCAATTGGTATCAGAGCATAGGTCTCTAGGCTCTTGGCTTAACAACCTTAGAGAGATCCTTTATTTGCTAATCACCACATTCATTTCATACTCTTTCACTTAGTAAAAATGGCCGAAGCAATTAAGACCCCCCAAAGTTTGATGGCCTTAACTTTCCCATATGGAAGGTTAAGATGACCGTTTTCTTGCAATCCTTAGGAAGCCGGGTTGCAAAGGCGGTGACCAAACCATTTAGTGCACCCACCGGTGATGAGTCCACTTGGTCCGAAATTGAGACCAAAGAATTTGATGCTAACTCTAGAGCACACTATGCATTACTTCAAGCACTTAATGATGATGATATTGCTAGAGTAATACATTGTAAATCTGCATTTGAAATTTGGTCACATTTGCTTGTTACACATGAGGGGACCTCACAAGTGAAGAGGGCTAAGATAGACCTTCTTCGGTCCCAATATGAGAATTTTTCTATGAATGAAATGAAACCATAGATGATATGGTTACTAGATTTACCAAGATTGCTAATGGACTTTCTTCTCTAGGTGATGGTATTGACAACGACCAAAGAGTAAGGAAGATCATCCGGGCTCTTCCACCTTCTTGGGAAGTCAAAGCCACTACCTTGAAGGAACTCAACGACAAGGAGGAGATGGAGCTTATAGGTCTCATTGGGAACCTCAAGACCCATGAGATGGAAAGAAAAGCAAGAGAAGAAATGGCCCCCTCCAAGAAGAAAGCTATTACCTTCAAAAGTCAATCCTCATACTCTGACGAAGACGATGAAGAAGAAGATGACGAAGAGCTCTCACTTCTTGTTAAGAACGTTCGGAGGATATATAACAAGGCAAAGTTCCAAGGTAGAAGGAGATGGCAAGGAGGCAAAGAAGAGAGGAAAATTATTTGCTTCAATTGCCAAAAACCGGGTCATATTGTTGCGGAATACCCGGATAAAGTCAAGCCTTCCACCTCCAAGAAGCCTTACAAGAAGAAAGCATTGAAGGCTACATGGGATTCCGAGAGTGAATCCGAGGAAGAAGTTGACACCGCCAACATGTGCTTCATCGCTAATGAAGGCACAAGCAAGGTAACCCCTTCCACCTCTTTTGATGATGAGCTTTCCATGGATGAATTAGGAGAAGCATTTGTAGAACTCTCACATAACTATGATGTTCTTAAGAAAAAGTATTTAAATATGAAAAAGAAAAATGAGTCTCTTAATCATCATGTTTTTACTCTTACTAAAGAAAAAGATGAATTATCTTCTACTTAGTTTCCACCCAAAAAGATTTTGATAACTATAAGATTTCTTGCAAGGGTAAGTTTCCACAAGTTAATGAAAATGAGATTTTCATGCTAAAAGAGAAAATTGATTCTTTAGGAGTTATTTTGAAAAAGTGTGAATTTGATAAGAATAGGCTTGAGGCTATGTTTCCTAAGAAACAAGCCCCTAAGAAACAACCCCATGTTATGCATGCTCATGTTCATAAATCACAACATTTACATCATGCCAAACCCCCCAAACATGCTCACCCTCCACACACACATCATGCATTCATGTATGGGAAGGTATTTTCATGCACTTTTTGTGGCCGTAAAGGTCACTTAGTTAAGTTTTGCTATGATAGACTTAATGCATCTCATCATAATGTTTGGGTTCGAAATACTAACTTTCAAGGACCTAAAAAAATTTGGGTACCAAAGTCAATAAACTTATTAAATGATGTAGGTACTTTCCAAGGTGCAACGACGTAAAGGATTGTGGTATCTTGATAGTGGTTGCTCAAGGCACATGACTTGGGATATCAACAACTTTGCAACCCTATCAAGATACCATGAAGGTGGCACCGTCACCTTTGGAGATGATACCAAGGGTAAAATCATCGGTATTGGTAATGTTAAACTTGGTACATCCCCTTTAATAGAAAATGTTGTTTTAGCTGATGGCCTCAAGCATAATCTCTCGAGTATTAGTCAACTTTGTGATAAAGGTTTTGATGTTGTTTTTGATAATTTAGCTTGTAAAGTTATCGATAGACTTTCCAACACATGTATTTTTTCCGGTTTTCGTGAAAGCAATATATATATGATTGATTTGTCTAATATGTCTTGCAATATCACTTGTTTGAAAGCCCTCGATGATGACTCTTGGTTATGGCATAGAAGATTAGGCCACATTTCTTTTGACCATCTATCTAGGTTAAACAACAAGGAAATGGTGAAGGGTATTCCTTACTTGAACTTTGAAAAGGACCGCGTTTGTGATGCGTGCCAACTTGGAAAACAAACCAAGTCCTCTTTCAAGTCAATTAAGAATATCATGACATCACGTCCCTTGGAGTTGATCCATATGGATTTGTTTGGTCCTACTCAAACCAAAAGTCTAAGTGGGAATCGTTTTGCATTTGTTTTTGTTGATGATTTTTCGCGTTTTACATGAATTTTCTTTTTAGAGCACAAAAATCAAGCCTTTTCACATTTTCAAGCCTTTAAGAAAAGAGTTGAAAAGGAAAAGATTTTTCAATTTTAAGAATAAGAAGTGATAGAGGAGGTGAATTCATTAACCTACCCTTTATCACTTTTTGTGAAGAACATGGAATTAAGCATGAACTATCTTGTCCTAGAACTCCACAACAAAATGGAGTAGTTGAACGGAAAAATCGGACATTACAAGAGATGGCTAGGACAATGATTAGTGAATACGGTCTCCCACAATATTTGTGGGCCGAGGCCGTTAATACATCATGCTATATATCAAATCATGTTTTCTTATGCAAAAAATACTTCAAAAACATCTTTTGAGATTTATTTTTCTAGAAAGCCAAATGTTTCATACTTTAAAGTTTTTGGATGCAAATGTTTTGTTTTAAATACAAAAGACAATTTGGGAAATTTGATGCTAGGTCTTATGAAGCAATCTTTGTAGGTTACTCAAATACTAGTAAACTTATAGAGTTTTCAATAAGTCATTCTTAACTATTGAAGAGTCTATCCATGTAAAATTTGAGGAATCTAATGTGTTTGTTAAGAATGTTGTAGAAATAGATTTTTTGCATGAAGACATGGAGAAAGTCACTTTGAAGGACTCACCTACTCTTGAAGGCATGCCAAAGGATGATGAAGGAAGTGCAACTATGGATCAAGAGGCTCAAGGAAATGAAATTCAAAGAATTGAAGTGGAGCCTACTCAATAACTTCCAAAAGATTGGAGATACAATCCACATCATCCCAAGGACCTTATTTTAGGTGAAGTATCTCAAGGGGTAACTACTCGTTCTCAACTTTATGACTTTTGTGGACACTATGCTTTTATTTCTCATGTTGAACCCAAAAGCGTCCTCGAAGCCGAGGCCGACTCATATTGGTTGCTAGCCATGCAAGAGGAACTCAATCAATTTGAGCGCAATCATGTATGGCACTTTGTTCCTAGGACCCACGATAGACCAACAATTAGTACTAAGTGGATCTTTAAGAACAAGTTGGATGAGTTGGGTAACGTTGTTAGGAATAAAGCTAGGTTAGTTGCCCAAGGTTACACTCAAATCGAAGGTATCGATTTTGATGAAACCTTTGCACCCGTAGCACGGCTTGAAGCCATACGGATGACACTTGCATTTGCTTCATATAAAGATTTTAAGCTTTTTCAAATGGATGTTAAAAGTGCTTTCTTAAATGGACTTATTGAAGAGGAGGTGTATGTTGAACAACCCCCCGGGTTTGTTGATCCTACACATCCGGATTTTATTTTCAAACTTGACAAAGCTCTTTATGGTTTAAAACAAGCCCCTAGGGCTTGGTATGAAAGGCTTTCTTCATTTCTAATTTCAAATGGTTTTAAGAAAGAAAAAATTGATACTACTTTATTTACAAAACATGTAGAAAATGATATTCTTATTGTGCAAAGTTATGTGGATGATATCATTTTTGGTTTTACTAATGAAACCCTTTGCCAAGCTTTTGAATCATGCATGAAGGAAGAATTCGAAATGTCTATGATGGGTGAGCTCAACTATTTCCTTGGTCTCCAAATCAAGCAAAGAAAGGATGGGATCTTCATCAATCAAGCCAAGTACACAAAGGAACTTAGCAAGAGATTTGGACTTGAAGGAGTTAGAACTAGTAAAACTCCTATGGCAACAACCACCAAGCTTGACAAGGATGAACAAGGTAAAAGTGTAGATATTAAGCTTTATCGTAGCATGATTGATAGTTTATTGTATTTGACGGCTAGTAGGCCGGATATTATGTTTTGTGTATGTCTTTGTGCTCGTTTTCAATCATGTCCTAAGGAGTCTCATTTAGTAGCGGTAAAACGCATTATTAGATACCTTAAGGGCATAATTGAAATGGGTTTGTGATATCCGAAAATTAGACTATTTGAAATGAAGAGTTTTTTCGGATGCCGACTATGCGGGTTGTAGGGTAGATAGGAAGAGTACAAGTGGAACATGTCAATTTCTTGGTAATTGTCTTGTTTCTTGGTCTTCCAAAAAGTAAAATTCGGTAGCCCTTTCAACCGCTGAGGCGGAGTATGTTGCAGCCGGAGCTTGTTATGCACAAGTTCTTTGGATGAAACATACTCTCCTTGACTATGATTTGCATTTTGATCATATTAAAATATTTTGTGATAATACTAGTACTATTCATATGACTAAAAATGCAAATCAACATAGTAAAACTAAGCACATTGACATTAGATATCACTTTCTTAGAGATTATTATGAGAAAGGTGATATTGATATTGATTATGTTTCTACCGATTTTCAACTTGCTGATATTTTTACAAAACCTTCAGACTATGCTAGATTTTAATTTATTTGTGGTGAGTTGAATGTTTGCATTATGGACTCTTGAACAAAAATTTTCTTATTGTTTACCCTTTTTGATGTATGACAAAAAGTGGGCAAAAAAGTTTAGTTTATTAGTTTAGTTTATTTTAACTTTAGAGTTTTAAGTTTTTATGCACTTTGAATTTTATTTTGTGCATTGTGTTTTATGCTTTATGTATATAGCCATTCATTTTTATACATAGTCATTCTTTTATACATAGCATAAATTGAGGGGGAGCTTCCATGCTCCTTTCTCATGTTTAAAATAACTATATGTTTTGTCATCATCAAAAAGGGGGAGATTGTTGGCCCAAGGTTACAATCACCCGTTTTAGTGTGTTTTGATGATCACAAAACATATATAGTTATTTGTACTAATCATGTTTGTTGTTTTAGTGTGTTTCAGGGTTCTAATGATTCTAAGAGCATTCTTCCCTAAAGGAAGGTGTTTTTGACTCAAGTCACCTCATTTCGGGCTCAAGTATCAAGCTTTGCAAGATCACATATGGAGAAGTCCACTTGAAGACCTTGTAGTCAATTAGAACCAATGTAAGAAATAGTTTGTTAAAGTTTGAGGTTGTAGAATATTGGCTCTAGGACACACACACACATTTTTCCAAAAATACAGTTTTTAGTTTTGATGTTTTGTTTAAAGTTCATGCCTTGGTCTCTATACATGATTCAATGTTTACAAATTTTATATCTTGTTTATATCATGCATTTCTATCTTTCCAGCATGATACTTAGTAAAATTTTCCTACAAAAATTATTCAGAAAATTTTCAAAGTCCAAAAATTCCTCTCTATTTTCTGTTTCAGGCTGGACCGGCTGACCGCACCGGTCGACTGGATCCTGTGTCAGGACGTGCACTCTTGTGCACGTCCGACGGCCGACCGACCGGCAGAAAACAGATTGCTCACTATTTTTTTGTCGGTCGGCCGAACGGTCGACCGACCAAAAGTTTCTGCTCTCTATTTTTTGTCGGGCGGCCGACCGGTCAACCCGAGCCCAACGGCTATATGCCAGCAGGGCTGACGGCCGACCGGGACGGTCGACCGCCAAGCCTGCCGGAGCCCAACAGCTCTTTCCTCTTTGGTGATTTTTTGAAATCTGTTTTTGGATCTGTTTTTTGGCAGAACTTCCTTGAGTTTTTGGGATTATTTTGGGATCAAATGAGCTTAATTAAAATGTGTTTTAATCCCTTCCTCTCCCTATAAATAGAGGAGATAGGTCTCTTGCAAAAACACCAAGAAAAATCCCTAGTTTACAAGTTTTCCAAAGAAAGAAAAAGTTTCAAAGCTCTCAATTCTCTCTTGCATTCTTGGCTTTTGTTTTTCAGTTGTGTTCTCAAGCAAGTTTCATTTACAACTGAGTTTGTTTTTCTCACTACCCTTCTAGAGCCAAAATTTCCATCCTCATTCTATAAGGAAGTTGTAAAGAGAAAGTTTGTAAGAAGTTTGTGATCCTTTTGGTGATCACTTGGCTACTTGTTCCTTCTTCTTGTTCTTGTTGAGATACCTCTTCGGTAGAGGTTTGTAAGTGGTGGAGTTCGGTACTCCGGTCTTCGGTAGACCTTGTAAAGTCCTCGGTGGATAGTGGAAACCCTTCACGGCGGTGAAGGCGGGGAGTAGAGCGGTGGCTCAAACCTCGAAACAAATACTTTGTGTTTGCGATTGATTTTCTCTTTGCTCTCTATTGTTCTTACTTTCTTGCTTGTGTTATTGCTATTCTTTCATACCTTGTGATATATCTTGTGTGCATTTCATTATTGCTTCAAATTTATTTCTTGTTACATTGTCGATCATTACTCATACAAAAAGATTGCAATACGCACCTCAAATTCATATCTAGAGGAATCACGAGGAAGGAGTTCAGAGCCCTTCACCGGGTATTTGGCTCTTAGTCTTGTTTTGAGTGATCGTTTCATCATTCATTCATACTTGTTTTAAAAAGATTGTTAGATTAGCATATACACCTATTCACCCCCCTCTAGGTGTTTTCAATAAATATGAGAACGTAATGAAAATTATGCAAAATTAGAGACTAATCACACTCCCACACTTATCTTTTTGCTCGTCCCGAGCAAAACAAAAATAAGAAGACTATTATACCACTTTCGCAGGTGATGCGATTGCACTGAGCATGTGCAACAAGCCTTTAAACCTCTAGGTTTCCCCTAAAGGAGGATTGTTGTCTCCTGAGGATTTTCAGCAGATTGCACCCGCAAAATCCAGCAAGTAAAGAAGTTAGTTGTTAGAAAGAATTTTTCTCTCTTTTTTCTTTTTTTTATTTATGAAAAAGAACTTTCAATCATCTAAGTAAAAATGACCGAATGATGTAAGAATTAGGTTTAACTCTCATAAGTCCTCTTATACTTTAGCCTTCATAAAGGAAGAAACTATGGTTTTTCTTTAAATTTAGAAAGGATCTTGTACTTCTAACTCATTCTTTTATTTTGCTTTAGATAGATATGCATAATCTGCAAGTGTGATGTGCTTGAGATTTTTCAACTCAACTTTGAATATCATTTAATTTTATTAATATTTACTTAATATTCTTGGTTCCATTAGGCTTTCTACTTCACTTATGTAAAACATATCAAACCGATGACTCCCAAACCAGATGGTCTTAGGGCACCAGGTGGAAAAACATCCTTCAGGTCAAATATGCAACTGGAGTAGGCCACGAAATCAAGATTTATTTATACATTATTGTATATAGAATTTTTTTTGGCGTGAGTAATCATGCTTCATGAGGCACAATTATCCAACTTTTTTTTTCAGAGTTGTGTCTCTAAATCCCAAGCATGTGTGTGGGTTATGGATATTCTACTAAGGCTAAATAAAAGGTTTGAGTTATTTTCCTTATCCCTTCTAAGTTTTTAGTCAAACCAATCTTTCTTATTTATTTAGGCAAAAATAAAGATTCATTAATAAGGTTCCCTTAATTCCTAAAATCTTTTGGTATTTTTATAAAGAGTATGAAATGTCTTTTCAATATGGAGATTTTTTTTATTTTTTTATTTTTATTTTTATTTTTATTATTTTTTTTGAAAGAAAGAGAAAGAATAAAAGAAAAAGTGTTAGCACCCCCCCACACCTATCTAATGCATTGTCCTCAATGAATGCATATGGAAATACAAATGCAATAAATAGGGGGAAGAAATAATGTCACCGTCTTCGTGGACTCAGGCCGGCCAAATGCGAATAGGCTAAAGAAATGTCAAAAGGAATGTAAAAGGGGTAAGCATATAAACAATTTTTTATTTTTATTTTTTATTTATTTGTTGTGGTTAGGTGTATGACGGGGCAAAAAGAGTCAGCACACTATCATCCGAGTCATAGGCTCATTGGTCAAGAAGGGCTTCAGTCTTTACCCATTCACTTTGAATTCCGTGTTGTTCTTAGGGTCTGCAATAAGCACAATACCGTGTGGGAAAATAGTGCGCATAGTGAACGGTCCCGACCAACGATTTTTCAGCTTCCTCGCGAAAATATGAAGCCTAGAGTTATACAGCAGAACCTTATCTCCCAGTGCAAAGTTTTCCGAGTTATGATTTGGTCATGGAAAAGTTTAGTCCTGCTCTTGGCGATTCGGGCATTCTCATAGACTTCATTCTGTATCTCCTCTAATTCTGAAATCTGTAGTCTTCTAAGCTCACCGGCCTTGGTTAGATCAAAGTTGAGTTGCTT
Source organism: Agave tequilana (assembly GCA_038442645.1). Taxonomy (NCBI): domain Eukaryota; kingdom Viridiplantae; phylum Streptophyta; class Magnoliopsida; order Asparagales; family Asparagaceae; genus Agave; species Agave tequilana. Next base: position 26,400 of record JAVJIF010006469.1, read on the forward strand.
AATTGCCCAGAGGGCCCGGTATTCTAACTCTACTGGCAGACGACAAGCTTTTCCAAACACGATTCTATAAGGAGACATCTCCAGAACTGTCTTAAAAGCAGTGCGGTAAGCCCACAATGCATCATTGAGCTTAACCGACCAATCCTTTCTGTTTTGTCCGACAGTCTTTTCCAGAATGAGCTTGATCTGTCGGTTGGTGACCCCGACCTGCCCATTTGTCTGGGATGATACGGAGTAGATAACTTGTGATTGATAGAATATTTTCGCATCAGAGCTTCAAAAACTCTGTTGCAGAAATGTGATCCATTATCACTAATTATCGCTCTAGAGGTGCCAAATCGGGAGAAGATGTTCTCTTTGAGAAATTTGACAACCACTTTGTTGTCATTCGTCTTAATTGGCACAGCTTCTACCCACTTAGAGACATAATCTACAACAACCAAAATGAACTGGTTGCAGAAGGAATTGGGGAATGGCCCCATGAAATCGATACCCCAAACATTAAAAATTTCAACTTCAAGGATCGGGCTCAGGGGCATCATGTCTCTTCTTGAAATTTTCCCAATTTTCTGACTATTTGCGCATGACTTGCAAAAATGATATGAGTCTTTGAACAAAGTGGGCCAGTAGAACCCACTTTGTAGAACCTTCTCTGCAGTCTTGCGGGGACCGAAGTGTCCTCCGCATGCAAGGTCATGGCAAAAGCTGAGCACACTCCTCTGTTCCTCCTCTGGTATGCATCGTCTAATAATTTGGTCGGGACAAGACTTAAAAAGATACAGTTCTTCCAAAAGAAGTACCGTACTTGGGCAAAGAAGCGGTCTTGGTCTTGTTTTGTCCAGTCAGCGGGTAATTGTCCCGTGGCCAGGTAATTAACAATGTCCGCATACTAAGGTTCCTTAAGAATGGCTAGGATGTGCTCGTTTGGGAAATCCTCGTTGATCGGAGCTTGGATGGTTGGTGCATTCGGAATTCGTGAAAGATGATCAGCGACCACATTTTCTATGCCTCGTTTATCCCAGATTTCTATGTCAAATTCTTGAAGTAAAAGGATCCACCGAATCAGTCGGGCTTTTACTTCCTCCTTGGTCATGAGGTATTTCAGAGTCGAGTGATCTGTAAAAATCACCGTCTTTGAACCTAACAAGTAAGGCCGGAACTTCTCTAACGCAAATACAACGGCAAAGAATTCCTTCTCAGTCGTTGTATAATTCTGTTGGGCGTCATTCAAGGTCCTACTCGTATAGTAAATCACGTGCTACCTATTATCGATGCGCTGTCCTAAAACAGCGCCAATAGCGGAATCAGATGCATCACACATGATTTCAAATGGCTGGGCCCAATTAGGAGCAGAAATAATAGGCGCAGAAATAAGTTCTTGTTTAAGCTTCCCCCATGACTCGAAACATCATCGTTGAAATCAAAGGGCACGTCCTTAGCGAGCAGGTTGGTTAAGTGCCTAGCGATTTTGCTAAAATTCTTAATGATCCGCCGGTAGAACCCAGCATGCCCTAGAAAGGATCTAATATCCTTGATGCTCTTGGGTGGTGGATGATCGGCAAAAAGCAAGCACTAGAATAAGAGAAGGAAGTGTGGGTTGATGTTACTGCTTTTGCGATTCTTCCGTAGTAGCGAAGTGGCTATACGGGTCATATCCACAAGGAGGGAGAGCGATGGAAGCTTGATGCGACTTCAAAGTTCAAGAAGAAAGAAAGAAAGTTCTTGTTAAATAAAGAATTGAAAAGTGAAAATAATTTGTTTCTAAGAATTGTTGGAAAATGTTTTGGGAGTTTGTAAAAGTAATTTTTTTCTTAGTTGTAAAAATGCATGGCTAACTTTCTACTAAGTGCTCCCACTAATTTCTAACTTTTGGAAGATAGCCTCATGATGGATCATAGGTGAACACAAACCTTTTGCATTGGAACTATTCACGAGGAAATCGAGTGAAAGTTCATCCTAAAACTTAGCTTTACACGGCAAAAACTCGGACATTCCCTTATCAAGATCCGATAGAAGGCGAGAATAAGGGAAGACTCGAGTGCACTATTGGTATCGGCAAAGTTAAAAGGAAAAGTCTCTAACTTACAATAACAAGTAAAGTACACAACTCATAGATCATCAAAACTCATTAAGCATGAAGTATAAGAGAATAAATACTTGTAGGTAAATTAGAGTTAGAACCCTCGTCTTAAGATGCCATAGCTCTTGTTTGCACAAGGCTTGTTTGACACTATTGACTCGTTTGGGTTATCAATCAAGTGTTAGAAATTAGTAGGTTAGTGGTTAGTTAGCCATGCTAATGAAAAGTTAGTTAGCCATAAAAGTAAAAGAAACAATTTAAGGGTGAAAGTGAGAAAGTGAGGAATTGAGGAAGTAGTAATAATTCCCTTTGAAACTTGAGTATTGGTTAGTAAGTTTTCCGGCGTTTGGATGTTGTTGGGAAGTGTGGTTTGAAAAATGTTTTGTCTTTTCCGGTGTTTGAATAGTAATGTGAAAGTGGAAGTGAAAAAGTTGACCACAAAGTTGACCGTAAAATAATATTAAAATAAAAATTAATTAAGAAAAATAAAAAATAGACTGTAATTAGAATGCAAGTGAGATTTACATGGTCAAATGTTTTATGCTATAATTTATTACAAATGAGATTTACATGACCACAAAATTAACTGTAGCACTCTGGAAGTGAGAAAATGGTTGTGTAAAAGAGAAAAGATAAAAAGAAAAGAGGTTTTTTATTTTCCTTTTCCAGTGTTTGGATAGATAGGAAAGTGAGTAATTATACTTCCCTATTTCCTTACTTCTGCCCACTTCCTTGCAACCAAACAGCCCGTAAGAAAAGTTAAAGAGAAGAAGTTACACTAAAACAAAGTAAAAGAAAAGAGGCGAAGAAGAAAGAAGTTACATTACAACAAAGAAGTAAAAGTAAATGGCAAAGATAAGTAAATGGAAAGAAGGAAGAGAAGTAGTACTTGTATTATCTTGTCACCCTTCAAATACAACACTTACACACTCTCTCTCTTTCACTCTAATGGCTAAAACAACAACTAGAAGAAGAACAACAACAACTACTACAAACCTAAAAACAAGATTACAAAAACTTGCTCTAACTCTGGATCTGCTCAAACTGAAGACCCCAGGGGGGTATTTATAGACACCAGGGGAAAGGGGGCCACGTGGGAAGCACGTGGCCCAAAGCGCAGGCGCGCGGGCCCAAAGGGCCGCGGAAACGCGGCCTGGGCCGCGTTTTCGCGGCCCTGCCAGGGCGACGCGTGCCTGGCTTCGGGCAGCGCATCGCCTAGACTGTCTTCTGATGCCTTGATCATCTTGATTTGCGATTTGATACCCTGGGCTGACAAAATCTTCACCCTAAAGTCAATGGCTACTTGGTAGGCTTTTAATCACCAATTAAATGGTGATTTAGGTCTTCTTATTCATTTGCACATCATGGACCTAGGATCAAGCAAGTAAGGTTTTATTAGCAAAATTTTACATGAAATAAATATGAGAATGTGATGAAAATTATGCAAATTTAGGGACTAATCACACCCCCACACTTACCTTTTTGCTCGTCCCGAGCAAAACAAAATAAGAAAATTATTATACCACTTTCGCAGGTGATGCGATTGCACTGAGCATGTGCAACAAATCGTTAAACCTCTAGGTTTCCCCTAGAGGAGGAATGTTGTCTCCTGAGGGTTTTCAGTGGATTGCACCCACAAAATCCAGTAAGTAAAGAAAAGAAGTTAGTTGTTTAGAAATATATTTTTTTTTCATGAAAATGAACTTTCAATCATCTAAGTAAAAATGACCGAATGATGTAAAAATTAGGTTTAACCCTCATAAGTCCTCTTATACTTTAGCCTTCATAAAAGAAGAAACTATGATTTTTCTTTAAATTTAGAAAGGATCTTGTACTTCTAACTCATTCTTTTATTTTGCTTTAGATAGATATGCATAATTTGTAAGTGTGATGTGTTTGGGATTTTTCAACTCAACTTTGAATATCATTTAATTTTATTAATATTTACTTATTATTCTTGGTTCCATTAGGCTTTCTACTTCACTTATGTAACACATATCAAACCGATGACTCCCAAACCAGATGGTCTTAGGGCACCAGGTGGAAAAACACCCTTCAGGTCAAATATGTTAGTGGAGTAGGCCACAAAATCAAGATTTATTTATACATTATCGTATATAGATTTTTTTTTGGCGTGAGTAATCATGCTTCATGAGGCACAATTATCCAGCTTTTCTTTCTTTTCTTTTTTTTCTTTTTTTTCTTTTTTAAGAGTTGTGTCTCTAAATCCCAAGCATGTGTGTGTGGATTATGCATATTCTACTAATGCTAAATAAACGGTATGAGTTATTTTCCTTATCCTTTCTAACTTTTTAGTCAAACCAATCTTTCTTATTTATTTAGGCAAAAATAAAGATTCATTAATAAGGTTCCCGTAATTCCTACAATCTTTTGGTATTTTTATAAAGAGTATGAAATTTCTTTTCAATCTGGAGATTTTTTTTTTGAAAGAAAAAGAAAGAATAAAAGGAAAAAGAAAAAGTGTTAGCACCCCCACACCTATCTAAGGCATTGTCCTCAATGAATGCATATGGAAATGCAAATGCAATAAATAGGGGAAAGAAAATGATGTCACCGTCTTCGTAGACTCGGGCCGACCAAGTGCGAATAGCTAAAGAAATGTCAAAAAGAATGTACACGGGGTAAGCATATAAATTTTTATTTATTTATTTATTTATTTATTTATTTGTTTGTTGTGGTTAGATGTATGACGGGGAAAAAAGAGTCAGCACACTATCATCTGGAGTCATAGGCTCAGTGGTCAAGAAGGGCTTCAGTCTTTGCCCATTCACTTTGAATTCCGTGTTGTTCTTAGGGTCTGCAATAAGCACAACACCGTGTAGGAAAATAATGCGCACAATGAACGGTCCTGACCAACGAGTTTTCAGTTTCCTCGCGAAAATATGAAGCCTAGAGTTATACAGCAGAACCCTATCTCCCGGTGCAAAGTTTTTCTGGGTTATGATGTGGTCATGAAAAAGTTTAGTCCTGCTCTTGGTGATTCGGGCATTCTCATAGGCTTCATTTCGTATCTCCTCTAATTCTGAAATCTGTAGTTTCCTAAGTTCACCGGCCTTGGTCAGATCAAAGTTGAGTTGCTTAATTGCCCAGAGGGCCCGGTGTTCTAACTCTACTAGCAGATGACAGGCTTTTTCAAACACGATTCTATAAGGAGACATCCCCAGAACTGTCTTAAAAGCAGTGCGGTAAGCCCACAATGTATCATTGAGCTTAACCGACCAATCCTTTCTGTTTTGTCCGACAGTCTTTTCCAGAATGAGCTTGATCTGTCGGTTGGTGACCCCGACCTGCCCATTTGTCTTGGGATGATACGGAGTAGATAACTTGTGATTGATGGAATATTTTCACATCAGAGCTTCAAAAACTCTGTTGCAGAAATGTGAACCATTATCACTAATTATCGCTATGGGGGTGCCAAATCGGGAGAAGATGTTCTCTTTGAGAAATTTGATAATCACTTTGTTGTCATTCATCTTAGTTGGCACAGTTTCTACCCACTTAGAGACATAATCTACAGCAATCAAAATGAACTGGTTGCCGAAGGAATTGGGAAATGGCCCCATGAAATCGATACCTAATACATCAAAAATTTCAACTTCAAGGGTCGGGTTCAGGGGCATCATGTCTCTTCTTGAAATTTTCCCAATTTTCTGACAATTTGCGCATGACTTGCAAAAATGATATGAGTCTTTGAACAAAGTGGGCCAGTAGAACCCACTTTGTAGAACCTTCTCTGCAGTCTTGCGGGGACCGAAGTGTCCTCCGCATGCAAGGTCATGACAAAAGCTGAGCACACTCCTCTGTTCCTCCTCTGGTATGCACTGTCTAATAATTTGTTCGGGACAATACTTAAAAGGATACGGTTCTTCCCAGAAGAAGTACCGTACTCGGGCAAAGAAGCGGTCTTGGTCTTGCTTTGTCCAGTCAGCGGGTAATTGTCCCGTGGCCAGGTAATTAATAATGTTCGCATACTAGGGTTCCTTAAGAATGGCTAGGATGTGCTCGTCTGGGAAATCCTCGTTGATCGGAGCTTGGATGGTTGGTGTATTCGGAATTCCTGAGAGATGACCAGCGACCACATTTTCTATACCTCGTTTATCCCGGATTTCTAAGTCAAATTCTTGAAGCAAAAGGATCCACCGAATCAATCAGGCTTTTGCTTCCTTCTTGGTCATGAGGTATTTCAGAGCCGAGTGATCCGTAAAAATCACCGTCTTCGAACCTAACAAGTAAGGCCGGAACTTTTCTTACGTAAAGACAACGGCCAAGAATTCCTTCTCAGTCGTTGTATAGTTCTGTTGGGCGTCATTCAAAGTCCTACTCGAGTAATAAATCACGTGCTGCTTATTGTCTATGCGCTGTCCTAGAACAGCGCCAATAGCAAAATCAAATGCATCACACATGATTTTAAATGGCTGGGTCCAATTAGGAGCAGAAATGATAGGCACAGAGATAAGTTCTTGCTTAAGCTTCCCCCATGATTTAAAACACTCATCGTTGAAATCAAAGGGCACATAGGCCTAGCGATTTTGCTAAAATCCTTAATGAACCATCGGTAGAACCCAGCATGCCTTAAAAAGGATCTAATATCCTTGGTTCTTTTGGGTGGTGGAAGCTTAGCAATCACTTCTACTTTAGCCTTATCCACTTCTATGCCTTTCCTCGAAATCCCAAGACAATCCCCTTGAAAAATCCCTAGAGGGGGGGGGTGAATAGGTGTAAATGCTAATCTAACAATCTTTTTAAAACAAGTATGAATGAATGATGCAACGATCTCTCAAAATAAGACTAAGAGCTGAATACCCAGTGAAGGGCTCTGAACTCCTTCCTCGTGATTCCTCTAGATATGAGTTTGAGGCGCGTATTGCAATCTTGTTGTATGAGTAATGATCGACAATGTAACAAGAAATGAATTTGAAGCAATAATGAAATGCACAAAAGATATATCACAAGGTATGAAAGAATAGCAATAACACAAGCAAGAAAGTAAGAGCAATAGAGAGCAAAGAGAAAATCAATCGCAAACACAAAGTATTTGTTTCGAGGTTCGAGCCACCGCTCTACTCCCCGCCTTCACCTCCGTGAAGGGTTTCCACTATCCACCGAGGACTTTACAAAGGTCTTCCAAAGACCGGAGTACCGAACTCCACCACTTACAAGCCTCTACCAAAGAGGTATCTCCACAAGAGGAACAAAAAGAACAAGTAACCAAGTGATCACAATAAAAATCACAAACTCTTTACAACACTTCTCTTTTACAACACCTTATAGAATGAGGATTGGAATTTTGGTTCTAGAAGTGTAGTGAGAAAACTAAAGCTCAGTTGTAAATTGATCTTGCTAGAAAACACAACTGAAAAACAAAGGCCAAGAATGCAAGTGAGAATTGAGAGCTTTGAAACTTTTTTTTTTTGAAAACTTGTAAACTAGGGATTTTTCTTGGTATTTTGCAAGAGACCACTCTCCTCTATTTATAGGGAGAAGAAGGGATTAAAACACATTAAAATAGAGTTTATTTGATCAGAAAATAATCCCTAAAACTTCAGAGTAATTCTGCTACAAAACAGGGTGAAAACAGATTTTCAGAATTTCACCAAAGAGGAAATAGCCGTTGGCAGCTGGCAGGCTTGGCGGTCGGCCGTCCCGGTCGGCCGTCAGCCCTGCTGGCATATAGCCGTTTGGCTCGGGTCGACCGGTCGGCCGACCGGCAAAGAGAAGGAAACACAGTATTGTATAGGCGGTCGACCGACCAACAAAAACAGAGAGCAGAAGTTTTTGCTCGGTCGGCCGGTCGGCCGACCGACAAAAAACAGAGAGCAGAAGTTTTCGGTCGGTCGGCCGGCCGACAGACGTGCACGAGCGTGCACATCAAGGACACAGGATCCAGTCGACCGGTCCGGTCGGCCGGTCCAGCCTGACACAGAAAAACTGAGAGGAAATTTTTTTGGACTTTGAAAAATTTCAGAATAATTTTTCTACGAAAATTTTACTAAGTATCATGCTGGAAAGATAGAAATACATGATATAAACAAGATATAAAATTTGTATACATTGAATCATGTATAGAGACCAAGGCATGAACTTTAAACAAAACATCAAAACTAAAAACTGTATTTTTGAAAAATGTGTGTGTGTCCTAGAGCCAATATTCTACAACCTCAAACTTTAACAAACTATTCTTACATTGGTTCTAATTGACTACAAGGTCTTCAAGTGGGCTTCTCCATATGTGATCTTGCAAAGCTTGATACTTGAGCCCGAAATGAGGTGACTTGAATCAAAAACACTTTCCTTTAGGGAAGAATGCTCCTAGAATCATTAGAACCCTGAAACACACTAAAACAACAAACATGATTAGTACAAATAACTATATATGTTTTGTGATCATCAAAACACACTAAAACGGGTGATTGTAACCTTGGGCCAACAATCTCCCCTTTTTGATGATGACAAAACATATAGTTATTTTAAACATGGGAAAGGAGCATGGAAGCTCCCCCTCAATTTATGCTATGTATAAAAGAATGACTATGTATAAAAATGAATGGCTATATACATAAAGCATAAAACACAATGCACAAAACAAAAATCCAAAGTGCATAAAAACTTAAAACTCTAAAGTTAAAATAAACTAAACTAATAAACTAAACTTTTTCTTCCCTTTTTGTCATACATCAAAAAGGGTAAACAAAATAAGAAAATGTTCTTTCAAGAATCTATAATACAAACATTCAACTCACCACAAATAAATGAAAATCTAGCATAGTCTAGAGGTTTTGTAAAAATATCGGCAAGTTGAAAATCGGTAGAAACATAATCAATATCAATATCACCTTTCTCATAATGATCTCTATGAAAGTGATATCTAATGTCAATGTGCTTAGTTTTACTATGTTGATTTGAATTTTTAGTCATATGAATAGTACTAGTATTATCACAAAATATTTTAATATGATCAAAATGCAAATTATAGTCAAGGAGAGTATGTTTCATCTAAAGAACTTGTGCACAACAAGCTCCGGCTGCAACATACTCCGCCTCGGCGGTTGAAAGGGCTACCGAATTTTGCTTTTTGGAAGACCAAGAAACAAGACAATTACCAAGAAATTGACATGTTCCACTTGTACTCTTCCTATCTACCCTACAACTCGTATAGTCGGCATCCGAAAAACTCTTCATTTCAAATAGTCCAGTTTTCGGATACCACAAACCCATTTCAATTGTGCCCTTAAGGTATCTAATAATGCGTTTTACCGCTACTAAATGAGACTCCTTAGGACATGATTGAAAACGAGCACAAAGACATACACAAACATAATATCCGGCCTACTAGCCGTCAAATACAATAAACTACCAATCATGCTACGATAAAGCTTAATGTCTACACTTTTACCTTGTTCATCCTTGTCAAGCTTGGTGGTTGTTGCCATGGGAGTTTTGCTAGTTCTAGCTCCTTCAAGTCCAAATCTCTTGATAAGTTCCTTTGTGTACTTGGCTTGATTGATGAAGATCCCATCCTTTCTTTACTTGATTTGGAGACCAAGGAAATAGTTGAGCTCACCCATCATAGACATTTCGAATTCTTCCTTCATGCATGATTCAAAGCTTGGCAAAGGATTTCATTAGTAGAACCAAAAATGATATCATCCACATAAATTTGCACAATAAGAATATCATTTTCTACATGTTTTGTAAACAAAGTTGTATCAATTTTTTCTTTCTTAAAACCATTTGAAATTAGAAATGAAGAAAGCCTTTCATACCAAGCCCTAGGGGCTTGTTTTAAACCATAAAGAGTTTTGTCAAGTTTGAAAACAAATCCGAATGTGTAGGATCAATAAACCCGGGGGTTGTTCAACAACACCACCTCTTCAATAAATCCATTTAAGAAAGCACTTTTCACATCCATTTGAAAAGTTTAAAATCTTTAAATGAAGCAAATGCAAGTGTCATCCGTATGGCTTCAAGCCGTGCTACGGGTGCAAAGGTTTCTTCAAAATCGATTCCTTCGATTTGAGTGTAACCTTGGGAAACTAACCTAGCTTTATTCCTAACAACGTTACCCGATTCATCCAACTTGTTCTTAAAGATCCACTTAGTACTAATTGTTGGTCTATCGTGGGGCCTAGGAACAAGGTGCCAAACTTGGTTGCGCTCAAATTGATTGAGTTCCTCTTGCATGGCTAGCAACCAATATGAATCGGCCTCGGCTTCGAGGACGTTCTTGGTTCAACATGAGAAATAAAAGCATAGTGCCCACAAAAATCATGAAGTTTAGAGCGAGTGGTTACCCTTTTAGATACTTCACCTATAACGAGGTCCTTGGGATGATGTAGATTGTATCTCCAATCCTTTGGAAGTTGTTGAGTAGGCTCTACTTCAATTGTTTGAATTTCATTTCCTTGAACCTCTTCTACTTTAGCTTCACTTCCTTCATCATCCTTTGGCTTGCCTCCAATGGTAGATGAATCCTCCAAGGTAACTTTCACCAAACCTTCATCCAAAGAATCTATTTCTACAACATTCTTAACAAATGAGTTAGATTCTTCAAACTTAACATGTATAGATTCCTCAATAGTCAAAGATGATTTATTGAAGATTCTATACGCTTTACTAGTATTAGAATAACCAACAAAATAGCCTCATAAGATCTAGCATCAAATTTTCCTAAATTATCTATTGTATTTAAAACAAAACACTTGCATCCAAAAACTTTAAAATATGAAACATTTTGTTTTCTAGAAAAATAAATTTCAAAAGAAGTTTTCGAAGTATTTTTGCATAAGAAAACACGATTTGATATATAGCATGATGTATTAACGGCCTCGGCCCACAAATAATGTGGGAGACCATATTCACTAATCATTGTCCTATCCATCCCTTGTAATGTACGATTTTTCCGTTCAACTACTCCATTTTGTTGTGGAGTTCTAGGACAAGAAAGTTCATGCTTAATTCCATGTTCTTCACAAAAAGTGGTAAAGGGTAGGTTAATGAACTCACCTCCTCTATCACTTCTTATTCTTAAAATTGGAGTATCTTTTTCCTTTTCAACTCTTTTCTTAAAGGCTTGAAAATGTGAAAAGGCTTGATTTTTGTGTTCCAAAAAGAAAACCCAAGTAAAACTTGAAAAGTCATCAACCAAAACAAATGCAAACCGATTCCCACTTAGACTTTTGGTTTGAGTAGGATCAAACAAATCCATATGATTAACTCCAAATGACGTGATGTCATGATATCCTTGATTGACTTGAAAGAAGACTTGGTTTGTTTCCCAAATTGACATGCGTCACAAACCCGGTCCTTTTCAAAATTCAAGCAAGGAATACCCTTCACCATTTCCTTTGTGTTTAACCTAGATATATGGTCAAAAGAAATGTGGCCTAATCTTCTATGCCACAACCAAGAGTCATCATCGAGGGCTTTTAAACAAGTAATATTACAAGACATATTAGACATATCAATCATATAAACATTGTTTTCACGAAAATCGGAAAATACACAAGTATTAGATATTCTATCAATAACTTTAAAAACTATATTATCAAAAATGGCGTCAAAACCTTTATCACAAAGTTGACTAACACTCAAGAGATTATGCTTGAGGCCATCAACTAAAACAACATTTTCTATTAAAGGGGATGTACCAAGTTTAACATTACCAATACCGATGATTTTTCCCTTGGCATCATCTCCGAAGGTGACGGTGCCACCTTCATGGTATCTTGATAGGGTTGCAAAGTTGTTTATGTCCCAAGTCATGTGCCTTGAGCAACCACTATCAAGATACCACAACCCTCTACGTCTTTGAGCCTTGGAAGGTACCTACATCATTTAGCAAAATTGTTGACTTTGGTACCTAAATTTTCATGGGTCCTTGAAAGTTAGTGTTGCGAACCCAAACATTATGATGCGAAGCATTAAGTCTATCATAGCAAAACTTAACTAAGTGACCTTTACGGCCACAATACGAACATGAAAACACTTTACCATACATGAATGCATGATGTGTGTGTGAAGTGTGAGCATGTTTAGGGGTTTGGCATGATGTAGAGGTTGTGAGGTATGAACATGAGCACGAACATGAGTATGAGCATGAGATTGTTTCTTAGGGGCTTGTTTCTTAGGAAACATAGCCTCAAGTCTATTTTTTGTCAAATTCACATTTTTTTAAAACTACTCCTAAAGAATCAATTTTCTCTTTTAGCATGGTGATTTCATTTTTATCAACTTGTGGAAATTTACCTTTGCAAGAAATCTTATAGTTATCAAAATCTTTTTGGGTGGAAACAAGAGTGGAAAGTAATTCATCTTTTTCTTTGGAAAGAGTAAAAACTTGATGATTAAGAGACTCATTTTCCTTTTTCATTTTTAAGTACTTTTTCTTAAGAAAATCATAATTATGTGAGAGTTCTACAAATGCTTCCCCTAATTCATCCATGGAAAGATCATCATCAAGAGGAAAGGTGTTAGGGGTTACCTTGCTTGTGCTTTCATTAGCCATGAAGCACATGTTGGCGGTGTCAACTTCCTCCTCAAATTTGCTCTCGGAATCCCATGTAGCCTTCAATGCTTTCTTCTTGTAAGGCTTCTTGGAGGTGGAGGGCTTTACTTTATCCGGGCACTCCGCTACAATGTGACCCGGTCTTTGGCAATTGAAGCAAATAATCTTCTTCTCTTCTTTGCCACCTTACCATCTTCTTCTTCCTTGAAACTTAGCCTTGTTGTACATCCTCCGAACGTTCTTCACAAGAAGTGAGAGCTCTTCGTCATCTTCTTCTTCATCGTCTTCGTCGGAGTGTGAGGATTGACTCTTGAAGGCTATAACTTTCTTCTTTGAGGGAGCCATTTCTTCCCTTGCTTTTCTCTCCATCTCATGGGTTTTGAGGTTCCCAATGAGACCTATAAGCTCCGTCTCCTCCTTGTCATTGAGTTCCTTCAAGGTAGTAGCTTTTACTTCCCAAGAAGGAGGTAGAGCCCAGATGATCTTTCTTACACTTTGATCGTTGTCAATACCATCACATAGAGAAGAAAGTCCATTAGTAATCTTAGTGAATCTGGTAACCATATCATCTATGGTTTCATTTTCTAGCATGCAAAAATTCTCATATTGGGACCGAAGAAGGTCTATTTTGGCCCTCTTCACTTGTGAAGTCCCCTCATGTGTAACTAGCAAATGTGTCCAAATTTCATATGTTGACTTGCAATGAATAACTCTAGATATATAATCATCATTAAGGGCTTGAAGGAGTGCATAATGAGCCCTAGCATTGGCATCAAATTCCTTAGTCTCAATTTCGGACCAAGTGGATTCATCACCGGGGGTGCACTAAAGGGTTTGGTCACGGCCTTTGCAACTCGACTTCCTAGAGATTGCAAGAAAACGGTCATCTTAACCTTCCATATGGGAAAGTTAAGTCCATCAAATTTTTGGGGGGTCTTAATTCCATCGGCCATTTTTACTAAGTGATAGTGAATGAAAAATGAATGAAGTGATTAGCAAATATAGGATATCTAAGGTTGTCAAGCGAAGAGCCTAGAGACCAAGCTCTGATATCAATTGAAAAACACTTAGAGGGGGGTGAATAGGTGTAAATGCTAATCTAACAATCTTTTTAAAACAAGTATGAATAAATGATGCAACGATCTCCCAAACAAGACTAAGAGCTGAATACCCGGTGAAGGGCTCTGAACTCCTTCCTCGTGATTCCTCTAGATATGAGTTTGAGGTGCGTATTTCAATCTTGTTGTATGAGTAATGATCGACAATGTAACAAGAAATGAATTTGAAGCAATAATGAAATGCACACAAGATATATCACAAGGTATGAAAGAATAGCAATAACACAAGCAAGAAAGTAAGAGCAATAGAGGGCAAAGAGAAAATCAATCGCAAACACAAAGTATTTGTTTCGAGGTTCGAGCCACCGCTCTACTCCCCGCCTTCACCTCCGTGAAGGGTTTCCACTATCCACCGAGGACTTTACAAAGGTCTACTGAAGACCGGAGTACCGAACTCCACCACTTACAAGCCTCTACCAAAGAGGTATCTCCACAAGAGGAACAAGAAGAACAAGTAACCAATTGATCACAATAAAGATCACAAACTCTTTACAATACTTCTTTTTTACAACACCTTATAGAATGAGGATTGGAATTTTGGCTCTAGAAGTGTAGTGAGAAAACTAAAGCTCAGTTGTAAATTGATCTTACTAGAAAACACAACTAAAAAACAAAGGCCAAGAATGCAAGAGAGAATTGAGAGCTTTGAAACTTTTTCTTTTTTTTTGAAAACTCGTAAACTAGGGATTTTTCTTGGTATTTTGCAAGAGACCATTCTCCTCTATTTATAGGGAGAAGAAGGGATTAAAACACATTAAAATAGAGTTTATTTGATCAGAAAATAATCCCTAAAACATCAGAGTAATTCTGCTACAAAACAGGGTGAAAACAGATTTTCAGAATTTCACCAAAGAGGAAATAGCCGTTGGCAGCTGGCAGGCTTGGCGGTCGGCCGTCCCGGTCGGTCGTCAGCCCTGTTGGCATATAGCCGTTAGGCTCGGGTCGACCGGTCGGCCCACCGGCAAAGAGAAGGAAACACAATATTGTATAGCCGGTCGGCCGGTCGGCCGACCGACAAAAAACAGAGAGCAGAAGTTTTCGCTCAGTCGGCCGGTCGGCCGACCAACAAAAAACAAAGAGCAGAAGTTTTCAGTCGGTCGGCCGGTCGGCCGACCGACAGACGTGCACGAGCGTGCACACCCAGGACACAGGATCCGGTCGACCGGTTTGGTCGGCCGGTCCAGCCTGACACAAAAAACTGAGAGGAAATTTTTTTTGGACTTTGAAAATTTTCAGAATAATTTTTGTCAGAAAATTTTACTAAGTATCATGCTGGAAAGATAGAAATACATAATATAAATAAGATATAAAATTTGTAAATATTGAATCATGTATAGAGACCAAGGCATGAACTTTAAACAAAACTTCAAAACTAAAAACTGTATTTTTGGAAAAATGTGTGTGTGTCCTAGAGCCAATATTCTTACAACCTCAAACTTTAACAAACTATTCTTACATTGGTTCTAATTGACTACAAGGTCTTCAAGTGGGCTTCTCCATATGTGATCTTGCAAAGCTTGATACTTGAGCCCGAAATGAGGTGACTTGAGTCAAAAACACCTCCTTTAGGGAAGAATGCTCCTATAATCATTAGAACCCTGAAACACGCTAAAACAACAAACATGATTAGTACAAATAACTATATATGTTTTGTGATCATCAAAACACACTAAAACGGGTGATTGTAACCTTGGGCCAACACCCCTGTCTCAACATAAAGTGACATTTTCCCAGTTTAGAGTTAGGTTCTTCTCAATGCATCTTTGTAGCACTAACTCTAGGTGATGAAGACACTGATCAAACGAATCTCCGTAGATGGAGAAGTCATCCATGAAAATCTCAAGAAAACGTTCCACCATGTCAGAGAACAAACTAAGCATGCACCGTTGGAACGTTACGGGAGCATTGCACAATCCAAAAGGCATGCGCCGATAAGCAAAGGTTCCAAACGGGCAGGTGAACGTCGACTTTTCCTGTTCTTCTGCAGCAATGGGGATTTGATTGTATCCCGAGTACCCATCTAGAAAGCAGTAGTACTTATGTCCAGCCAAACTCTCAAGCATTTTGTCGATGAACGGTAGCGGGAAGTGGTCTTTTCGGGTAGCTGCATTCAGCTTCCTGTAGTCGATACAAACACGAACCTTGGTAGGCAGTCTTGTTTGTACCAACTCTTTTTTCTTATTTTCTACCACCGTAAAGCAGCCTTCTTTTGGACCGCATGAACAGGGCTAACCCATTGGCTATCAGAAATGGGATAAATTATCCCATTATCTAATAGTTTAAGTATTTCAGCCTTAACTGCCTCTTGCATGAGAGGGTTAAGCCTGCGTTGTGGGTCCCTCCTAGGGATTGCTTCATCGACTAAATGGATTCTATGTTGTACTATGGCTGGACTTATTCCCATGATGTCCTTCATCGTCCATCCAATGGCTTCCTTATATCTTTTCAGAATAGACATTAAGCTGTTCTCTTATTGCTCAGTCAGGTGGGATGCTATGATGACTGGCAAGGTGTCCTTTCCGCCCAGGTAGGCGTACTTGAGGTGTTCAGGCAAGGCTTTTAGCTCTAGGGAAGGTGTTGCTTCATTGGAGGCAATCTCTAGGCTTTCAATCCTAGGATGGGGTACACTTGGGTTTAACGCCCAATCCACTGCTGAATCTACGATCTGGTCTAGATTAAAATCCTCAGCCTCCAGATCAAACTCTGCCTCAGTTTCTGTCTCCATACTTTCCTCATGCTCACTGATCAGGTTTTTAATAGAATTGACCTCAAATGTCTGATCATTGACATCCCTAGGTTGTCTTCCAAGATTGAAGACATTGTCTTCCTTCCTCATGTCTCCAAAAGTCAATCGCATGGACCTGTTCCTACAGTTGATTATGGCATTGGCTGTAGCAAGGAATGGGCGCCCTAAGATGACGGGTTTGAGACTTAAAATTGGACACAGGTTGGGTCTCAAGCACAATGAAGTCAACGGGGTAAATGAAATCCCCGACCCAGATAAGGACGTCTGTGATTTCTCCTTTCGGAATCTTCATAGATAGGTCAGCTAGCTGAATGGTAACTTGAGTTGGGCTTAGCTCGCCCAACCCCAGTTGCTTGTATACCGAGAGAGGTAGCAAGTTGATATTTGCTCCCAGGTCAAGAAGCGCTCTACTGATTTTGGTCTGTCCTATGGTACAGGAAATGGTGGGACATCCGGGATCCTTGTATTTCACAGGAATAGGACCAGACAGAATTTCGCTTATATTAGTGGCCAAGAAGACTTTCTTGGGCACATTGGTCTTTCTCTTCTTTCTACACATATCCTTAAGAAATTTGGCATAAGCCAGGACTTGTTGGATAGCGTCAAGAAGTGGCACATTCAATTTGACCTGGTTGAAAATCTCTAGCATTTTCTCTATGTGCATATTTTTATTGTTGTTCCTAAGCCTATTGGAAAGGGTGCTACAGGCTGATGAACTTGTTCAGTAGCTTTGTCCTCGTCAGATGTTTGTGGAACGGATTGGGAGGAACTAGCAGAGGGGGGCTGGAGTAGGATCTGGATGGACTGGACTTTTCTGCTGGTAGACCTGGTTGTCTACCTTCTTTCCAGATCGCAGAGTGTGAACAGCATTGCACTAGTTAATCGATGGATCCTGAATTTCATATGCTTGATTGGAGGTTTTTGGGTTAACTAGCGGCTGACTAGGCAAAGTACCTTTTGGTCTTTCACTTAGGGAGCCAGCTAACTGGCTCATCTGCATTTTCAATCTCGATATGGCCTGTGAATGATTGTTCAGAGTTTGTCCCTGGTTTTGCACAAAAGCGGTTTGGGACTTGATGAAAGCCTTTATGCTCTCCTCCAATTTACTGATTTTCTTTTCCATTGGTGAGCCTTGGGTGGAGGAATCTGGGGCTTGACTGGGAAAAGTTGGTGGATGGGTAGGATGGTGAAAATTGTTGGAAAAATTAGGCCTGGGATGATTGTTTTGGGCCCAGGAGAAATTGGGGTGATTTCTCCAGCCGGGATTGTAGGTCTGTAAGTAGGGGTTGTGAGGCGGCCGTGAGTAAGCCACGTTCAGGTGTTCTGGTGGCACTTGCTGGGCATGAAAAATGGGGCACTCTTCAAAGACATGGTTTGGTGCCTGACAATATGAACAGCCCGGATTGTGAATTGGTGGTGGGTTGATCTGGTTGACACTGGCAGGCTCTTTGGTTTCCAGAGCCTCTATCCTTCTCATTAGGGTAGCAATCTTAGTCTCGACAGCTATGGATGATTCTAGAGATAGGAGCCCTCCTCTTTAAGCTATAGATTGTGAATTCCTAGGTTTTTCCGAGGCTGGCTCCCATTGCAGGGTTTTCTCCGCTAAATCCTCAAATAAATCCCAACCCTGATTCTCATCCTTCTGTAAGAACCCTCCCTGACACATCATTTCTAATAGAGTCTTAGTCTGATAATCTAGACTATCGTAGAGAATCTAGCACTGACGCCATTTCTCCATGCCATGATGAGGGCACTGAGCTAGGAGATCTTTGAATCGCTCAAAATATCTCCAAAATGGTTCGCTCGGGGCTTGCTTAAACTGCATGATGTTCTTCCTAATGTGGGCAGTTTTGTGAATTGGGTAGAATTTCTTCAAGAAGGCCTTGACGAAATCATCCCAGGTTGTGACTGAATCTGCTGCCAAGCTGTACAACCATTTCTTAGTTAGGTCTTTTAGGGAAAAAGGTATGAAACGTAACCTAACGGCATCATCTCCTAGCTGGGGTATACGCATCATGAGGCATACTTCTTCAAATTCTCTAACAAAGAAGTATGCGTCCTCCGATTCTAAACCATGAAATTTGGGAAGAGTGTTAATGAATTGGGCCTTTAACTCGAAGTTATTTCCGTTTGCTTCAGGAAGTTTTATGCAAGATGAAAGTGAAGTTCTTATCGGGTAAAATCTATCCTGAAGTAACGCCATCACCGGTTCTGGATGCAAGGGTAGAGAAGTGTTTCTTGTTAATCTGGAAGTTGATGGATCTCTCACCCACTCTTGCATGCAGCACACCACAAACAACGTGAAGACAACAAACAGTCGAAAAAGAACTAAAAACAAACAAAAGAAAGAAAAATAACCACAAGCCTTAGTCTAAGGTACCTGGACCTAGACGACTCCTAACTGGTCGATTCTCCAGGGAAAGTTGTTGCAGGAACTCGACTACAAGCTAATAGGCCAGGAAAGGGCAAAGCTCGGGAGGAGGTATCCGGGCGGAGCCACGGGCCTATTTACGCCAAACCACGGAGCTTTCGAGGCTTTACCTCTCAATCCACTTTCCTTAGACACCGATTTTGCAGGAGTATAGTTCTTACAATTTCCAACCTCGGTTAATCTCTTAGTAAGTCCGAGATGCCCCTAGAGCCAATGTCTATTGATTTTAGATAATACTTGGGAAAGTGTGAGTGCACTTGGAGATGATTTTTGGGCTAAGGAAGGGTGATGAAATCCCATCTTATCTTGTTTATTTGGGTTTTGCCCTTAAAGTCAATTGCGCAAGTGCACAGTTTATTCACAACAAGGTAATACTCAAAGCGGTAAATTACTTTAAAATGTTGGTCCTATTCTATATGAATGCACACGTACCTTTTCTCTAGCACTCTTCAACACAAATTGAAATGAATTGAAATAGACACGTACCCTAAATGCAAAAGTCTAATCCAAATTTCAATTAAGCAACAAGTGAATTTCTGTTGAGTTTATTATACATGCATAAAGGTGAAGCATCCAAGGAAGCTAAAAATTTAGAAAGCAATTTTTTTTAGCAGCTTTGGCAACCCTGCAAACGAGTTTGTTAGTACTTCAATCGGAAAAACTCGCTTTTACACGAATTTTTCCGAGGGCCAATGAATCCTCGCGCAATGTCCTTGGCTGCCTCTTTTGCTTCCCGCGATAGTGAGCTCTTGGTACTTCTCCTACACACAAAAAGAACAATCTTTAGTAGTGAAGAATAAAGCCGTTCCCTCCTTGGCAACGGCGCCAAATTTTGATTGGCAAAAAGCATGCGCTAAAATAAGAGAAGGAAGTGTGGGTTGATGTTGTTGCTTTTGCGATTCTTTCATAGTAGCGAAGTGGCTATATGGGTCGTATCCACAAGGAGGGAGAGCGATGGAAGCTTGATGCGGCTTCAAAGTTCAAGAAGAAAGAAAGAAAGTTCTTGTTAAATAAGAATTGAAAAGTGAAAATAAGTTATTTTTAAGAATTGTTGGAAAATGTTTTGGGGGTTAGTAAAAGTGATTTTTTTCTTAGTTGTAAAAATGCATGGCTAACTTTCTACTAAGTGCTCCCACTAATTTCTAACTTTTGGAAGATAGCCTCACGATGGATCATAGGCGAACACAAACCTTTTGCATTGGAACTATTCACGTGGAAATCGAGTGAAAGTTCATCCTAAAATTTAGCTTTACACGGCAAAAACTGGGACATTCCCTTATCAAGATCCGATAGAAGGCGAGAATAAGGGAACACTCGAGTGCACTATTGGTATCGGCAAAGTTAAAAGGAAAAGTCTCTAACTTACAATAACAAGTAAAGTACACAACTCATAGATCATCAAAACTCATTAAGCATGAAGTATAAGAAAGTAAATACTTGTAGGTAAATTAGAGTTAGAACCCTCGTCTTAAGATCCCATAGCTCTTGTTTGCACAAGGCTTGTTTGACACTATTGACTCATTTGGGTTATCAATCAAGTATTAGAAATTAGTGGTTTAGTGGTTAGTTAGCCATGCTAATGAAAAGTTAGTTAGCCATAAAAGTAAAAGAAACAACAAAGGAAAAGAAGTGGAGAGAGGGAGTTACACTACAAGAAAACAAAAGAAAAGAAAAGTTAAAGAGAGGAAGTTACACTAAAACAAAGTAAAAGAAAAGAGGTGAAGAAGAAAGAAGTTACACTACAACAAAGAAGTAAAAGTAAATGGCAAAGACAAGTAAATGGAAAGAAGGAAGAGAAGTAGTACTTGTATTATCTTGTCACCCTTCAAATACAACACTTACACACACTCTCTCTCTCTTTCACTCTAATGGCTAAAACAACAACTAGAAGAAGAAGAACAACAACTACTTCAAACCTGAAAATAAGATTATAAAAACTTGCTCTAACTCTGGATCTGCTCAAACTGAAGACCCCAGGGGAAAGGGGGCCACGTGGGAAGCACGTGGCCCAAAGCGCAGGCGCGCGCGCGCAAAGGGCCACGTTTCCGCGGCCCTGCCAGGGCGGCGCGCGCCTGGCTTCGGACAGCGCGTCGCCTAGATTGTCTTCTGATGCCTTGATCATCTGGATTTGCGATTTTATACCCTGGGCTGACAAAATCTTCACCCTAAAGTCAATAGCTACTTGGTAGGCTTTTAATCACGAATTAAATGGTGATTTAGCTCTTCTTCTTCATTTGCACACCATGGAACTAGGATCAAGCAAGAAAGGTTTTATTAGCAAAATTTTACATGAAATAAATATGAGAATGTGATGAAAATTATGCAAATTTAGAGAATAATCAGTGGAAGCTTAGCAATCACTTCTACTTTAGCCTTATCCACTTCTATGCCTCTCCTCGAAATCTCATGGCCCAAGACAATCCCCTGTCTTACCATAAAGTGACATTTTTCCCAGTTTAGAGTTAGGTTCTTCTCAATGCATCTTTGTAGCACTAACTCTATGTGATGAAGGCACTGATCAAATGAATCTCCGTAGATGGAGAAGTCATCCATGAAAATCTCAAGAAAACGTTCCACCATGTCAGAGACCAAACTAAGCATGCACCGTTGGAACATTGCGGGATCATTGCACAATCCAAAAGGCATGTGCTGATAAGCAAAGGTTACGAACGGGCAGGTGAATGTCGTCTTTTCCTGGTCTTCTACAGATATGGGGATTTGATTGTATCCCAAGTACCCATCTAGAAAGCCGTAGTACTCATGTCGAGCCAAACGCTCAAGCATTTGGTCGATGAAGTGTAGCGGGAAGTGGTCTTTACGGGTAGCTGCATTCAGCTTCCTGTAGTCGTTACAAACACGAACCTTGGTAGGCAGTCTTGTTTGTACCAACTCTTTTCCTCATTTTCTACCACCGTAAAGCCAGCCTTCTTTGAGGCGCATGAACAGGGCTAATCCATTGGCTATCAGAAATGGGATAAATGATCCTGTTATCAAATAGTTCAGAATTTTAGCCTTAACTACCTCTTGCATGAGAGGGTTAAGCCTGCGTTGTGGGTCCCTCCTAGGGGTTGCTTTATCGACTATATGGATTCTATATTGTACTATGGCTGGACTTATTCCCTTGATGCCCTTCATCGCCCATCCAATGACTTCCTTATGTCTTTTCAGAATAGACATTAAGCTGTCCTCTTGTTGCTCAGTCAGGTGTGTTGCTATGATGACTGGCAAGGTGTCTTTTCCGCCCAGGTAGGCGTACTTGAGGTGTTCAGGTAAGGCTTTTAGCTCTAGGGAAGGTGTTGCTTTATTGGAGGCAATCTCTGGGCTTTCAATCCTAGGATGGGGTATACTTGGGCTTGACGCCCAATCCACTGCTGAATCTACGATCTGGTCTAGATTAAAATCCTTAGCCTCCAGATCAAACTCTGCCTCAGTTTCTGTCGCCATGCTTTCCTCATGCTCACTGGTCAGGTTTTCAATAGAATTGACCTCAAACATCTAATCATTGACATCCCTAGGTTGTCTTCTAAGATTGAAGACATTAACTTCCTTCGTCATGTCTCCAAAAATCAATCGCATGGACCCGTTCCTACAGTTGATTATGGCATTGGCTGTAGCAAGGAATGGGCGCCCTAAGATGACAGAAGTTTGAGACCTAAGATTGGACACAGGTTGGGTCTCAAGCATAATGAAGTCAACGGGGTAAATGAAATCCCCAACCCGGATGAGGACGTCTGTGATTTTCCCCTTCAGGATCTTCACAGATCGGTCAGCTAGCTGGATGGTGACTCGAGTTGGGCTTAGCTCACCCAACCCAAGTTGCTGGTATACTGAGAGAGGTAGCAAGTTGATACTTGCTCCCAGGTCAAGAAGCGCTTTACTGATTTCGGTCTGTCCTATGGTACAAGAAATGGTGGGACATCCGGGATCCTTGTATTTCACCAGAATGGGACCAGACAGAATTCGCTTGTATTAGTGGCCAAGAACACTTTCTTGGGCACATTGGTCTTTCTCTTCTTCGTACACATATCCTTAAGAAATTTGGCATAAGCCGGGACTTGTTGGATAGCGTCAGGAAGTAGCACATTCAATTTGACCTTGTTGAACATCTCTAGCATTTTCTCCATGTGCATATTTCTATTGTTGTTCCTAAGCCTATTGGGAAAGGGTGCTACAGGCTTATGAACTTGTTCACCAGCTTTGTCCTCGTCAGATGTTTGTGGAGTAGATTGGGAGGAACTAGCAGAGGTGGAGGCTGCAGTGGATCAGGATGGACTGGACTTTTCTGTTGGTAGACCTGGTTGTCTACCTTCTTTCCAGATCGCAGTGTGTGAACAACATTGCACTGGTTAATCGATGGATCCTGAATTTCATATGCTTGATTGGAGATTTTTGGGTTAACTAGCGGCTGACTAGGCAAAGTACCCTTTGGTCTTTCACTTAGGGAGCTAGCTAACTGGCTCATCTGCATTTTCAATCTCGATATGGCCAGTGAATGATTGTTCAGAGTTTGTCCCTGATTTTGCATAAAAGCGGTTTGGGACTTCATGAAAGCCTCTATGCTCTCCTCCAATTTACTGATTTTCTTTTCCATTGGTGAGCCTTGGGAGGAGGAAGCTGGGGCTTGACTGGAAAAAGTTGGTGGAGGAGTAGGATGGTGAAAATTGTTGGAAAAATTAGGCCTGGGAGGATTGTTTTGGGCCCAGGAGAAATTGGGGTGATTTCTCCAGCCGGGATTGTATGTTTGTGAGTAGGGGTTGTGTGGCGGCTATGAATAAGCCGCGTTCAAGTGTTCCGGTGGCACTTGTTGGGTGTGAAAAATAGGGCATTCTTCAAAGACATGGTTTGGTGCCTGACAGTATGAACAACCCGGATTGTGAATTGGTGGTGGTTTGATCTGCTTGACATTGGCAGGCTCTTTAGTTTCCAGAGCCTCTATACTTCTCATTAGGGTAGCAATCTTAGCCTCGACAACTATGGATGATTCTAGAGATAGGAGCCCTCCTCTTGAAGCTATAGATTGTGAATTCCTAGGTTTCTCCGAGGCTGGCTCCCATTGTAGGGTTCTCTCCGCTAAATCCTCAAATAAATCCCATCCCTAATTCTCATCCTTCTGCAAGAACCCTCCCTGACACATCGTTTCTAACAGGGTCTTAGTCTATAATCTAGACCATCGTAGAGAATCTGGCACTGACGCCATTTCTCCATGCCATGATGAGGGCACTGAGCTAGGAGATCTTTGAAGCGCTCAAAGTATCTCCAAAATGGTTCGCTCGGGTCTTGCTTAAATTGCATGATGTTCTTCCTAGTGAGGGCAATTTTGTGAATTGGGTGGAATTTCTTCAAGAAGGTCTTGACGAAATCATCCCAGGTCGTGACTGAATCTGCTGCCAAGCTGTACAACTATTTCTTAGCTAGGTCCTTTAGGGAAAAAGAGATAAAATGTAACCTAACGATATTGTCTCCTAGCTGCGGTATATGCATCATGAGGCATACTTTTTCAAATTCCCTAACAAAGAAGTATGCGTCCTCCGATTCTAAACCATGAAATTTGGGAAGAGTGTTAATGAATTAGGCTTTAACTCAAAATTATTGCCGTTTGCTTTAGGAAGTTTTATGCAAGATGGAAGTGAAGTTCTGATCGGGTAAAATCTATCCTGAAGTGATGCCATCACCGGTTCTGAATGTAAGGGTAGAGAAGTGTTTCTTATTAATCTAGAAGTTGACAGATCTCTCACCCACTCTTGCATGCAGCACACCACAAACAACGTAAAGACAACAAACAATCGAAAAAGAACTAAAAACAAATAAAAGAAAGAAAAACAACCACAAGCCTTAGTCTAAGGTACCTGGACCTAGACGACTCCTAACTGGTCGATTCTCTGGGGAAGGTTGTTGCAAGAATTCGACTACAAGCTAATCGGCCAGGAAAGGGAAAAGCTCGGGAGGAGGTATCCGGGTAGAGCCACGGGCCTAATTACGCCAAACCACGGAGCTTTCGAGGCTTTACCTCTCAATCCACTTTCCTTATACACCGATTTTGCAGGAGCATAGTTCTTGCAATTTCCAACCTCGGTTAATCTCTTAGTGAGTCAGAGATGTCCCTAGGGCCAACGTCTATTGATTTTTCGTTAAGGCTTGGGAAAATGTGAGTGCACTTGGAGATGGTTTTTGGGCTAAGGAAGGGTGATGAAATTTCCACCTTATCTTGTTTATTTGGGTTTTGCCCTTAAAGTCAATTGTGTCAGTATACAGTTTATTCACAACAAGTTAACACTCAAAGCGGTTAATCACTTCAAAATGTTGATCCTATTCTATATGAATGCACACGTACCTTTTCTCCAGCACTCTTCAACAGAAATTAAAATGAATTGAAATAGACACGTGCTCTAAATGCAAAAGTCTAATCCAAATTTCAATTAAGCAACAAGTGAATTTCTATTTAGTTTATTATACATGCATAAAGGTGAAGCATCCAAGAAAACTAAAAATTTAGAAAGCAAATTTTTTAGCGGCTTTCGGCAACCCTACAAACGAGTTTGTTAGTACTTCAATCGGAAAAACTCGCTTTTACACGAATTTTTCCGAGGGCAAATGAATCCTCGCGCAATGTCCTTGGCCACCTCTTTCGCTTCCCATGATAGTGAGCTCCTTGGTACTTCTCCTACACATAAAAACAAAGAACAATCTTTAGTATTGAACAACAAAGCCGTTCCCTCCCCGCAACGGCGTTAAAATTTGATCGGCAAAAAGCAAGCACTAAAATAAGAGAAGGAAGTGTGGGTTGATGTTACTGCTTTTGCGATTCTTCTGTAGTAGCGAAGTGGCTATACGGGTCGTATCCACAAGGAGGGAGGGCTATGGAAGCTTGATGCGGCTTCAAAGTTCAAGAAGAAAGAAAGTTCTTGTTTCCAAATAAAGAATTGAAAAGTGAAAACAAGTTGTTTTTAAGAATTGTTGGAAAATGTTTTGGTGGTTTGTAAAAGTGATTTTTTTCTTAGTTGTAAAAATGCATTGCTAACTTACTACTAAGTGCTTTCACTAATTTCTAACTTTTGGAAGATAGCCTCACGATGGATCATAGGCGAACACAAACCTTTTGCATTGGAACTATTCACGTGGAAATCGAGTGAAAGTTCATCCTAAAATTTAGCTTTACACGGCAAAAACTCGGATATTCCCTTATCAAGATCCAATAGAAGGCGAGAATAAGGGAAGACACGAGTGCACTAACGGTATCGGTAAAGTTAAAAGGAAAAGTCTCTAACTTACAATAATAAGCAAAGTACACAACCCATAGATCATCAAAAACTCATTAAGTATGAAGTATAAGAAAGTAAATACTTGTAGGTAAATTAGAGTTAGAGCCCTCGTCTTAAGATGCCATAGCTCTTATTTGCACAAGGCTTGTTTGACACTATTGACTCATGTGGGTTATCAATCAAGTGTTAGAAATTAGTGGGTTAGTAGTTAGTTAGCCATGCTATAGAAAAGTTAGTTAGCCTTAAAAGTAAAAGAAACAATAAAGGAAAAGAAGTGGAGAGGAGGGAAGTTACACTACAACAAAGTAAAAGAAAAGAAGTAAAGAGGGAAGAAGTTACACTAAAACGAGGAAGTATAAGTAAATGGCAAAGACAAGTAAATGGAAAGAAGGAAGAGAAGTAGTACCTGTATTATCTTGTCACCCTTCAAATACAACACTTACACACTCTTTCTCTTTCACTCTAATAGCTAAAACTTAAAACTAGAAGAAGAACAACAACAACTACAAACTAAAAACAAGGCTACACAACTTGCTCTAACTCTGGATCTGCTCAAACTGAAGACCCTGAGGGGTATTTATAGGCACCAGGGGAAAGGGGGTCACGTGAACGGCACGTGGCCCAAAGCGCAGGCGCGCGCGCCTGGCTTCGGGTACCGCGTCGCCCAGTCTGACTTCTGATGCCTTGATATTTTAGATTTGCGATTTGCTACCCTGGCTTGACAAAATCTTCATCCTAAAGTCAATGGATACTTGGTAGACCTTTAATCACCAATTAAATGGTGATTTAGGTCTTCTTCATTTGCACACCATGGACCTGCACCATGGACCTAGGATCAAGCAAGTAAGGTTTTATTAGCAAAATTTTACATGAAATAAATATGAAAATGTGATGAAAATTATGCAAAATTAGAGACTAATCAGTGGTCTAATAATTGATTAGAATTAGTCTGATGTTTTGCTCGAGGGCGAGCAAAAGATAAGTGTGGGGGGTGTGATCAGTCACATATATTGCATATACATTGTCACCTTACCATACTTTTTAGCTAATAAATCCTATTAATATGTCTACTTCTTCTTTGTTAAATGTAGGCCCAATTGCTAAAAGAAAGGAAGGAGAAACAAGCCCAAAAGCCCATCTAATTATGATTTAATTCGGAATAAATTCGAAATCAATGAATCAGGAAAAAATCTTGGCATATCAGAGAGGTTGAAAACTGATTAAAAAGAATCCTCCCTGAATCAAGCGGTTGAAGCCAACAATCAAAGGCTGTTTTGTCAAATCCTGAAGTTAAAATGAGAAAACTAGCAGAAGATATAGGCAAATCACCAAACCGAAGAGTTCCACCAATTGAGTGTGGCCACATGGCCACACCAGGGCCACGAAAACGCGGCCCTTGCCGCGTTTTCGCAGCTTGTTGAAGTTTGTTGGGGGAGCGTTTGCTCCCCCAATCTTCCCAGGATCCCCCCTCTGATTTTCCCTATAAATACCAGTTTCAACAGAGAAAAAGGAGGAAGACTAGAATTAGAATTTTGTTTATACTTTAATGTTTAGGCTCTTTGTTAGATAGTACAAAAATTATATTTTTATTTTGTAATTTGTAATTCAGTACAAATACTTGTGAGAGAGAGGAATTGAGTGCTTGTATTTGAAGATTGAAGTGACATCAATACAAGAATCGATCTACTTTTTCTTCCGCTCATTTTACGGTATGTCTTGCATTATTTACTTGCATTTTTTTTTAACTTCTATGAGTAGCTAAATCGGTTTTCTGGGCTCACTATTGTACCTCTCTCCAATTCTTCTCCTTTTCTGATTTTAATGAAAAAGACCCAATGAATCATTGCATGCCTAACTTAAAGCCTTTCTTCTTGAAAGTGTTCTTGAAGGCACATGATGATGGGTTTAGATTTTTAAACTCATACTTCTTTTAAGAATGTTTCTTGAACTTGTTTTTATCTCATACTTGCTTCTTCGCGCTTGATGATTTAATATTCGATTCAAAACGTTTCATAAAGAAATGAGTTAACTTTTCCAACCATCTTATATGCTTTACTTCAAACTTTCTAAAGTCAACCTTAAGTTTTGCCTATGATCAAGTTGAGGCACTAAGGATTTCAATAGAAGAATAAACGGTTGAGTAGTTAGATAGTGAGCCCAGATTTTCTTCTTTGTTAAAATCAACCAAACAATTTTTGAGCTTTTTAAATCACCTTCTCCAAAGCCTTCTCTGAAGTTGCAATTTCTCTTTTAATCATCTCCTTCTTTCCATTCTCTTTTCAATTAAAAAATGAGCACAATTCTTTGTTATTAAACGAAACACTGAAAAGCTTTCATCACATTCCTCCTCGTGGACACGACCCGTTAGCCACAAGCTACACGGTAATTTCTTAACTCTTTGATTGTTCTTTCATTTTAGCAATCATGCTCAGATTTTATGGATAAAACAAATCTTAATTGATTATGGTATATCTATCACAAATTCACCTATTATGTGTGATAATACCAGCGCTATTAACTTATCTAAAAATCTAATTCATCATTTACGTACAAAGCATATTGATATTAGACATCATTTTTTATGTGATGATGCTTTAAAAGATGATATGTCATTAAATTTTATATCAGCTGATAATCATGTTGCATATATTTTTACATAACCTCTTAAAGAAGATATTTTTATGAGATTTCGAAGAGATTTGAGTATTTGCAATATTTACGATATTTAAATATTTTTTATGATTTTTTTTAATGCATTTTTTCACTTATTAGTCGACTTAACAAAGTCTATTAGTCGGCTTAACAAGTTACTATTCGACTTAACAGATGAGCAGTAGACTATTGTAATCAAATAGAAACTTAGAATTTAGAATTGTTCAGTATTAGTCGACTATATTGAACAATTAGTCAACTAAGCAATGGATTAGTCGACTAATTGTAGACTCAAGTCGACTAATTCTGTATAAAACTGTGCTCTGTTATTGGATTTATGACTTTTGAATCCAGTCCATTTTATGATGTTTTGGATCCGATCTCTACCCATATTCAATCCTCACTGTTGCTTTTGTTTTTACTTCTCATATTTACCCTTCCAACTATCAAAACCCTTGTTTTTTACACCAGTTCTCTTCTTAGCAGCAGCAGCCAGTCGACTTAAGCTCTTTTCCTTTTCCTTTCAATTTCTAGGTAAAATCTTTCCAACCTCTATCTTTTACTTACAATTTTATGTTTTCTCAACTATATCTATCCTCTATTAGACCTTAATTTTATTTCTCATCATGTCAAGATCTAAGAAAACTAAGTTTACACCATCTTCATCTTCCTCTCAAACAGATTTTAGGGTTTTTCTTAAAAATCCTTTTCTAGAAGATAATTACTTAGGATTTTAATAGTTAGAAATCTTGTCGGGTAAATTTGTTAAGTATGAAGACTTTTATGAATATGATATTGTATCTGTTCTTCAAAATTCTAGTCTTTATACTATATTTTTGATAGAATCTAGGCAAGGGTATTATCCCTTTTTGATCCACCTCTTTTACACTAATTTAACCTATAAAGATAATGATGATAATGTTCATATTTATGCTCTGGTTAAAGGTGTTCACATTAAATTATCTCCTAAATCTTTAGGTCATATCCTCTCTATTCCGTATCACGGCCTATCCCTTAATGATATTGATATGTATGATGATGAAGTTTTGTCTAATATCTTCCTTTCTGGTCAAGAACTACCAATGACAAACACAAAAGTAAAACCTATTCCTCGTTTAATTGGTCGTATCCTTACTTACAATATCTGCCCAAAACTGGGAGTTATAACTATTATTCTCGTGACTTAGCTACCGCGTCTATGCCATTATGGCTGGACTTGAAGTTAATTGGGCTAAGATCATATTTGATAATCTTGTCAAGGAGCATACTTCTTTCTTGCCCTATGGATATTTTCTTTCTCATTTGTTTCGAAAATTTAAAATAGATCTTACTTCTGAAACAAGTGTCATCAAGGTTTTCAAACCATTTGATCGTGCTGTTCTCTATCGCATGAAACTTATTGACTTCCCTCAACCACCACCACCACCTCAACATTCACCCTCTCCTCCTCCACAAAGTTCTACTCAAGCTCCTTCCTCCTCAACTCAACCTCCATTCACCGAACTTCCTTCCTCTCAAGCACCTCATTCCTTTCTCGATACCTTTTATAATTCTATCTCTGTTGTAATCTTGGCTTTATAAGCCCAACAAATCTCTATACTGAACTCTCAGTCTACATTACTCAATAATCATTCTCTGCTTATGGAGCATTTTATGAATATGCAACTGAAATTGGAGTCTTTTGAAACCACACAACTGGAAATACTGGATCTCCTCAAGACCCATTTTCCACCACCTCCTCCTCCCAGATCCCACATTTGATGCACATGGTGTGGGATTTGTTTTTGTGTTGCTACACATGTTTTTGGAGTTCTTGCATATTTTTGTATTTTCTTTCACTATGACTTTTTCTGTTTTCTATTGTAAGAATTGACACTTTATGTTGTGTTATGCAAACTTTGGTTATTTATGTCTGCCTTTATGATCTGTGATATTTCTTTCTTTTTAGTAATGACAAAGGAGGAGAAGTTATATGGCAATATTTTTCCTTGTTTCTTGTTTCTTGATATATTTCTGGTTATATGGTGAAGTTATATGGCAAAGATATATGGATAAGATATATGGATATATGACTATGGTTTATGTCTCATACAGGGGAGAACACTTGTTATCTATATTTTTTTTAGAACCTATCTCTGCAGGGAGAGTTTCTCTGCAGGGGGAGTTTTCGTGCACACAGGTTGTCATCATCAAAATGGGGAAGAATATTGAAACTTACAGTTTGACAAATTTTGATGATGAATAACATTTGTGATGCAGATGCATTAGAGCTCTATCTCAAGAGTTAGTACTGAGTTCTGGTAGCTCAAGTTCATATAAGGATATTGAATATTTTTGTGTATTTTTCGAATTTTGTTAAAAGCCTTGAACACATAAACAAAATAGTTTAATTGTCGACTAACCCCTATCTATAGTCGACTAAGATATCCTATAGTCGACTTGCTTTGTTATATAATCGACTAAGTGTCTTAACAAAAAATATATCAGTTATCTGTTTGTTGACTATAACCAAATTAGTTGACTTATCCACTCTACTAGTCGACTAAGTTTAGTTTTCAGAGACTTTTCATTTTGTGTCAGTCTTCATATAGTCGACTTGATATCTTGGCTAGTCGACTAACCCAAGTAAAATTTCTTATACTAGTCGACTACTTCCATACCCTAGTCGACTAACTTCAGTTTCTGACTATTATTCAATTTTGATTTTTGGTATTTTTCCAACGTTCTAATTTTCAAATTTGAGTTGATAATTTTCCTAACTTACCATAGTTTTACCTATAAATAGGAATGTTATCCTTGGATGTAATCACCAATTCAAATCACAGGTTTTCTGCCCGAACTCTATTCAAAATATTATATTTTTTAGAAAACTTGTTTCTACTTTCTATTCTTCACACAATTCCAATTCTTTGTGAAGAATTCTGAAAGTTCTCTATAAGATACCTTGTTCACAATCACGTACAAGTTTCAAGACTTATAGGATTCATTGTAATCATTCAAAGAGTTATTGTCTTCTTAGTGTAGAGAAGAGTTTTATAGATTTCGCAAAGGTTGTTTTGTCAAGTGGTGTACAAG
Source organism: Agave tequilana (assembly GCA_038442645.1). Lineage (NCBI taxonomy): Eukaryota > Viridiplantae > Streptophyta > Magnoliopsida > Asparagales > Asparagaceae > Agave > Agave tequilana. Next base: position 58,286 of record JAVJIF010006469.1, read on the forward strand.
GAGTTGATTTTGCGGTGTACCAAAATCAGGATAAGAAATATCTCAAGCGAGTTGCTTGGGGACTGTACGTAGGTCATAAGGACCGAATCAGGATAAAATCTCATGTGTTTACGTTTACCATTTTCTGAGATTTATTCTGTACATTTACTTTCCTACAAGTAATTTATTTTTAAAATTTATAAATACTATTCACGCCCCTCTAGTGTTTGTGTTGCCTTGTTTATAAATCCTACAATACCTACACCCTCCCATTAAACTATTAGAATTATAGTATCATGGTATTTTCATATGTATTTTGATTGTATTTCCTTGTATTTACACAACATAGTTGAAAATCACCTAGAGAGGGGGGGGGTGAATAGGTGATAATGCTAATCAATGGACAAATTTAAAAATTAAGATGTAACAATCACCACACAAGATTCACAAGATGAATGAAAGCAAGTAAATATAGCAATAATGATGATAAGCAAGTAATGAGTGCAAGAATGTAAACCAATCGCAAACACAAGGATATGTTATCGAGGTTCGAGCACCCAGCTCTACTCCCCGCCTTCCCCAGAAGGATTCTAGCTACTTCCACTATCTCAAAGAAATCACAATTACACCGAAGTACCCAACTCCACAATCTCGATTACAAGCAATTTCTGAGTAGTCAAAAGACCACAAACTCTCTCTTTCAAATGTCTCTTCCCTTACAAAAGGTCCTTAGAGAACAATGAGTAGAAATGAAGCTCTTGTTGTAAGTGAAGAAAGAAAATTAAATCAGAGAGTATTTCAAAAACCACTTCAGAAAATGAGAGAGAATTTCAGCACAAAAATCAAGAAACAAATCTCTTTTGAAAGCCTTAAACTTTTGAATTTTTCTTGGAAAAATTGTTGTAAACAAACTCTCCCCAAACACCCCTATTTATAGGAGAGGGCTAGGGTTAAGGGATAAAACATAATTAGGATTAATCAGAGAGTATTAGGTTTGAAATATATCCCTTAAACTAATTTTAAACACAAGAAGACAAAATAAAACAGCTCATTAAAAACTGCCCGTTACTGTTCAACGGATAGTTCGGTCGACTGGCCGGTCGACCGCACGTTCAAAATTATGACCGTTGTAGGCCAGCGGTCGACCGCCCGGTCGACCCAATCTATCCGAGAGCAGACTGAGTTACAGTCGGTCGACCGTGCGGTCGACCGCAAAAACGTGCACACTGATACATGTACACCCAGAACTACAGTCGACTGGGCCGGTCGACCGGCCAAACCTGTCATAGGTCCGGTCGACTGTCCGGTCGACTGGTTCAGGTCAAAAACCAGGTTTTGGATAGAAAATTAAAGGGATTTTGATTTTGACAAAAATACTTTTGAACAGGGATTAGCATAAAACATAAATATATATCTGTAGGCAAAATCTTGTATGCAAAATATTTTTGTATAAATTATAAGAGATTATTTTGGATTAAGTATGTGCGCAAAAACTTGTGTGATAGAGCTTCAAACCTATCCACTATTCTTTAACAAACTATAAATCTAAAAACAAAAGAATTAAAGACTTTTTGAGCAATCTTCAAGTCTTTGAGCCATGCTATCCTTGCTAGAGCCTTCTTCTTCTATGATCCTTCCTTGATGTGCAATATGCCTTCATAGCTTTATGAACCTAGAAGTTGTTGCAATAGCAAGCAATGCCCTCCAAACATGGTACTTATCCTGAAACTTATCTTAAGCAAATTCATTAGTACCAAATAGCTCTTATTTGGTTTGTCATCATCAAAACATAAAACAATTAGAGAGTGTAACCTCTTGGGCCAACAATATCCCCCTTTTTGATGATGACAAAACAAATAGGCTATAAACAAAAATATAGGGGAGGAGAAAACTCCCCCTCAAATTATGCTATATGAAAAACACAAGAATTTATTGAAAACAACAAAACAAACAAAAATGCTCCTGATACTAATTGAAACCAATTCTCAAAAACGCATGAAAACAAAACAAGACACACAAAACATATATAAACTCATATAAACTCATATGGAACCAAGACCATATAAACTTATTTTTGTCCATGTAAACTTATTCTCCCCCTTTTTGTCATACATCAAAAAGGGTTAGGAATCACATGTCTATTCAATAACACAAACATTAAGTTCTCCACAAATAAACGAAAATCTAGCAAAATCAAGTGGTTTAGTGAAAATATCGGCTAGTTGTAAATCCGTAGAAACATAATCAATATCTATATCTCCTTTCTCAAAATGATCTCTAAGAAAGTGATATCTAATCTCAATGTGCTTGGTCTTACTATGTTGATTTGCATTCTTAGTCAAGTGTATAGTACTAGTATTATTACAAAATATTTTTATATGATCAAAATGCAAATAAAAATCAAGGAGAGTATGTTTCATCCAAAGGACTTGTGCACAACAAGCCCCCGCGGCAACATACTCCGCCTCGGCGGTTGAGAGTGCTACGGAATTTTGTTTCCTAGAGGACCATGAAACAAGACAATTACCAAAAAATTGACATGTCCCACTAGTACTCTTTCTATCTACTCTACAACCCGCATAGTCGGCATCCGAATAACTCGTCATTGAGAAATCTTCGGTTTTCGGATACCATAGACCCATCCCAATAGTGCCCTTAATATAACGAATAATGCGTTTTACCGTAATAAGATGGGACTCTTTAGGACACGATTGAAATCTAGCACAAAGACACACACTAAACATGATATCCGGCCTACTTGCCGTTAAATATAAAAGACTTCCTATCATGCTTCTATATAATTTAATATCAACATTTTTACCTTGGTCATCTTTATCAAGCTTGGTTGTAGTTGCCATGGGAGTGTTGCAAGTCTTTGATCCTTCAAATCCAAACTTCTTTACAAGTTCCTTTGCGTACTTGGGTTGACTTATGAACGTCCCGTTTTGCAATTGCTTGATTTGGAGTCCAAGGAAGAAATTGAGCTCACCCATTGAAGACATTTCAAATTCAAGTTGCATGACCTTTTCAAAATCCTTGCATAAAAGCTCATTAGTAGAACCAAAAATTATATCATCTACATAAATTTGCACAATTAATATATCATTATCAACATGCTTAGTAAATAGAGTTGTGTCTACTTTGCCTTTAACAAAATCATTTGAAATTAGAAAACTAGAAAGCCTTTCATACCAAGCTCTAGGAGCTTGTTTCAATCCATATAAAGCTTTATCAAGTTTAAAAACAAAATCGGGATGAATATGATCAACAAAACCGGGAGGTTGAGAAACATAAACTTCTTCATTAATAAAACCATTCAAAAATGCACTTTTCACATCCATTTGAAAAAGTTTAAAATTTTTGAAAGATGCAAAAGCTAGTGTCATCCGTATGGCTTCAAGCCGTGCTACGGGTGCAAAGGTCTCCTCAAAGTCAATTCCTTCAACTTGAGTGTAACCTTGGGCCACTAACCTAGCTTTATTCCTAATGACATTTTCGAACTCATCCATCTTGTTTCTAAAGATCCACTTAGTACCAATTATTGGTCTATCGTGGGGCTTAGGAACAAGGTGCCAAACTTGGTTGCGCTCAAATTGATTGAGTTCCTCTTGCATGGCAAGCAACCAATATGGGTCCGTCTCGGCTTCGAGAATGCCTTTGGGTTCAAAATGAGAAATGAAAGCAAAGTTACCACATAGGTCATGGAGTTTGGAGCGTGTTATGACTCCTTTAGATGCGTCACCTAAGATGAGCTCCTTAGGATGATTTGAAGCGTATCTCCAAGATTTAGGAAGCGGTTGAGAGCTTTCCTCTTTATCCTCTTGAACATCACCAATTGATTCTTGCTTTTCTTCTTGAGCGGGTGAGTCCTTCAAGGATAGTCTCTCCATGTCTTCACCTAATGGTTCAATCTCTACAACATTCTCAACAACCACATTAGATTCTTCAAACTTAACATGCATGGTTTCTTCAATAGTAAGTGAAGATCTATTAAAAACTCTATATGCTTTGCTAGTAGAAGAATATCCAACAAAGATAGCTTCATAAGCCTTAGCATCAAATTTACCCAAATTCTCTTTAGTATTTAAAACAAAACACTTGCATCCAAAAACTTTAAAATATGCAACATTAGGTTTTCTAGAATGATACATTTCAAAAGATGTTTTGGAAGAATTTTTACACATATAAATACGATTTGAAATATAGCATGCGGTGTTTATGGCCTCGGCCCATAAATATTGAGGGAGGTCATATTCACTTATCATTGTCCTAGCCATCTCTTGAAGTGTTCTATTTTTCCTTTCTACAACTCCATTTTGTTGTGGAGTCCTAGGACAAGACATTTCATGCTTGATTCCCTTTTCATCACAATAAGTCATGAAGAGTTGGTTAACAAACTCACCACCTCTATCACTCCTTATTCTCAAAATCGAAAGACCTTTTTCTTTTTCAACCCTTTTTCGAAAGATTTTGAAATATGAAAATGTTTGATCTTTACTTTGCAAGAAGAAAACCCAAGTGAAACGGGAAAAATCATCAACTAAAACAAATGCAAATCTACTACCATTTAAACTTTTAGTTTGTGTTGGTCCAAAAAGATCCATATGAATTAGTTCTAAGGGCCTAGTAGTCATGATATCCTTAATTGGTTTGAAGGAAGACTTGGTTTGTTTCCCAAGTTGGCACGCACCACAAATGCGGTCCTTCTCAAACTTCAAGCAAGGTATACCCTTTACTAAATCCTTAGAATTAATTCTAGCAAGATGGTCAAAAGATGCATGTCCTAATCTTCTATGCCAAAGCCAAGAATTTTCATCAAAAGCATTCAAGCATTTAGTAGAACAATCTAAATTAAGCATGTCAATGATATAAATATTATTGTCACGAAAACCGGTAAGAATACAAACATCAGATTTAACATCAAAAATCTTGCAAGAAGAATCATCAAAAACAACTTTAAGTTCACGGTCATAAAGTTGACTAATGCTAAGTAAATTATGTTTCAAACCATCTACTAAAACAACATTCTCTATAATAGGAGATGCACCAATTTGAATGTTACCTATACCGATGATAGATCCTTTGGAGTCATCCCCGAAGGTGACGGAGCCACCTTCCATGTACCTTGATAGGGTTATAAAGTTGTTGATATCCCACGTCATATGTCTTGAACAACCACTATCAAGGTACCACCGCTCCCTACGTCTTGGAGCCTTGGTGTGTACCTACATCAAATAATTTAGGACTTGATTTTGGTACCCACATTTTCTTGGGTCCTAGGGGGTTAGTTTCATTAACCCAAACAAGATTATTTGATCTATTAACTTGGTCATAGCAAAATTTAGCTAAATGTCCATTTTTACCACAATAAGTGCATCTATATACTCTACCATATTTGAAAGCATAATGAGTGTGTGATTTGTGAGCATGAGAGTTGTGAGCATGAAAAGATTTAGCATGTGTAGTGTGAGCATGAGTAGACTTAACATGTGAGGTGTGCTTTTTAGAAATCATGTTCTCAAGTTTCTTTGTATTAAAAGCACAATCATTTAAAACTTTTTCAAACTCATTTATTTTAGATTTAAAAGAAGAAATTTCTTTTTCATCAACAATAGGAGATTTTCCCTTACAAGAAACCTTGTAGGCATTAAACTCATTTTGAAGAGAAATAAGATTAGAAGAAATATCATCTTTTTCTTTAGAAACCATAGCAAGTTGATTTTTAAGAAAAGCAACTTCTTTTTGTAATTTAAAACATTCAATTTTTTTATTGTCATAAGTTTCAGAAAGTTCAACAAAGGCATGTACAAGAACTTCCTTACTTAGTTCATCATCTTCATCATCATGAGATTGAGGGGTTACCTTAGGAGTGTTTGCCATGAAACACATGTTCGCCGTATCCACCTCTTCTTCGGACTCGCTCTCCGAATCCCACGTTGCCTTGTATGCTTTCTTTTCCTCTGGCTTCTTTGGCTTGAAGGAGGAAGTCATCTTTTTCTTAAACTCCGGGCAATCCGCCATGATATGTCCGGGTTTGCGGCAATTGTAGCAAATGATCCTTCTCTCCTCTTTGCCTTCAAATTTCTTCCGGAAGTTGAGCTTGTTCTTCCGGTACAACCTCTTGACATTCCGCACAAGTAGAGTTAGCTCCTCATCATCTTCTTCGTCTTCTTCATCGTCATCATTGGTGGATGAAGTCTTGAAGGCTATGGATTTCTTCTTTGAAGTAGTGGCCTCTTCTCTTGCCTTCTTCTCCATCTCATGGGTCTTTAGGTTCCCAATGAGACTAATGAGGTCCATCTCGTCCTTGTCGTTTAATTCTTTTAAGGTGGTGGCCTTTATCTCCCATGAAGACGGAAGAGCCCGAATCACTTTCCGCACCTTTTGATCGTTGGAGATGTCATCACCTAAGGAAGAAAGACCATTAGTGATTTTAGTAAACCTTATAATCATACTATTAATAGACTCATCATCAATCATTTTAAATGACTCATATTGGGACCTCAAGAGATCTATCTTAGCTCTCTTGACTTGTGAAGTCCCTTCGTGTGTGACCAATAAGTGTTGCCAAATCTCATAGGCGGATTGGCAATGAATTACCCGTGTAAGGTCATCCTCATTCAAGGCGGTTAATAGGGAGTTTTGGGCCTTGGAGTTAGCCTCATATTCTCTAAAGTTGAAGTCGGTCCAAGTGCTCTCATCACCATCGGGTGCTACATAGGGTTTGGTCAAGGACTTGGCCACTAAGCTACCCAAAGATTGCAAAAATATAGTCATCCTAACCTTCCAAATAGGGAAATTAAGTCCATCAAATTTAGGAGGGGTTTTAATGTTATCGGCCATGTTTACTAGTGTATGAATGTATGAATGAAAATGTTGATTAGCAAATTTTAAGGATCTCTCTATGGATGTTAAGCCAAAACCTAGAGTCCAAGCTCTGATACCAATTGAAAATCACCTAGAGGGGGGGTGAATAGGTGATAATGCTAATCAATGGACAAATTTAAAAATTAAGATGTAACAATCACCACACAAGATTCACAAGATGAATGAAAGCAAGTAAATATAGCAATAATGATGATAAGCAAGTAATGAGTGCAAGAATGTAAACCAATCGCAAACACAAGGATATGTTATCGAGATTCGAGCACCCAGCTCTACTCCCCGCCTTCCCCAGAAGGATTCTAGCTACTTCCACTATCTCAAAGAAATCACAATTACACCGAAGTACCCAACTCCACAATCTCGATTACAAGCAATTTCTGAGTAGTCAAAAGACCACAAACTCTCTCTTTCAAATGTCTCTTCCCTTACAAAAGGTCCTTAGAGAACAATGAGTAGGAATGAAGCTCTTGTTGTAAGTGAAGAAAGAAAATTAAATCAGAGAGTATTTCAAAAACCACTTCAGAAAATGAGAGAGAATTTCAGCACAAAAATCAAGAAACAAATCTCTTTTGAAAGCCTTAAACTTTTGAATTTTTCTTGCAAAAATTGTTGTAAACAAACTCTCCCCAAACACCCCTATTTATAGGAGAGGGCTAGGGTTAAGGGATAAAACATAATTAGGATTAATCAGAGAGTATTAGGTTTGAAATATATCCCTTAAACCAATTTTAAACACAAGAAGACAAAATAAAACAGCTCATTAAAAACTGCCCGTTACTGTTCAACGCATAGTTCGGTCGACTGGCCGGTCGACCGCACGTTCAAAATTATGACCGTTGCAGGCCAGCGGTCGACCGCCCGGTCGACCCAATCTATCCGAGAGCAGACTGAGTTACAGTCGGTCGACCGTGCGGTCGACCGCAAAAACGTGCACACTGATACATGTACACCCAGAACTACAGTCGACTGGGCCGGTCGACCGGCCAAACCTGTCATAGGTCCGGTCGACTGGTTCAGGTCAAAAACCAGGTTTTGGACAGAAAATTAAAGGGATTTTGATTTTGACAAAAATACTTTTGAACAGGGATTAGCATAAAACATAAATATATATCTGTAGGCAAAATCTTGTATGCAAAATATTTTTGTATAAATTATAAGAGATTATTTTGGATTAAGTATGTGCGCAAAAACGTGTGTGATAGAGCTTCAAACCTATCCTCTATTCTTTAACAAACTATAAATCTAAAAACAAAAGAATTAAAGACTTCTTGAGCAATCTTCAAGTCTTTGAGCCATGCTATCCTTGCTAGAGCCTTCTTCTTCTATGATCCTTCCTTGATGTGCAATATGCCTTCATAGCTTTATGAACCTAGAAGTTGTTGCAATAGCAAGCAATGCCCTCCAAACATGGTACTTATCCTGAAACTTTTCTTAAGCAAATTCATTAGTACCAAATAGCTCTTATTTGGTTTGTCATCATCAAAACATAAAACAATTGGAGAGTGTAACCTCTTGGGCCAACAATAGTTATGCACCAATTTTTTTAAATAAATTTGCATACACAATTTTGTGTATAATTATATATATGTATTCATGCAAGGAAGATTGTACTCATATAATTTTCGCATATACATAACACATATATATTAAATACACACACACACACACACAAATCCCTAAATTTATCCCACTTCAAAATTTTCCTAAAATTTCTAAAAATCCCATTTTTTTGCACAAGATTCATTCAATTATCACCTCAAATAATCTTGTATAATCTTATAAATCATAAAAAAATTAGGGTGTAATAGTTCTACCCCCTTACAAAAGTTTTATCTTTAAAACTTGGCATATCTGAAGTTGAATGAGTATAAAACCTTCACATTTCTTCCTTATATCATATTGGTTCTCCTTTCCAATATTTTATTTTCTTCAATCCTTCACCATCAAAATTTTTATTTCTTGATCAACTCTATACTATGTTCTTACGATCTGATTTAATCCTGACTTGCTTGATGTTAAAATCATTCTTTTACTCCAATGTCCATACATCTGGCAGGTCATACTGAGGGCTCAAACCCTCAACAGAGCAATCCAAATCATGACATGTAGATATCATAATTCAAACATAAGGTAATGATTAATTATCTCATGTTTGACATTAATCATCCACGTAAGAGTTTCTACCGCCCTAAACCATTCATATCAAACAATAAATTCACAAACAAACAAGATACACATACATATCAATAATAACAATCAGTCCTAGCAATCAATTCTCTTTCTACAACAGCTATTCTAAATCAATCCTTATTCTAAATCTTTGTTCTGATACCAACCGTGAAGGTCTCAGTTTTCATTATCTTAATTCTTCACAAATCTTCAATTTAAAAAAAATAATTATCTTTCTTATCATATAAAAATTCAAAATTTCGGTAGCATCTCTCTTGTATTTAATATCCAAATACAACCCAAATATAACACATACCAATATCAGCCTACACGGCTTATCTCAATCCAAATACATGATATATCAACTGACATAACTGACATAACTGATTGAGAAGCCACCAAGCTTCGCTTACTATTCAAAGGTGATTAACTAGATGTGATGGTGAAATGAGTTATTCTACTGGGGAATGTGATTTGATACCCCATGAGAGAAATTGGCGTTTCCTTGGAAGAGTTTTGGAAGAAATTGTCAGAGGTATAATATTAGCTTGACAACCCAAGAGTCCACTGGGGACTAAAAAAGACTTTGAGGAGAATCAATTAAAAACTCGTTGAGGAGTTGAAAAGGATTAGTTTTTCTATAGATTCTGTGGGGAAATACTTTAAAGAATTGTCAGAGGTATAATGTTAACATGACTACCAAAGAGTCTACCAGGGACTAAAAAGACTCCGAGGGAATCTGTTAAGAACTTGTTGGGAAGTTAAAAGGATCCTATGCTTTAAAGATTTGTCAGAGGTGCAATGTTAACGTGATAATCAAGCTGGGGGAGATATGATGCAAATTCCTTGTTGGGAATTTCAAAAAGGGATTTTGCCCAAGAAGATCATGACAAATTCTCTGCTTGGGGATTCACCAGAGTGACTTGTCAAAGGTTTGATGTTAACTTGACAAAGGTTAATGTGCAGTTAATGTAACAGCAATTTGAGTTGGCCCACCATTTTATGGTGGAGAATGACAAGTGGAGTTCCAATCCGCTGGGGATATTAGCAGCATCTGTCGGGGATATTCAAAGGTTTTACTATCAGAGGTTTAATGTTAACATGACAGGCTTGATCTGTTATTCATTTTGCTAGGAAAATAATTACAGTTTGATGTGGTCCTACCATTCCATGGATGGGAATTGGTAAGAGACCATGGTTTGACCATTCTCCACAAAATATAGGAATATTGCTAAACAAATTCACCAGGGAATAGGAGACAGCGCCTTTAAAATTTTAAGAATCAAAGCAATCTTGCTCGGGGATAGGAGAATAATACTCCTAAAATGAAGGAAAAGTCAGAGGCGAAAAACTTTAATATGACTTATTTGTTTTGTGGATCTACCATTCTATGGAATGGAATTGGTAGAAGATTCTGAAGAAATCAAATGGGATCAAATCTCTTAGGATTTTTAGCAACCCTTAACTATTAACGGATTTGGTGTGCCTTTACCAACTACTATTTGAGTTTGGCTAGCCATTCTATTCCTCTTAGGATGATGAGTTATCGAGAATTTTATATTGGGCTTAGAAGCCAATATTTTCCTATAACCATATTCACTGAAGGCTTCAGATCATGCCATTTGAAGTGGATCTTTCTATGTTCCACATGTGACCTCTATAATCTCGTTGGGAATTAAAGAGTTAAGAATAATGTTCATAGAAAATTTATCGAGTAAGTCAAAATTCCTTGTTATGTGTTACTTTAATCAGGATTCTTGTTCTTAGCTGGTTTTTAAGTCGACACACGGAACATAAGCTCCATGGAAAATTTGTTGATTAAGTCAAAATTTCTTGTAAAGCTTCACTTCATCATGGCCAAGACTTAGGATTGCAGCTGATCATTGAATCCAAAAATAGTGAAAAAGTTTCGCTGAGATGTGTCACAAACCTTCCTCAATGAACTCAGTTCGATCGAGGTCATCGTGAGACCGAATCATGATTTGCCCAATGATAAGAGTCAGAGAGATGATCAGAGACATGCTTTCTCTTACAGATTAAACAATTGCCATCTTTTTGGATTAGCAAGGGATGATCAGAAAGAAGAGCGCTTAACATTGCCGTTTAAGTATGCTTGACTTCAAAGTAAGAACAATGACAAGACTAAAACAGAAAATTTTACCTTTGTCTTCTTTTATGTTAACATCCTATGTCATAACAGCTAGATGTCAACAGAAATCCCAGGAGGAGCGGAGATGAAATTGATTCCACTCCAGGACAAGGATTTCTTATAGAAGAAACAGTCATACAAGTTCATCTAAATGGCCAGAGGTTTAATGTTAACGTGGTCATGTACAGTACTTTCTTGATCAGAGATATAATGTTCACATGATAAGGGATAGTACTTTTTTAAGAACTTGCCATTAATCGACATCATGAGCGTCTCGCCATTTTGATTCGCCAGAAGATATGCTCCATTGAATAGGCTATCTCTACCATGAACGTGCCCTCCCATTTAGATTGGAATTTTCCCTTGTTCTTGTGTGTCATGACCATAGGTCGCCTAACAGGTAAGCCCAAATCTCCTATCTGAAAAATTATCTCCTTGACCTTTTTGTTAAAGGCTTTAGAGATTCGAGCTTGGTACAACTCAATACGACGTTGAGCTTGTTGCCGCTTCTCGTCCAACATTTCCAACTCTTGGAGAAGCAAATGATCATTATCTCCTTTTGTTATCTTACTTGCCAGAGCAACGCAGAGTGATGACATTTGTTTCTCCAGAGATATGACTGCTTCAAATCCATAAACTAGAAAGAAAGGCATATTGCCTATAGGAGTTCACACCATCGTTTGGTAGGCCCAAAGACATTCACTGAGCTTCTCGTCTCAATCTCATTTTCTTGAAGAGACAAACTTTTTGTGGAGCTTGGTGATCGTCTTGTTGAACACCTCGCTAACTTGTTGGCGTCAGGGTTATAAGCAGTTAAAGCCATATTCTAGATCTGGTACTTGTCACAAAACTGATAGAATGATTGGCTTGCAAATTGGGGACCATTGTCATGAATGATCCGCCTGGGGACACCAAATCTGTGGGTGACATGGTGTTTGATGAAGTTGACCACATTGGTGGTTTAACTTTAGTGATCGGTATAGCTTCCGCCCATTTTGAGGAGTAATTAGTTATCACAAGGATGAAATGATGACCTTTTTGATTGCAAATGAAAGCAGTGAGAATTACCGTCTAGCTTTGGGCTAACGGGTCGTGTCCATGAGGAGCAATGCGATAGAAGCTTTTCGATGAATTGTTAAATAACAAAGAATGGTGTTGATATTTTTCTTTTTCTTTTTTTATATTGAAAAAGAGAATGGAGAGAAGGGAAGTGATTTAAAGAAAAATTTAAAACTTGGAAAAGGCTTTGGAGAAGATGATCTTTTGGAAAATGATTTGAGAGTGATTTGGTTGTGATTTAAATTATGAAAAGGATCCGGGCTCACTAATTTTCTACTCAATTTCTTACTTATCTCAAGAACATTTTGGTGCATCACTTTTATCATAGGCAAAAATTATAGTTTCTTTTAATGTTCAAGTAAAACAAATAAGATGATTTTGGTTTAAATCTTAAGGCCTTTCTTAACATATTATTAAAAATAGAATGTTAAACCATCAAGCGCGAAGAAGCAAGTATGGAATAAAAACAATTTAAAAATATTTATGCTTGGAAAGTCTAAATTTAAAAGAAAAACATCCTCATGTGCTTTCAAGAATAAAGTTTAACTCAGGCATTATTATGATTCAAGAGAGTTGCTTTCATAAAAATAATCAAGAGAAAGGAGGTAGAAGAGATTGATTAGTGAGCCCAGGAGATGGTTTAGTTACTCATGATAAAAAGAAAACAAATAAGAGAATAAAAATAAAATATAGACATACCGAATTGAGTCAAGTTGAATAAGCAAGTTGAATCTCCTTTGATTGTCACTTCAAGGATGAATTACACACTCAATTCCACTCTTCTCTCTTTTCTAGTCGGATTCGCAGTCAGGATGTTGCCAAATGCCACATCCATGTTGAAATCTAGATGGCATGTAATTTTGCCCCCATTTGTCTGGCTAGATTTCTTGTTTGTCTCTGATTCTGATCTGATTTTCGGTGATTCTCAAGCTAACCAATTTGGATTCTTATAAAACTAAATTAACCAGTTTTATTTGATGTAATCCTCTCTGATGTTCTTCAGCTAGAATTATCCCTATCCTCTTGAATATTATCTCCTCTTTAATTAAGATTTAAATCAAAATTAAAGTGGTCTTTTGGGCTCATTTCTTTTCCTTCTCCATTAACAATGGACCTGCATTATTAAATAAAAATGAGACTTATTAGTAGGGTTTATTAGATAATAAACATGGTAATATGATAATATATATGCAATATATGTGACTGATCACACCCCTATACTTATCTTTTACTCGCTCTCGAGCAAAACATCAAAACTAATCCAAATCAATTATTGGCCTACTTTCATAGGTCACTCGATTACACTGAGCATGTGCAACAAGCCGTTAAACCTCTAGGTTATCCCTAGAGGATGAGTTTTGTCTCGTGAGGGTTTTCAGTGGATTGAACCCACAAAATCCATAAAGAAAGAGAAAAAATGTTAGAATTTTCAAAAAGTATTTTGAAAAGAGAGAAAATATTTGAGGTATTGTTGTAAGAGTTCAAGTAATTTATAAGTTATAAGAAAATTAAACTTTCATTCCTAAATTTAGTCTCTATTCAAAAACATGTCATCAATCAAAATAAGGAGTCAAATTGTATTTCTCATCTAGTCTATTTTTTATCCTAAGTCATATGCACCTTCATGACCGTGAAATTTTGACTAAGGGCTCTTTAACTTTTACTCTTATGTCTTATATTTTTCTATTTTTTTTATCTTTGGTGGTTTATTCCTTTATTCCATTAGGCTTTCTAATCTGCCCATGTAACGAGCCTTTAGTCGATGACACCCAAAGCGGACAGTCTTGGGGCACCAGGTGAGAAAACACCCCTAAGGAATTAAACACTCGAGCAAATAAGGCCACAAATCAAGGGTTTTTTATTTATAAAATGTACCACTTTAGGCGTGAATACTTATGCTTCATGAGGCACAAATACCCTGCTTAATCAGAGGATTTATATATATATTTTCAAACTTATCTAATTATCTTTTGCATAAATACCAAGGCTTGCTTTGGCCAAAGTACCTAGCTAATCAATAATTAGATTTGTTTATTTTTCATAGATATATGTATATATTTATTTTTTGATAAGGCATAAGAATCTTTGTTTTTGAACCCTAAGTGTTTAAGTGCATAAAATGTGCATATTTCTTCAAGGTAAAGATCAAGATTAAATTACTTTAAATAATTTCTTCCTAGCCCTGAAAATCAAACAAGTCATCCTATTTTGACCAAATATAAGAAAATCCTAATTATGATTTTCTTATTCCTTAAAATTAATTTAATTTCTTACAAAAAAAATATCAAAGTATTGTTCTTTTCTTTCAAAAAGTTTTTTCTATAGATATATTACTTTTTTCTTTTTTTAAGTTATATTAGTAATGTTAGAGCCCTCCCCCACACTTGTCTCATGCATTGTCCACAATGTGTGAAAGAAATGTATAGATGCATGAAATGGAATGTAAAAGAGATGCATAAAAAAAAATTATATATACATAGTATACAAAAATATGTACAACATCATGTTTCTCCCACACCTAGATCTTTTTAGGTCTCATCCCTTTAACTCTCTTCCCATCATTCAAATGGGTTCTCTTTATAGGGCATAGTGGGGAGGCGAATCTTTTTGTCATTTTATCTCTCTTCCTCCCCAGTCTCACCTTCTTTAAGCTTTTCTTCCTCTTATTTCTACATCTATTATTTAAAAATTGATCACCATCATACTTTTCAGTTGGAACTTCCTCACTATGAATGCCTAGAAATTCTAACTCAGTTCCAAATATCTCCTCAAAACTTAGGTCAACACTTTCCCTGGAGGTGTGTATTTAACCAAAATATTCCTAGTTGGTTCATCCAAACACATGAGTTCTTTTTCGAAGAGATTTTTAAAGAGTAGGTCAATCGAAGATTCTTGAATTATATTCTCATGCGATATACATTGATTGGCTCATCGAAAGTAAATATATTCAAATCAAATTTCCGTTTTCTACCGGGGACTCTAAAATTAGGATCTCCGACATATGTCTTCTTATTAATATAATCGCATTTAAATAATTCATCAAGAAATAGAGACTCATTCTCTATACCTTCACTTTCTTCATCATAATTATTTTTAACAAAGTTTACCTCAAACATTTGGTATCTTATCTGACGCGGTTGTTTTTCTAGATTGAAGACTTTGACTTCTCTAGTCATGTCCCCAAAGGTTAATCTCGTAGACCCATTCCTATAATTGATAATAGCATTGGCACTAGCAAGGAATGGGTGCCCTAGGTAGCAGGAGTTTGAGCTCTAAGATTGGACATAGGTTGTGTCTCAAGAACTTGAAATCAACTGGGTAGATAAGGGCATCATTAATTTTCCCCTTTGAAACTTTCACAGAATGATCAGCCAGTTGGATTATGACTCGAGTTGGACTAAGATCGCCCAATCTGAGTTGTTGATAAACTGAGAATGGAAGCAGGTTGATACTTGCCCTTATGTTAAGAAGTGCACGACTAATCTCAATTTGTCCTATAGTGCAGGCAGTGGTGGGACACCCCGTATCTTTGTACTTGACAGGGATCGAACCCGAAAGTAGCTCACTAATGTTAGCGGTCAAGAAGACTTTTTTGGGTACATTGGTCTTTCTCTTCTTGGTGCACATGTCCTTAAAATTTTTTGCATAGGATGGGACTTGTTGGATCGCATCAAGAAGTGGCACATTTATCTTCATTTAGTTGAAGATCTCAATTATTTTATCCATGTGTGGATTCTCCTTGTTGTTCTTCAGCCTATTAGGAAATGATACTGTAGGCTTGTACACCTGACTGGTTGACTTATCTGTTTTAGATTCGTCAGATTTGTAAGGATTGGGACTAGATGAGATGAATGTTTGAGTGTGATTGTGCTGAATGGGATTGGATGGTGTTGACATTTGATTATAAGCTTTCTTTCCCAACCTCAATGTATGAACAACATTACATTGATTCAATGATTGATCCTCAGCTAAATAAGCTGTTTAGAATTCCTAGGACTCATTACTAGTTAACTGAATAAGGTACCCTTTTGCCTCTCATCTATGGATTTGTTAATTGGCTCATTTGACCTCTAGCCTCTGTATTGTTCGCATGAGGGAATCTTGGTTCTTTATGTACCTTTCTATATTATCTCAAAATCAGTCATTCTACTTTCAAGTTGAGGATTCTTGAAGGAGATGGTGGAGCTTGGTTGGGAAAGTTTTGTTGATAATTATAAAAATTGTTGAGATAATTGTGATGATAATTTGGAACGTTGGGTTGATGATTCGAAGAATTTTTGGAATGATGGAAGTGGCTTGCACGGTTTGACCGTGGGTGGTCATTGTTGTGTTGGCTCCATGAGAAATTTGGGTGAATTCTCCAGCCAGGATTGTACGTTGGTGTGTAAGGATCATTGTTCGTCCTTGAAAAGGCCGCATTCATCGGTTCTGAAAAATGCTATTGAGATTGAAACACATGATACTTCTCAAAACACATGATTCATAGCTTGATAGTAAATACAGCCTGTAGTTGAAAATTGGTTTGGGCTGACTTGATTGACTGGACTTGATTCCTTAGTTTCTAAAACTTCTAGTCTTCTCGCTAGGTTAGCTATTTTAGCCTCGTTAGCTATGGATGACTCAATTGAATGGAGACCTCCTTTTGAGGAGATGGAGTTTGGATTCCTAGAGTTTTCACAAGTTGATTACCATTGGATGGTCTTTCAGCTAGATCCTTATTAAATCCATCCTTCATGCTCATCCTTCTACAAGAATCTCCCTTGGCACATAGTTTCCAAGAGGGTCTTAGTAGAGTACTCTAAACCGTCATAAAAAATTTGGCATTGTCGTCATTTCTCTATTCCATGATGAGGGCATTGGACAAGAAGGTCTTTGAAGCGTTCAAAGTACCTCCAAAATGGTTCACTAGGTTATTACTTGAACTGCATGCTGTTTTTCCTAACGAGAGCGGTCTTATGAATTGGATAAAATTTCTTCAAGAAGACCTTGATGAAACCATCCCAGGATGTGATAGAGCCGACGGCTAAGCTGTAGAGCCATTTTCTCACTAAGTCCTTAAGAGCGAATGGTACAAATCTTAACCTAATTGCATCATCTACAAGGTGTGGGATTTTCATCATTAAGCATATTTCCTCAAATTCTCTTATGAAGAAATAAACATCTTCAGACTCTAAGCCATGAAATTTAGGGAGCATGTTGATGAACTGCGGCTTAAGCTCGAAGTTGTGCTCGCCAACCAATGAAAGTTGGATGCAAGATGGAAGTGTGGTTCTAATGGGATAGAACTTATCCTGCAATGATCTCGGTTGAGCTATAACAAAATCTGGTCTTGGTTCGAACTTGGGAGGTGATGTGTTTCTACTTAACCTAGATGAATTAGGGTCTCTTGACCACACTTGCACACACAAACACTTTCACAAACAAGTTCACCAATAGTCAACAATAAGAAACAACCAAGACTAGTCTAAGGTAACCTTGACTAAGACAATTCCTAACTGGCTGATTGTCCACAGGAGGTATAATGCAGACTTTGACCACAAGCTAATCAGCCAGGTCAGGGCAAGATTGGTAGGAGGTATCCGCGCAAAAGCGACGGGCCTAAATAAGCCAAACCACCAGCCTTCGGGGTTTTGCCCCTCAATCTCTGTCCTTAGATACTGATTTGGCAGGAGTCAAATTCTAACACCTTCCCCCTTAGGATAATCTCCTAATAAGTTCGAGATGTCCCTAAGGGCAGCATCTATCAGATTTTAAGTTAGGCTTGGGCTTTGCGTACTTGGAGATGGTTTGTAGGCTAAGGAAGGGTAATGACTTCCCCACCTTATCCTGTTTTGAGTTTTGCCATTAAAATTGATTGTGCAGAGTGTGCAAGATATAGAAAAATAACATTCATAAGCAAATATCACTCAAGAATATTTCCTAAATTATATGCTATGCATACATACCTTGTCTCCAGCTAACTTCAATAGTAATCGTAAGAAAAATGTAATTAGATAAATGCCTAGAATGCAAGTCTAAACGTTTTTTTAAGTAATTAGCAATCAATCAGATTATTGTTGCATTAAAAATAGGGAGTGAATATTAGATATAGTAAAAAGAACACACAAAACTGTTTTTCCGCTAAGCATTATGTCCTGCAAAAAAGAGTTTTTAGTAGTCCAAAAAAATTTTAAACTTTTGCGCTGTAATTTCTTAAAATTTAGTTTCCTATTTTCGAGAGTAGGGGCACAGAATAGTAAGCTTTCTCCTGCAAAGCTTGAGTGCTAAATTTGATTTCTTAACGTCCTTGAAATAAGGCACCAAACTTGTTAGAGAACAATTACACCGTTCCTTCCTCGGCAACGGCGCCAAAAATTTGATTGCAAATGAAAGCAGTAAGAATTACCATCTAGCTTTGGGCTAACGGGTCGTATTTACGAGGAGGAATGCGATAGAAACTTTTCGATGAATTGTTAGACAACAAAGAATGGTGTTGGTGTTTTTCGTTTTTTTTATATTGAAAAAGAGAATGGAGAGAAGGGAAGTGATTTAAAGAAAAATTTAAAACTTGAAAAAGTCTTTGGAGAAGATGATCTTTTAGAAAATGATTTGAGAGTAATTTGGTTGTAATTTAAATTATGAAAAGGATCCGAGTTCACTAATTTTCTACTCAACTACTTACTTATCTCAATAAAATTTTGGTGCAACGCTTTTATCATAAGCAAAAAACTTTAGTTTCTTTTAATGTTCAAGTAAAACAAATAAGATGGTTTTGGCTTAATTCTTAAGGCCTTTCTTAACACATCATTAAAAATAGAATGTTAAACCATCAAGCGCGAAGAAGCAAGTATGGAATAAAAATAATTTAAAAATATTTGTGCTTTGAAAGTCCAAGTTTAAAAGAAAAACATCCTCATGTGCTTTCAATAACAAAGTTTAACTCAGGCATTATTATGATTCAAGAGACTTGCTTTTATAAAAATAAATCAAGAGAAAGGAGGTAGAAGAGATTAATTAGTGAGCCCAGAAGGTGGTTTAGTTACTCAAGATAAAGAGAAAAAAAAGTGAATGAAAATAAAACATCGACATACCGAATTGAGTCGAGTTGAATAAGCAAGTTGAATCTCCTTTGATTGTCACTTCAAGGATGAATTTCACACTCAATTCCACTCTTCTCTCTTTGCTGGTCTAAACTGAAAAGTAAAAATGAGATACAGCTTCTCAGAACTATCTAAAAATACTCCTAAAACCCTAAAAATGAACAAGAATTCTAATCCTAGTCTTCTCTTTATTTTTCAGTGCAAAACCTGCCTTTTATAGGCAAAAACCTAGAGGGGGAGGAGTGAGGAGATAAGAGAAAAAAAGCTCCCCTTATCTTCACCAAAGAGTCGCGGATTCGCGGCCAGGATGTGGCCAAATGGCCACATCTAGGTGAAGGTTTGAATGGCGTGTGATTTTGCCCCTTTTGTCTGACTGGAATTGCTATTTGTCTCTGATTCTGATCTGATCTTCAGTAATTTTCAAGCTAACTGATCTGGATTCTTATAAAACCAAATTAATCAGTTTTATTTGATGTAATCCTCCCTGATATGTGTTGATCTTTAGCTAGAATTATCCCTATCCTTCTGAATATTTATCTCCTATTTAATTAAAATTTAAATCAGAATAAAGTGGGCTTTTGGGCTCATTTCTTTTCCATCTCCATTAACAATGGGCCTACACATTATTAATTAAAAATGCGACTTATTAGTAGGGTTTATTAGATAATAAACATGATAATGTGACAATATATATGCAATATATGTGATTGATCATGCTGATGGAGGACTGATGAGTCCTACAACATCAATTTTCCATGCTTCAAATGACCATGATGCGGCTGTGGGGTGGAGTAGCTCCGGGGTTGGTGTATGACATCCGAATGAATTTGACAGGCCTTACACTTTCTTGCATATTCAACTGCGTCAGCGATAATGGTTGGATAATAACAGCCGAGTCGGTACAGTCGGTCCTTGAGTTTTGGGCCTGATTGGTGAGCTCCACATATGCCATCGCGGGCCTCTCTAAGTGCTTCTCATACTTCCAATTTGGATTGATAATGAAGTAGTATATCATCGTACGAATGGCAGTACATCATCTTCATCACCACATCATCGTAGAATCGTGTAGATCTTCGTCGAACAGAAGCTGATTTCTTAGATCATCGGGCAGTATGCCATGCAAAGCATAGTTGATGATTGAGAATCGCCAGTCCCTTGGTTTGAAATTGGTCGAGGTTATATGAACTTTGCTAACCTCTGAAACGTACTTTGGACAAAAAAAGATGACGAGTAGCGACCATAAAATGATAAGTGGTGTCTGTTGGCAAGGCCAATGTAGCCATGAGCGCAGCTAAAACATATGCCTTTATATTCAGGAGGCAAGACACATGGTTAATGTAGAAGCCATCGAATGAGTTGGCTAACTTGGTGGCTGCATGGTGTTAAGGTATCACGTCTTCATGACAGACCTCATACTCTTCTTTCACTTAGTTGACAATCAATTTAGAATCACCATAAGCTTTAAGGGACCGTACCCATTTGTTGAGCGAGTTGGAGGCCAATGAACAAAGCATTGTACTCAGCTACATTATTAGAGTAGGGTGATTAGTCTACAATTCTGCATTATTATATCGCATTTTCTCACCGATTTATGAATAAAATGTCGGTCTAAACTGTGTTTTGTCTCTCTTGCAGGTAAATCAAGAGTTTAAGGGCAAAAGAGTAATAAGAGCTTAATTAAACCAATTTCTGGGTAATTAAATCCGCATTACTTAGAGGCCAAGCAAGGGAATTTCTAAAAGATGCATTGAATCTAGACTTTTACGCATGTTAGACGAAGATTCGACCGAATATACCCAAAACCGAATATACCAAGAAGGCTCCCGAAGCACCGCGCATCCCCGCACCAAAACTAGGGACCTAAGTCCCTGGTTTTGTCGCAAAAACGCGGCAAATGCTGAGATTCCGCGGCAGTTTGGTGGGGTCACGCGTCGATTTTCGACGCGTGGCCCCGTTTCGTCTTCTAGAACTCCCTTATGCCTATAAAAACCCCTGTAGAGGTCCAAAACGAGGCAGTTTTGGATTTTAGGCTAGGTTTTCCATCTTGAGGGTAGTGTAGTGTAGGTGTTCTTCTTCTTGTACTTTGTATTTGCATTTCATTTTTAGATCTTGTAGTAGGGCTGAGAGATTCAGAGAGAGATAGAGAGGGATTGATGTAATAGATGGTAACATTCTATGTAAAGGTGCCTCCTTTTTTCTCTAATATAATCTTCTCTATCTTCTACATGATGCTTAGCTAATTTCTTCTTCTCATGGTGACTAACTACTAACCACTAACTAGCAACCACTTACTTTATAATCCACATGAATCTAGTAGCCTCTACAAGGCCTTGCTCTTGCAAGAGCCATTGATGGCTCATGATGATGGGTTCTTACATCTAACTTGCTAACTTGCTAGCCAAGCTAACTCTCTTATGTCCTGCTTGCTTCTAATGGTTTGATGATCTAATGTTTGTATTAGCTTGCTCTTGATGCAAGTTTGAATGTGAAAAACCATCTTATTTGTCATGCTTTGTATCGTCTCTTGAAGCCAAGGATTAGTGATGGCCAAGGATCCATGTGAGGCAACTATCACTAAGAGGTTAGCATGTTAGTGGAGTAACTAGTAGTTAGAAACCATGAGACTTCTTTTATAGCATTCCTTTCTTTTTTACTTTGTTTTAAAAAATCATTTTCAAAACCTTTTTATCTTTTCATCATTGTTTTGACCATCGTCTTTGTTGATCTTTGTTTCCATCTTCTTTACCACAAGCTTCATCTTCTTTTCTATTTTGTTTTCCAAATCACTTTGTGTTCATTTTCTGTTTTCGCATCGCCGTTTCATCGCTCTCCTCCTCCATCACTTCTAGGTTCCTTTTCTTTTATTTTCTTTTTCATTCTTTAACAAAGAAGAACTTGTTAACATAACACATGAACAAACTGTTAATTCTTCTATCGCCTCCCGTCCCTGTGGATTCGACCCGTTGAGCCAATGCTATAATGGAAGCATCGAGGGAACATTAGCACAAACAAGCTTTTTACTTATTTTACAAAACACACGTTTTCGAGTGCTAGTTCCGCCCCGATCAAATTTTTGGCGCCGTTGCCGGGGAACGGGAAAGGTTTTGAATTCACGTTTTTGTTAACATTTTCTTCTTTGTTTTGGTATGCAGGACAATCTTTACATGTGCTTAACATTGCAGAATAAACACAAGCTTTGCCTCTCCCTAAAGCAAGGACTCAGCTTCTAAAGAACCGATGCGCAAACGCGACTTTTGCCGCGAAAACGCGGCCATGTTGTGATAATTGTATATCTTGTTGCGCTGGGATGTGTTCATTATAATAGCTAGTGGATCTGTACTATTACTTTCCTGTTTTGATTACCTACACACCGCAATAAACTAAAGAATTAAAATACGGTATTTAGACGCTTTTAAAACGGTTTAGACATTTACATTCAGGCACGTGTCAATTCAATTCCAATATACAGTATTTCGTTCTGCTGTTGCGATCTGGAGTGAGGTGTACATATGGCATTGCATATAGCATAGGACAAATAAGTGGGTGATTTATTCGCTTTGTGTTATATTCTTATCTATATTGCACACTTGCACGAATTTGACTTAAGGGCAAAAACCATACAAGATAAGGTGGGGATTTCATCACCCTTCCTTAGCCCAAAAAATCACCTCCCCACTCTCACAACCCAAGCCCTAATAAAAGTTGATAGACGTTGGCCCTAGGGACATCTCGGACTCATTAAGAGATTGACCGAAGGTGGAACTTGTTTTGAATCTTACTCTTGTGAAATCAGTGTCTAAGGTTGGGAATTAAGAGGTTAGCCTCAAAGATACCGTGATTTGGCATAATTAAGGCCCGTTGCTTGCGCACGGATACCTCCCACCGTATTTTGCCCCTACCTGGCCGATTAACTTGTGGTCGGATTCAAGCAACAACCTCCCCCGAGTAATCGACCAGTTAGGAGGCGTCTAGGTCTAGGTCAACCCTACTATAAGCTTGGTTTTGATTTTTTCTTTTCTTTTTGTTTGTTGTTTGATTTTTCCTTTTTGTTTGTAATTGTTTGTGAAATGGAATTCAACAATAAAAATTCTTTCAATCCTAATATGAATTCATATTTCACACCGACTCCATTTCCTTCAGATAATTCCAACCCAGTTTTTCGTAATATGGACCAACCAAATACACCGGGTTAGCCTTATCCGAATCAATACAACTCATACCATCATTCTTATAACTATAATTTTCAAAATAATTTCAACTCTTCACAGAGTCAATAGGGATTCACCTCCCCCGAGTTAAATTTTCAACGTCCTTGTTCACTGTGTCCACCTTGTCCACAATTTATCCAATATCATTCCCCGATTTCGCTTCCTATACTCCTTTTTCTAGACTTCCCATTGAAGAAAAATCCGACCTAGAAAAATGTATAGAAGCCAATCTACAAGAGGCTGAGCAACAACTTCAGAAAATGTTGGTCTCTCCAATTCTATAATAGTTTCAAGAGTCTTACTCAGTTCCACCTTCTCATAATGAACAACCATCTGTCCTGAAAACAAGTAAGGAACTCTTGTGTGAGTCCAAGCTTCAATCTCAAAACATTTTGGACTCACAATCTTCACTATCTTTCCAAAACCAAGATTTTAATACTCCCTTTTTGGACCATCCACTTGCAGAAAAATCAAGTCTAGAAAAGAGTATAGAAATCTTATAGGAGTCCGCATTAAAATTTCAAAAATCTTCTTCTCAGTCTATTGATAGGTTGGAAACACAATTGAGTAAATTGGTCAACATTTATAAGAATGAAGAAACTTTCTCTTCTCAACCTTTTGAAAGTGCACCTAGAGGGGGGTGAATAGGTGTACGGCCAATCTATGAACAATAATGCGGAAATTAAAAACTAATTACAACACACTTAGTGTAACCAACGAGTGTAGCCGAATTCCCGGTGAAGGGCTCTGGACTAACTCCTCTTGATTCCTCTGAATAAGAGTTGAGGTGCTATATGAAGCTCTCGTGGTTAAACACAAGTGAGACACAAACAAACCAAGCATGTACATGATATGAAAATATGAATCAATGCACAAAGTAAGAGAGAGAATTAGAGAAAGTTGATCAATCGCCAACACACGGATATATTTCGAGGTTCGAGCACACAACTCTACGTCCCCGCCTTCACACAGAAGGATTTTCACTAACTCATCCACACAGAACTTCCCACACAGGAAACCTCCACTGAGGATTTTGGGCAATACAATAACTGGGAGTACTCAACTCCTCTCTCAAATACAACACAACCTCTACACTTAGAGGCTAGGCACAAAGCCACCACAAATACAATCACCTCACACTTGAGAGATTCTAACACAATCTCCACTCTCACTAGAGGGAGCCAAACAACACTTCCACAATCACCTCTACACAAGAGGGATACTAACTCAATCACCTCTCACTAGAGGGATATCACAAAGATGGAAGGTTTACAACTTGGTGGTCTATCTCAACCACAAACCAATTTCTTTTCTCACGAAACAAAGATCCTAATAGATAGGATAGAATGATAAGCTAAAGTGTGAGAAAACAAAGTATTTTGAACAAAGAAAATCACTTGAGAAAATCTCCAAATATATATAGAATTTTTAGATCAAAAACCAATTCCCAAAAAACTATTTTCTTTGAATTATCAAACACTTTAAAAATAAATGAAGATTGATCTTTTGAACCAATAACTCTTCTGAAAAACTTGCTTTTAAAACACTTGAAAAGATCTAAAATTTTGCTCTAGAAAACTTGTTGTGAAAACAGCTATTAAAAGGGGTATTTATAACCCCCAAGAAAATCTGCCCGTTGACAGCTGGAAAGGGCCAGAATACCCTTCCGGTCGACCA
Source organism: Agave tequilana (assembly GCA_038442645.1). Classification (NCBI taxonomy): domain Eukaryota; kingdom Viridiplantae; phylum Streptophyta; class Magnoliopsida; order Asparagales; family Asparagaceae; genus Agave; species Agave tequilana. Next base: position 83,491 of record JAVJIF010006469.1, read on the forward strand.
GCCAATGGTCAAAAAAGTGACCGTTGAGCCCAGCGGTCGACCGCCCAGTTGACTGTGCCAGATCTAGAGAGCAATTGCTCTCTGGCCGGTCGACCGCCCCCACCCGAGAGTGGGATAACTTCAGTCGGTCGACCACACGGTCGACCGGCCAAGCCAACTTGGCCTTTGTGCATGTCTCGTGCACATCGGTCGACCGTTCCGGTTGACCGGCCCCTGGTCCGGTCGACCGGCGGTCGACCGCCAGGGCCTGGCAGGTAATTTTTCAGGATTTAAAACTTTGATTTTTATTATCTAATTAAATCCCATAAAATCGTTAAAATTCTACCAAAATAGGTTCTTGTTACATCTTTGACATACAAATATGTTTGTGTAAAAATCAAACCATGTTACAAACATTTTGAACCATTTTTGTGACTTACAAATTTTTCCAAAAACCAAAATCTGTATTTTTTCAAAACTTAGATTTTTGAAATGGAGATCCGATTTTTCCAAAACACATATAAATACAAAAACATGATATTTAAACAACTTTAAAGTATATAGTATATGGAAAGAATCCAATATACATAAAAGAGATATATATCAATGTTTTTGACATTAAATCCGAAAATAAGTTTTATTTAAATACAAAACCTAAATACATGAATAGGTTATCAAAACAAGCTTTTCTAAGAATATGAAGTATACATGTATATAGATCAAATTTAATATACAATAAACCATGTAACTTGTTTTGATTCAATTCTATTCATAAAAACCAAGATCGGTTAAACTGAAAACCGAAACCAATAAACATGAAATGTGTGTATGTTGTGAACTTGAGCAACTATCTAATCTTTAACAATGGATCTAAACTAACTATTCTAAAACAAACCGAGATCTTATTGTCTCCAAGCCGACTCGATCCAAACGCGATTCCCCGAGCTTGACTCCAACGAGTGCTAGATATGAACTTTGACGCTTGAGCTCTTGAATCACCATGTGAAAGCTCCAAAATACCTTTATTGAAGCTAATCACTTACTAATATTTTGGTTAAATATCTGAAACTAAATATCACAAGATTATTAGTAAACTATAACTATAACTACATGAGTTAATCATCATCAAAACTAGAGTGGAAGGCCTCTGGGCCAACAATCTCCCCCTTTTTGATGATGACAAAACTCACAGAGTTATATATGCATGGATTAAAGTTAAGCTTCAAAGAAGTTCCCCCTTAACTCATGCATAACAATAAACAATAAGATATGCAATGAATATTAAACATGAATATGCATAAATATGCATAATGAAATAAACATGCTCTTGATACCAAATTTTTAAAAAAAATTACTTTTCCCTCTTGTTTAAAATAAACATGTTCTTAAATATCAATTGAAAATATAAACTTAAAATAAACATGTTCTTTAAATAATTGCTCTTGATATCAATAAAAATTTCAATTGAAAGCTTTATCAATAAAAGCAATAAAAGCTCTTGATACCAATCAATAAAAACTCTTGATACTAATTGAAAGATAATTAATAAAAGCTCTTGATACCAACAATAAAATTTTTAACAAAAGTTCTTAATATTAATAAAACAAAACAACAAAATATGTTCTTGATACTATTATCCATGCTCTTGATACCAATATAAACAAAATATCAAAACATCAAACAAACTCTCTTGATACTAATATGAAACAAACTTTGATATAAACTTACAAATAAATAATAAACATGCATATAAACTCAAAGCTCTTGATACCAACAATAAAAATTTTAACAAAAGTTCTTGATATCAATAAAACAAAACAATAAAATATGTTCTTGATAATAATACCCATGCTCTTGATACCAATTTCAACAAAACATCAAACAAACTCTCTTGATACTAATATGAAACAAACTTTGATATAAACTTACAAATAAATAATAAACATGCATATAAACTCAAATACTTCTCCCCCTTTTTGTCAATCATCAACAAAGGGGTTAAAGTAAACAATAAAATAATGTTCTCCCCTTTTTGTCTGAAACAAAAAAGTTCAACAAGGGTTGAAATCAAATCAAAACATTATAATACCAATTGAAAAAATATATCAATTTAGTGCATCATGATATCAATTGAACATAAATAAAATAAATGTTTTTAATATAAATTTAAATAAACATGTCTATATTATACCAATTGAAAGTAAATAAAATATTTTGAAGAAATCAACCAAAATTTTTTTTTATATCAATTGAAAGATGAAAACATATAGGTAATCTTGATACCAATTGTAAAAGTTAGTACCAATTGAAAGTAATTTCTCATTAGGAGCATTTGATACAAAAAAAATCAATCTCATTTTTCAATCATTTTCAACATAAAGTGTGGGAGTAAAATATCAAAAGGTAAACAAAAGCAATTGAAAGGTGAAATATAAATTTTCTCCCTCTTTATGAAATACTAAACAAAATGATGCATAAGCTTGTATAAGATACCAATTGAAACATAATCAATTGAAATATATAGTCATTTAAGAAATCAATCTTAGCATAACTAAAATTTGTGTTCAAAGATATAGAGATATAGTAAGCACAAATAAAATACATATGTGTTGAAAAATTAATACCAATCGAAATTGATACTATTTGAAGTGCAAGCATACATATATAAAAATATATATGAGTATACAAAAAAATGTCAATAGTGATACCAATTGAAAACATACAATGATACCAATTGAAAGTATAATAAGAATCAAGTGTATAACTCATATTCCCTATCACCCATTCCTGCACATGTTTAAATAGATTTTCAATTAAGAGCATGCAAGGCATGGTCGCCCAACCAGCCGCCCTTTGAAGGGTAGGAGTTTTCAAAAATAAGTTTGAAAATATTGTAACACATTTGAAAACTCTACCAAATGAAGAATACCGCAACTAGTTATATTATAAAATAGTAAACTAGTATGAAATTCTTCAAGTAAGAAATAAAACAAAAATATATTTCATAAAAAACATGTAAGTCACATGATCATCAACACTCAAAATCTATAAGGCACATATCAAACTCATGAAAATAAAATCATGAGAAAACTTTAAGTAAAGTGAGTGTATAACAGTTATATGAAACACATCATCATGAAAATAGGCAATCAAGCTCAATATAAAATTCCTTAAAAACATGAAAATCATCAAAACAAGAATCCTTCAAGATATATGTATGTCTTGTATAAACTAGAGTATACATACATATCCTAACATAAACGAGTCCACAAAAGTATATGCATGAAGGCAAGTGGCTTATGGATGTATATATATAACTATTAGTTTAGATAAAATAGACATATACATGAAGTTAAACATAAACATGAAAATATGTCAAAAATATAGAATACTAGTCAAAATGTATAAATCATCAAAACTAGACTATACTACTACATCTAATGAGTACAAATGAGCGTTTAAGCACAAACACATAATAATCTATTTGTGGCTCACTAGTTGTACAAGTATATACCTAAGTTTTAATGAAAACTAACATCTAGACATGTAATCAAAACATGAAGCATGAAAATCAAAACAAACTCATATGATCATTATGTAAATGTACATGCAGTAGATCTATGATATACACAATAGTTAAAAACAAATATGAGACTCACAAAAGTATAAATTCATATTAAACATAGGTGTTCTCAAATACTAATCATGCATATCACAAGTCTAATAATCATGGCATTTAACATAATAATCAAGAAAAATCAAATCATACTAAAAATCAATGACATGAAAAGAATGTAAACATACATGAGGAGTAAGAGATCGTTACCAAAACCGATGCGGGTACATCTCTATGTCTCCAAACCATGTTGGTCTTTCCACCAAACTCCCCTTGAAAGTGATGCATCCAAATAGTCCTCTTTAAGCTCGGAACGCATCCACCTCAAGGCACTATCACACTCACGTCATGTGAGAGCCCACGCCTACATCAAAAATAGGAGTGATCTTTGGTATCCACACTCTTTTGGGTCCATGGGGGTTAACTCCTTTCCTAACCCAAACAAATTTAGTTGCTAAATTTGAATCATGTATACGATCATAGCAAAACTTAGCAAGGTGGCCCATACGTCCACAATGTGTACAAGTGTACACATGAGCATACATTGTGTGATGGGCGTGAACGTGAGGAGCATGTGTAAGCCGTGATTTGTGTGCATGCATAGGAGGAACTTGTTTCTTTCAAAACATAGATTCCATACGTGTATGGTTCAAAACACAATGGCTCAAAGTGGAGCCCAAACATTCAACACTCTTCTTAAGCATACGAATATCATTTTCAATCATGGAAGAAGAGGTGCATGCAATAGTGAGTTAGAATGTGAAGCTACACTAGCATGGCAAACATGAGAGTCTAAATCATTTTTCAAAGTCTTATTTTCATTTAAGCAATCTTCTAATTCTTTTGAAATCAAATCAATTTTGTTTTTCAAAGAATAATTTTCTTTTAAAACAAAAACAAGTTCTGAAGATAGAACTTCATTTTTCTTCAAAATATTTTCACCAACATTTTTATTTTTCAAAATCTTGTTTTCATTTAGGGCAAGATCAAGCTTAGATTTTAATGAATCCCTTTCATTAGAAATCTTATCTCTTTCTTGCAAAACAATATCAAATTTTGAAGACAAGTCCTTATTTTCTTTAGTTAACTTACAAGTTTACTTTTTCGAAACTTTATATTTTTCTAAGAGGTTCTCACAAACAATAAATAACTCTTCATTTAATGCATCGGCATCCATACTATCAAGATCATTAAAAGAAGAGCTAGCACTATCTAGTTGAGTATCCGAATGTATCTCAAGGGAGTCATTCCCTTGGACCATATAGCATCGTTGTTCGGATTCATCCTCACTAGATTCATCCTTCATTTGGATTGGCAATTGAAGCTTGGAGGAGGTCAACGTGTTCTACATTGTAAAGGGGGAATCACAGTTAGAAACCATCATAAGATATTCTTTGTTAAGCGTGCTTCTAAGTGCCTCAAGGGCTTGTGCATTGGCCTCTATATGCTTGCTATTACCAAGATAGAATTTCTGGTAGCGGCAAGGAAAACATGCAAGCCTAGGGTTTTTAGGTACATACTCATCCTAAATTTACACATGTCAATGTTCGAAACATCAAACATGAGAGGTGTCAAGCAATCCATGAGTGTATGTATAAACAAATAAGTGTGCAAATGCAAATGATAGATTAGCTAAATCAAGATCACACTCCTAGGTGGTTAACCTAATATCAGGAGCATAGGCTCTGATACCAATTAAAAGTACACCTAGAGGGGGGTGAATAGGTGTATGGCTAATCTATGAACAATAACGCAGAAATTAAAAACTAATTGCAATACACTTATTGTAACCAACGAGTGTAGCCGAATTCCCGGTGAAAGGCTCTGGACTAACTCCTCTTGATTCTTTTGAATAAGAGTTGAGGTGCTATATGAAGCTCTCGTGGTTAAACACAAGTGAGGTACACAAACAAACCAAGCATGTATAGATATGACAATATGAATCAATGCACAAAGTAAGAGAAAGTTAGAGAAAGTGGATCAATCGCAAACACACGGATATGTTTCGAGGTTCGAGCACACAGATCTACGTCCCCGCCTTCACACAGAACGATTTCCACTAACTCGTCCATACAGGACTTCCCACACAGGGAACCTCCACTGAGGATTTTGGGCAATACAATAACCGGGAGTACACAACTCCTCTCTCAAATACAACACAACCTCTACACTTAGAGGCGAGGCACAAAGCCACCACAACACAATCACCTTACACTTGAGGGATTCCAACACAATCTTTACCTCTCACTAGAGGGAGCCAAACAACACTTCCACAATCACCTCTGTACAAGAGGGATACCAACTCAATCACCTCTCACTGGAGGGATATCACAAAGATGGAAGGTTTACAACTTGGTGGTCTATCTCAACCACAAACCAATTTCTTTTCCCACAAAACAAAGATCCTAATAGATAGGATAGAATGATAAGCTCAAGTGTGAGAAAACAAAGTGTTTTAAGCAAAGAAAATTACTTGAGAAAATCTCCAAATAGATATAGAATTTTAGATCAAAAACCAATTCCCAAAAGACTATTTTCTTTGAATTATCAAACACTTTAAATACAAATGAAGATTGATCTTTTGAACCCAAAAACTCTTTTGAAAAACTTGCTCTTAAAACACTAGAAAACTTGCTCTTAAAACACTTGAAAAGATCTAAAATTTTACTCTTGAAAACTTGTTGTGAAAACAGCTCTTGAATGGGGTATTTATAACCCCCTAGAAAATCTGCCCGTTGGTAGCTGGAAAGGGCCAGAATGCCCTTCTGGTCGACCGGCCAACGGTCAAAAAAGTGACTGTTGAGCCCAGCGGTCGACCACCCGGTCGACCGTGCCAGATCCAGAGAGCAATTGCTCTCTGGCCGGTCGACCGCCCTGTCGACCAGCCAAGGCTTACGGTCGACCGTCCGGTCGACCGCCCCCACTCGAGAGTGGGGGTAACTTCAGTCGGTCGACCGGCCAAGCCAACTTGGCCTTTGTGCATGTCTCGTGCACATCGGTCGACCGTTCCGGTCGACCAGCTCCTGCTCCGGTCGACTGGTCGGTCGACCGCCAGAGCCTGGCAGACAATTTTTCAGGATTTAAAACTTGGGTTTTTATTATCTAATTAAATCCCATAAAATCGTTAGAATTCTACAAAAATAGGTTCTTGTTACATCTTTGACATACAAACATGTTTGAGTAAAAATCAAACCATGTTACAAACATTTTGAACAATTTTTGTGACTTACAAATTTTGCCAAAAACCAAAATCTGTATTTTCCAAAACAGATTTTTGAAATGGAGATCCGATTTTTCCAAAACACATATAAATACAAAAACATGATATTTAAACACTTTGAAGCATATAGTATATGGAAAGAATCCAATATACATGAAAGAGATATATATCAATGTTTTTGACATTAAATCCGAAAATAAGTTTTGTTTAATTACAAAACCCAAATACATGAATAGGTTATCAAAATAAGCTTTTCTAAGAATATGAAGCATACATGTATATAGATCAAATCTAATATACATTAAACCATGTAAACTTGTTTTGATTCAATTCTATTCATGAAAACCAAGATCGGTTAAACCAAAACCAAAACCAATAAACATGAACGTTTGTATGTTGTGAACTTGAGCATAGCACACTTTCTAATTTTTAACAATGAATCTACACTAACTATTCTAAAATAAACCGAGGTCTTCTTGTCTCCAAGCCGACTCGATCCAAACGCGATTCCCCGAGCTTGACTCCAACGAGTGCTAGACATGAACTTTGACGCTCGAGCTCTTGAATCACCATATGAAAACTCCAAAATACCTTTATTGAAGCTAATCACTTACTAATATCTTGGTTAAATATCTGAAACTAAATATCACAAGATTAATAGTAAACTATAACTACATGAGTTAATCATCATCAAAACTAGAGTGGAAGGCCTCTGGGCCAACACCTTTGACTAATCCAAATATCATTAACTCTATCAATTTGACTCATGACTCTTATTGTTTTGGAAACCAAGATTCTTACACCCCTTTTCTAGAACAACCACTTGAAGATACATCACATCTAGAAAAGAGTATAGAAGTCTTGCAAGAGTCTGAGCTAAAATTTTAAAAATTATCTGCCGAGTCTATCAATAGGTTGGAAATACAATTGAATTAATTGGTTAGTATTTATAGGAATGAGAAAACTCTATCTTATCAATCTGTGACCAATTCAGCTATTCCTAACTCTATTGATCTGACCCAGGACTCTTGTCATTTTGAAAATCAAGATTCAATTTCAGCACACCCATCTGAATTTGTCCAAACTTCAAATCCCATTGACATTTTGGCAAGTTATCCTTTTCCTAAAATTGAACTTGAGCATGAATATGATCCTGAACTTCAACTTGGTAATTCAATTTCACTTCCTGATTCAATATTGACTGAGGTTTTTTTACCTGAATTCAGGCTTTCTTCGGTGTCAGTATTGGATCCTGTGCCAGTCCATTGTGAAATTGAATCAGCAATAATTTATGATCATATTGAACTTGACCAATTTCATACTTTTGAAAGCCCATTGATAAATTGGCAAGTTCTTATTTTTATTGAATGGAACTCAATGAGGAATGTGACTTCGATCCTCGAATTTGTGATCTAGCTCAAATTCCTGAATCAATATTGACTCCTGTTATGTTACCCAATTTGAGTAACATTTTAGAGTCAGTTTTGATTCTCATACCTATCATTCTTGAACTTGAATCACCAATCTTAGAAAGTCACATTCCATCATGGGGAAATGAATTATGTAAAGGTGTCTCCTTTCTTCTCTAATGTAATCTTCTCCATCTTCTACATGATGCTTAGCTAATTTCTTCTTCTCATGGTGACTAACTACTAACCACTAACTAGCTAACCACTTACTTGATAATTCACATGAATCTAGCAGCCTCTACAAGGCCTTGCTCTTGCAAGAGCCATTGATGGCTCATGATGATAGGTTCTAAAATCTAACTTGCTAACCAAGATAACTCTCTTATTTCATGCTTGCTTCTAATGGTTTGATGATCTAATGTTTGCATTAGCTTGCTCTTGATGCAAGTTTGAATGTGAAGAACCATCTTATTTGCCATGCTTTGTATCGTCTCTTGAAATCAAGGATTAGTGATGGCCAAGGATCCATGTGAGGCAACTATCACTAAGAGGTTAGCATGTTAGTGGAGTAACTAGTAGTTAGAAACCATGAGACTTCTTTCATAGCATTCTTTCTCTTTTTACTTTGTTTTAAAAATCATTTTCAAAACCTTTTATCTTTCATCATTGTTTTCACCATCGTCTTTGTTGATCTTTGTTTTCATCTTCTTTACCACAAGCTTCATCTTCTTTCTATTTTGTTTTCCAAATCACTTTGTGTTCATTTTCTGTTTTCACATCGTCGTTTCATCGCTCTCCTCCTCCATCACTTCCGGGTTCCTTTTCTTTTATTTCTTTTTCATTCTTTAACAAAGAACTTGTTAACATAACACATGAACGAACTGTTAATACTTCTATCGCTTCCCGTCCCTGTGGATTCGACGTTGAGCCAATACTATAACAGAAGTATCAAGGGAACATTAGCACACACAAGCTTTTCACTGATTTTACAAAACACACGTTTTCGAGTGCTAGTTCCGCCCCAATCACAGGGCTTTGTCAATGAAAAAGCATGAGGAAGAACATGATTCTATGGCGAGACAAATACTACCCTCACTCTGGTAATGATCTTGCCTGTAGGGCCTGTTCTTGATGCGCCGTCATAGAGCATCTGCCATACATCATCTTCTGATGTCATATTGGCTTCGATGACCTCGTCTGGAATGTCCGTGTGTAGTTTAGACGTTTCCTAAACTGGATGGGCTGCCAGAAAGTCAGCGAAAGATTGCCCTTTGACTACCTTTGGGTGACAAAAGTTATGTCATATTGGGACAGTAGAATGGCCCAATTAGCTAGTCTAGATTTCAAGGACACCAGTTTCTTTATGAGAATGCACAGGGGATTGACTCTTGAAATGACATGTATGGTTTAGCTAACTAAATAATGTCCTATCTTCTAGACAGCAAAGACGATATCTGGACACTCTTTCTCAATGGGGTTATATCAAGATTCAGCCCCGATCAAAGTTCTACTCAAGTAGTAGATGGCCTCTTCGCAGTCTTCATCATTCTTCTGTCTTACAAGAACACCCAAAGAGTGGTCCATAGCTCTTACATAGAGTAGGAATGATTTTTCAGAAACATGAGCCATGAGGACCGGAGGCTTCACTATCTCCACGAAGAAACTCCGTAAAAGATACAAACTCAAATCCTCTACACAAGAGGAGGTACAAAACCAATGCACAAAGCCAATCACCTCCACACAAGAGGGAAAGGACAAAGTCAAAGCACAAAGGAAAGAAAATGATTTACAGCACTTTGTGATCATAATGTCACAAAATAAAATCTCACATAACTTAGAATCCTATAAGGGTAGATTTTGCAATGAGAGCTCAAGCTTCTGAGAAAACAAAGATTTTGAAAATGAAGCTCTATAAAAAACAATTGAAAAAATTTCTATGAAGATATATAAACTTGAAGAACAAAACTTGTATTTCCCAAAAACCTGTTTTCTTTGATTTTCTAAAACTTTGAAACACTTGAAAAAGATATGGATTTGAAACTCAAAACTTGTTTAAAACTCTTTTGAAATAGGCTCAAAGCACTTGAAAACTGGGTGTAAAACTTTTGTAAAATCTTAGTAAAAACCCAAGCCAAAGCCCCTTTATATAGGCTAAAAAGCAAACTAGCCGTTAGGGTCAAATCAGGAAGGAAATGCCCTGTAGGTCGATCGCTAACGGTAAAAATATGACCGTTGGGGTTGCCAATCGACCGTTCTCAATAACCAGAGAGCACTGCTATCTGGCGGTCGACCGCTCGGTCGACCGAAACCAAACAAGAGCACTGAGTTTCTCTGAGGTCGACCGATCGGTCGACCGACATTCACAAGCATTTGCTTGTGCACATCCGGTCAACTGGGCAGTCAATCGTCAGAGCCTCAACTCTGGCTAGCGGTCGACCGTGCGGTGGATCAGCCTCAACCAAAAATTCATTTTCTATATTTTTAAATATTATTTTAAATCAACATAAATACCAATAAAATCCAAATAAATTCTACAACAATAAATTCATGAAAATATAATAGAGCACAAATATGCATGATAAAAAATCAAAACATATTACAAATATGTGAACCTGTTTTTGAGATATAAAATATATTTCTTGAGATAAAAACATATATTCAAATACTATACTTATAAATAGAAAATCATTTTTTTTAAATCTCTCATAAATACAAAAAACAAGTTTCTCAAACATATTTGAATCTCAATACGTATGGATAACATCTACCACACATATAAAATAATGTAAACTTGTTTTTGACAATATATACTCATAAAAGCAACTTTTGATAAAAATAAAACTTAAACTCATTAAAATAAGTTTCTATGAACAAATTAAGCTCTAATATGTGTGGATAGAATCCAACACATATACCAAACTATAAAATGACCAAGATTCCTACACCCCTTTTCTAGAACAACCACTTGAAGATACATCACATCTAGAAAAGAGTATAGAAGTCTTGCAAGAGTCTGAGCTAAAATTTCAAAAATTATCTGCCGAGTCTATCAATAGGTTGAAAACACAATTGAGTTAATGGTTAGTATTTATAGGAATGAGAAAACTCTATCTTATCAATCTGTGACCAATTCAGCTATTCCTAACTCTATTGATCTGACCCAGGACTCTTGTCATTTTGAAAATCAAGATTCAATTCAGCACACCCATCTGAATTTGTCCAAACTTCAAATCCCATTGACATTTTGGCAAGTTATCCTTTTCCTGAAATTGAACTTGAGCATGAATATGATCCTGAACTTCAACTTGGTAATTCAATTTCACTTCCTGATTCAATATTGACTGAGGTTTTTTTACCTGAATTCAGGCTTTCTTCGGTGTCAGTATTGGATCCTGTGCCAGTCCATTGTGAAATTGAATCAGCAATAATTTATGATCATATTGAACTTGACCAATTTCATACTTTTGAAAGCCCATTGATAAATTGGCAAGTTCTTATTTTTATTGAATGGAACTCAATGAGGAATGTGACTTCGATCCTCAAATTTGTGATCTAGCTCAAATTCCTGAATCAATATTGACTCCTGTTATGTTACCCAATTTGAGTAACATTTTAGAGTCAGTTTTGATTCCCATACCTATCATTCTTGAACTTGAATCACCAATCTTAGAAAGTCACATTCCATCATGGGGAAATGAATTATGTAAAGGTGCCTCCTTTCTTCTCTAATGTAATCTTCTCCATCTTCTACATGATGTTTAGCTAATTTCTTCTTCTCATGGTGACTAACTACTAACCACTAACTAGCTAACCACTTACTTGATAATTCACATGAATCTAGCAGCCTCTACAAGGCCTTGCTCTTGCAAGAGCCATTGATGGCTCATGATGATAGGCTCTAAAATCTAACTTGCTAACCAAGCTAACTCTCTTATTTCATGCTTGCTTCTAATGGTTTGATGATCTAATGTTTGCATTAGCTTGCTCTTGATGCAAGTTTGAATGTGAAGAACCATCTTATTTGCCATGCTTTGTATCGTCTCTTGAAATCAAGGATCAGTGATGGCCAAGGATCCATGTGAGACAACTATCACTAAGAGGTTAGCATGTTAGTGGAGTAACTAGTAGTTAGAAACCATCAGACTTCTTTCATAGCATTCCTTTCTTTTTACTTTGTTTTAAAAATCATTTTCAAAACCTTTTTATCTTTTCATCATTGTTTTCACCATCGTCTTTGTTGATCTTTGTTTTCACCTTCTTTACCACAAGCTTCATCTTCTTTCTATTTTGTTTTCCAAATCACTTTGTGTTCATTTTCTGTTTTCACATCGTCGTTTCATCGCTCTCCTCCTCCATCACTTCTGGGTTCCTTTTCTTTTATTTCTTTTTCATTCTTTACAAAGAACTTGTTAACATAACACATGAACGAACTGTTAATACTTCTATCGCTTCCCGTCCCTGTGGATTCGACGTTGAGCCAATGCTATAACAGAAGTATCGAGGGAACATTAGCACGCACAAGCTTTTCACTGATTTTATAAAACACACGTTTTTGAGTGCTAGTTCCTCCCCAATCACAGGGCTTTGTCAATGAAAAAGCATGAGGAAGAACATGATTCTACGGCGAGACAAATACTACCCTCACTCTGGTAATGATCTTGCCTGTAGGGCCTGTTCTTGATGCGCCGTCATAGAGCATCTGCCATACATCATCTTCTGATGTCATATTGGCTTCGATGACCTCGTCTGGAATGTCCGTGTGTAGTTTAGACGTTTCCTAAACTGGATGGGCTGCCAAAAAGTCAGCGAAAGATTGCCCTTTGACTACCTTTGGGTGACAAAAGTTATGTCATATTGGGACAGTAGAATGGCCCAATTAGCTAGTCTAGATTTCAAGGACACCAGTTTCTTTATGAGAATGCACAGGGGATTGACTCTTGAAATGACATGTATGGTTTAGCTAACTAAATAATGTCCTATCTTCTGGACAGCAAAGACGATATCTAGACACTCTTTCTCAATGGGGTTATATCAAGATTCAGCCCCGATCAAAGTTCTACTCAAGTAGTAGATGGCCTCTTCGCAGTCTTCATCATTCTTCTGTCTTACAAGAACACCCAAAGAGTGGTCCATAGCTCTTACATAGAGTAGGAATGATTTTTCAGAAACATGAGCCATCAGGACCGGAGGCTTCACAATCTCCACTAAGAAACTCCGTAAAAGATACAAACTCAAATCCTCTACACAAGAGGAGGTACAAAACCAATGCACAAAGCCAATCACCTCCACACAAGAGGGAAAGGACAAAGTCAAAGCACAAAGGAAAGAAAATGATTTACAGCACTTTGTGATCATAATGTCAAAAAATAAAATCTCACACAACTTAGAATCCTATAAGGTAGAGATTTTGCAATGAGAGCTCAAGCTTCTGAGAAAACAAAGATTTTGAAAATGAAGCTCTATAAAAAACAATTGAAAAAATTTCTATGAAGATATATAAACTTGAAGAACAAAACTTGTATTTCCCAAAAACCTGTTTTCTTTGATTTTCTAAAACTTTGAAACACTTGAAAAAGATATGGATTTGAAACTCAAAACTTGTTTAAAACTCTTTTGAAATAGGCTCAAAGCACTTGAAAACTGGGTGTAAAACTTTTGTAAAATCTTAGTAAAAACCCAAGCCAAAGCCCCTTTATATAGGCTAAAAAGCAAACTAGCCGTTAGGGTCAAATCAGGAAGGAAATGCCCTGTAGGTCGATCGCTAACGGTAAAAATATGACCGTTGGGGTTGCCAATCGACCGTTCTCAATAACCAGAGAGCACTGCTATTTGGGCGGTCGACCGCTCGGTCGACCGAAACCAAACAAGAGCACTGAGTTTCTCTGAGGTCGACGATCGGTCGACCGACATTCACAAGCATTTGCTTGTGCACATCCGGTCAACTGGGCAAGTCAATCGTCAGAGCCTCAACTCTGGCTAGCGGTCGACCGTGCGGTGGATCAGCCTCAACCAAAAATTCATTTTCTATATTTTTAAATATTATTTTAAATCAACATAAATACCAATAAAATCAAAATAAATTCTACAACAATAAATTCATGAAAATATAATAGAGCACAAATATGCATGATAAAAAATCAAAACATATTACAAATATGTGAACCTGTTTTTGAGATATAAAATATATTTCTTGAGATAAAAACATATATTCAAATACTAAACTTATAAATAGAAAATCATTTTTTTAAATATCTCATAAATACAAAAAACAAGTTTCTCAAACATATTTGAATCTCAATACGTATGGATAACATCTACCACACATATAAAATAATGTAAACTTGTTTTTGACAATATATACTCATAAAAGCAACTTTTGATAAAAATAAAACTTAAACTCATTAAAATAAGTTTCTATGAACAAATCAAGCTCTAATATGTGTGGATAGAATCCAACACATATACCAAACTATAAAATGACCAAGATTCCTACACCCCTTTTCTAGAACAACCACTTGAAGATACATCACATCTAGAAAAGAGTATAGAAGTCTTGCAAGAGTCTGAGCTAAAATTTCAAAAATTATCTGCGAGTCTATCAATAGGTCGGAAACACAAGGAGTTAATTGGTTAGTATTTATAGGAATGAGAAAAACTCTATCTTATTAATCTGTGACCCAATTCAGCTATTTCCTAACTCTATTGATCTGACCCAGGACTCTTGTCATTTTGAAAATCAAGATTCAATTTCAGCACACCCATCTGAATTTGTCCAAACTTCAAATCCCATTGACATTTTGGCAAGTTATCCTTTTCCTGAAATTGAACTTGAGCATGAATATGATCCTGAACTTCAACTTGGTAATTCAATTCACTTCCTGATTCAATATTGACTGAGGTTTTTTTACCTGAATTCAGCTTTCTTCGGTGTCAGTATTGGATCCTGTGCCAGTCCATTGTAAATTGAATCAGCAATAATTTATGATCATATTGAACTTGACCAATTTCATACTTTTGAAAGCCCATTGATAAATTGGCAAGTTCTTATTTTTATTGAATGGAACTCAATGAGGAATGTGACTTCGATCCTCGAATTTGTGATCTAGCTCAAATTCCTGAATCAATATGACTCCTGTTATGTTACCCAATTTGAGTAACATTTTAGAGTCAGTTTTGATTCCCATACCTATCATTCTTGAACTTGAATCACCAATCTTAGAAAGTCACATTCCATCATGGGGAAATGAATTATGTAAAGGTGCCTCCTTTCTTCTCTAATGTAATCTTCTCCATCTTCTACATGATGCTTAGCTAATTTCTTCTTCTCATGGTGACTAACTACTAACCACTAACTAGCTAACCACTTACTTGATAATTCACATGAATCTAGCAGCCTCTACAAGGCCTTGCTCTTGCAAGAGCCATTGATGGCTCATGATGATAGGTTCTAAAATCTAACTTGCTAACCAAGCTAACTCTCTTATTTCATGCTTGCTTCTAATGGTTTGATGATCTAATGTTTGCATTAGCTTGCTCTTGATGCAAGTTTGAATGTGAAGAACCATCTTATTTGCCATGCTTTGTATCGTCTCTTGAAATCAAGGATTAGTGATGGCCAAGGATCCATGTGAGGCAACTGTCACTAAGAGGTTAGCATGTTAGTGGAGTAACTAGTATTTAGAAACCATCAGACTTCTTTCATAGCATTCCTTTCTTTTTACTTTGTTTTTAAAATCATTTTCAAAACCTTTTATCTTTTCATCATTGTTTTCACCATCGTCTTTGTTGATCTTTGTTTTCATCTTCTTTACCACAAGCTTCATCTTCTTTCTATTTTGTTTTCCAAATCACTTTGTGTCATTTTCTGTTTTCACATTGTCGTTTCATCGCTCTCCTCCTCCATCACTTCTGCGTTCCTTTTCTTTTATTTCTTTTTCATTCTTTAACAAAGAACTTGTTAACATAACACATGAACGAACTGTTAATACTTCTATCGCTTTCCGTCCCTGTGGATTCGACATTGAGCCAATGCTATAACAGAAGTATCGAGGGAACATTAGCACACACAAGCTTTTCACTGATTTTACAAAACATACGTTTTCGAGTGCTAGTTCCGCCCCAATCACAGGGCTTTGTCAATGAAAAAGCATGAGGAAGAACATGATTCTACGTGTGAGACAAATACTACCCTCACTCTGGTAATGATCTTGCCTGTAGGGCCTGTTCTTGATGCGCCGTCTGTTGACACTTAAAAAAGACAAGATTCTCATTGGTCCGAACGATGTCTAAACTTGTTGACATTTACAAAAGACAAGGGACAGACGAGCTGAAGACCAGTTTTCACCCACCTCCAAGGGACAAGGAAGCGATGGACTCCACTGATCCAGCAAGCAGAACAGTGAACCCGGATTGTTTCTAACAGACCTCAGCAGGTCTAAAATGCTAGCATTTAGCATTACATTAGCCCAAGGAGATAGCCTCGCTTGAGAGGCTAACATCATCCAGAGCACCGCCAGGAAGCTAACTGATAGCTTCGCCGAAAACCCTCTTTTCGGACTTCGCCGAAGACCCTCTTTTCGGACTTCGCCAGGAATTGCCTCTAGCTCCGCTATGAGCCTCAAAGCGGGCAGCTCCGCCATCAGCCTGCTATGGTCAACCTTTGACCAATCAAATCTCCTGATGAGATCGGATTCAATCTAATCAAATCCAATCAGGATTCAAATATGGCAGGTGATTGCCACAATCTCTTGACTCTCTTGAAACGAGTAAGTGGATCAAGGAGAATCAATCAACGATATGGAAAGGATCATAACATATCGGAAAGATCAACCGATTTGCCATTTTCTAGCTCCGCGGAAGCTATTATAGCCTCGCAGCAAGGCTACTTTCCAGATTCAAACAGATTCGGTTCAATCTGTTTCTATATCTTCAAAGGGGACGATTATACCCTTACTTTCCCTATAAATAGCCCGTCAGGGGCACAAGGGAGAGGCATCGGATTGCAGAGGAAGGAGCCATCAATTGCCTTCTGATCGCAAGAATCGATCAATTAGCTTCTTCGACTGAGGCTTCTTCATAACGCACCGTGCGTTCTCGAATTCAGAGACCTTTTAGAGAATTGCTTTCTCTATCCAGGGTGTTGATACCCTAACATCGTCCTTCTTCTCAAGGAATCTCCGGAACCAGGCGAGAAGGAATTCCTTATCGAAGGCGATTTTGAGAAGCAGCAAGAGGGTTCTACCAATCCTCTATTCTCTGATTCCCGGAACCAGGCGAGAAGGGAATCTCATCGCTCGCATCGTCAAAGGGACAAAGTGGTCGCGCGCTGACCAGACTCCTATCGGCACACTTCTCCAGAATCTCTGAGGGGATCTACTTGTAATCTTTCTAAGAATACTTGTAATTTAGCTCCTCAAACTCTTTTTTGTAAGTTTTTCCCCTTTGCAAACATAATGGAAAACAAGATGGCGACTCCGCTGGGGAATGTATTCTCCTCTGCTGAGAATCAAGTGTCGCAATGCGACGAACAGACCTTCGGGTCTATCTCTGAATTCAGAAAAGCCGGTGCAGCCAGATCTTCTCTGGCTAAATCTTCAAGCAAAGTCTCTGCGGAGACGGAAAAGGTTCTCTACAAACCTGCCGCGGTCCTCTGGCGCAACAAGGAAACATGTCCGCAGCCCAGATCCTGCACTTTTGAGAACCTGGTTATCCAAATTGATCAAAGAAGATTTGAAGAAGTCCTCTCTGGGGGTGGCTTGATGCTTCGAGCACGGAAGCACAAGAAGGTCTTCATGGCCAAGGTTTCAGATCAGAAACCAGAGGCAGAATTTCGCCAACACCCCACAGCCCCGCTTGTGGCTATTCAGGTTCCTTGCGAACCTATACATCCTCTGTCAAAGCGGATATGGAAGCCTAAACAGAAGTCCTCTGCTGAAGCTTCAGGCGTAGCCTCGCCAAAGCCGCGCCCCTCTTATGAAGAAAAAGGCAAGATGCCCGCCTGTACCAACAATGCTGCCAACCATAAAGTCAAGACGGCAATCATACCGTCTCCTAGTGCAGCAATGCCTACCGCTAGCCTTGTCCTCACAAGCAAGGCTATTGTACCTCGGCGTACTCATCGGGTTTACAGCCGCGAGGCTAGAACCAAAGCACTATTCGGTGCTAATCCTTTCCGCAGGACTAAGGGGAACGATGCGTTGTCCCATATACCAGATTATTCAGGCCCCTACAGGGCCGACCTGCGAGGATTCTTGGCGGACAAGCGGAGATTAAAGCATTTCCAGATTACTTCCTCCTGTTGTCGACGAAGTGGATGCCAGTTCGTGATGGTCCATTCTATGCGGTGTCGGTTACGACCGACCCTTGCCACCTCTCCATATCGGCGATCAGTCTTTGATCGACTGTCTGCGCGCATCCCGATGAGGCATCCCAAAAGGAGCGGGCCACCGGATCCAGCCTCTGCATCCGTCAACATGACCGGAAGGGGGCGAGAGCCGCGCGGAAGAAGTCAAGCCTCTGACGACACCCCTTTCGGCTCCCCAGATCCGGACTACTGCCCAGGCTTAGCTGAAGTCTTGGTGCATGAAGAAGGTGTTTTCCGAAACACCAGATCCAGGGTAGCGATACCCTATAATTATGAACAGCCTTCTTCCTCAAGGGCCCTGATCCCGCCACAATCCGGACGATCACCCCAATCGTCTGACGGAGAAGATGGAGACAGCGGGTATGCTTCTTCAGCAACAGTCAGTTCCGTGCGAACGGACAAAGCATCGGTTAATATGGCCGATAACGCCAATGACGACCTTCGTCGGCGTTTGGAGGCTCAGGAGCAGACCTCTAGAACTCAGCAAGAGGCCCTGGACAATATTCAACAGATGCTCGCTCAGCTCCTCAGCAACCGGAATGATGATACTGGAAGTAATCATGACGAGGAGGGGCATCTCAGCAATGATCCGCCCAAGACGGAGAAATCTAAGGGAGGCTCTTCCCTGGATGCCGAAGTCCTTAAAGGCCTTCAAGCTCAAATTTCATCCCTGGCTCAAAAGGATGAATTGAAGAAAGTGGGGGTAGTCCGTCCTTACCCACTGGAATGGGATTCGGTGTCATATCCGCCAAAGTTCAAACCACCAACGTTGCACACGTATGATGGTAAGAGCTCGCCCAATCAGCACATCTACTATTTCCGGTCTCAGACCGGTAATGTTCTAAACAACGACGCCATCATGGCTAGGTTGTTCATCGGCACCCTGAAAGGGGTAGCATTCGACTGGTTCCGAAGCCTTCCTCAGGGCTCTATCAATTCCTGGGTCGACCTGGAAACCCGGTTCCTCTCTCGCTTCTATGAGGACGATACCGAAGTGACCATGGATAAGCTCCTTTCCACTGTGCAGAGGAAAGGCGAATCTGTCCGTGAATACATTGAGCGGTTCAGAAATCTATCTCTGATGTGCCCAGCAGGGATGCCTTTACCCATGCTTTTACAAACATGCAGACATAACTTCTCGGATCAAGTAGAAGTTGCATGGGGGCTGTCAAGGCCCATACTTGGAAGGAATTGGTCGAACAA
Source organism: Agave tequilana (assembly GCA_038442645.1). NCBI lineage: Eukaryota > Viridiplantae > Streptophyta > Magnoliopsida > Asparagales > Asparagaceae > Agave > Agave tequilana. Next base: position 103,281 of record JAVJIF010006469.1, read on the forward strand.
GCTGAGATAGCCGAGAAATCGGCTAAGAAGTTCGAGCCATCCGCCCCTAGAAGCAAATGGGGCACGAACAACAAAGGGCGTAGCAATCTCCCGCAGTCTTCCCAAGCTAAAGGGAAGGAAATTATGTCCGTCGAACTGACCGGGGACATGCAGTCAAAGGCCAAGAAGAGCGGCGTCAACAGCCAAGAGCCCAAGTTTCCTCCGAAGCAGTACTCCTTCAGAGATGACCAGGTGGTCACGATATTCCATCTGCTCCATAAAGGGAATAAGATGAAGCTGCCAGATGCTCGGCGACCTAATGAGATAGGGCGCACAAATGACCCTAAATACTGCCTCTACCACAGGATGATCCACCATCCTACCGACAAGTGCTATGTTCTTAAGGATAGAATTCAAGCCTTGGTCGACGCCGGAGTCCTCACACTGAAGACGGAACAGAAGAAAGTCACTGCCAATATGGTGACTCTTGAGTTCGGCACTACCCAGAAGGTCATGGTTCCTGACGGGACCTATCCAGCCCCGATGCCACGGCTAGAAGTCAAGCATCCTCCAGCCATGACTCAATACAACAAGGGTCTCGTCCCTTTGACATTGGAGACAGGGGAAGTTATGTGGATACACCCTGACCTCGTCCAAGACGTACAGCAGACGTCGAACGACTCCAGCAGAAAGGGCAAGTCCTGCAATGTCATCTCTGTCCTGCCAGACGATGGTAATCTTACTTCGGCTTCCCTCAGCGATTCTGAAGAAGAAAAGCATGCCTGTACAGCGCGGGCAGATGCGCCTCAACAGACGGGCACCCGGTCTGGAAAGTCATATCAAAGGCAATATGACAAATCTACTGACGAGATACAACGGCAAACGACGTCAGTACCAATGCCGGCATCCACTCCAGTCCTGACCAAAGGGAAGGAGAAGCCTAAGGAGGTGCGATTCGACCATGTGTTGAAGAAACCGCCAGGCCAAGGGTTAGCCACGCCCTTTCGCTTTGATATATTGGCCCACTTAGCCAATATCCCGGCTCGTATCACAATACACGAGCTTCTTCGTCTCTCTAAAGAGACGAGAGAGGCACTCAGAGATGCGCTAGCCAACTCAGAGTCCTTTCTGACATGCATGCCTGAGATCCCTGGTGATGAGATGCAGCCTCCCTGCTCAGAGTGCCATCACGCGCAGTCAAAGGTACCTGCCATTACCTTCACGGCGGAAGATATGCTTCTCAAAGACAACAAGCATGACCGACCTCTGTACTATACCGGATATATCGGTTCAACCTGCATTGAAAGAGTACAAGTCGATCCGGGGTCTGCTCTCAGCATCATCCCCAAAAGGCTCCTCTACTTCCTTGGCATACCACTGTACAGGTTGTCTGCAACCACCACTACAATATATGGTTTCAACGCCGGGAGCAGCCATCCGCTTGGAAAGATTCGGCTCCGCTGCAGAATCGGAAGCCGAAGTCAGAGGTGACGTGCTATGTCATTGATGCTGACACATCATACAACCTGCTACTAGGACGACCTTGGATCCATGCCAACTGGATCGTTCCGTCCACTCTCCATCAGTGCTTCAAGTATGTTGAGGATGATGCGACAGTACGAACTGTCTTCGCTGAAAAGCAACCCTTTAAGGGGGTGGAAAACTACTTCACTGATGCCCTCCTATATCAAGAGGCTAGTGGAACGCCGGGAGAACCATTGCCAGACGATGATGAAAGTGGCAATGAGGCAGATTCGGAATCTGAAACAGGCATGCCGGCCATTCTGATTGGCGAGCCAATTGTAGCATGCTTTAATGATCCCCGATGTAAGATCCCTTCTGATGAGGAAGGCGAATGGATAATTAATGATGATATTTCTTTTGATTATCCTGCGAGCATCGAGTCGATTAAATCCATTATGGATGGCTCTCTTCGCATGCCCGTACATGAGCCAAGTTCGGCCATTACATCTGTGGAGGTTATAGAAGGGGCCACGCTGGTGATCCCTCCGTCCAAGCAAGGACAGTCGCCGATAATCTTCGGCAGAGCCCGGCCAGGGAGATTCTCAACTACAGACTCAAGCTCGGACTCAGAAGTTCCACAGTTCTTCCATTACGCGCCATCAGCGCGCCATATTATGAAAAAGATGGGCTACAACCTGAAGCAGGGAGCGGGCCTAAACTTCGGAAAAGGAAGACGCGGCTTGATGCGTAACTCCGTCCCAAGAGGAAAACCTGCAAATTACTATGATAGTACACGCAGGGGATTAGGGTATGTTACACCCACGTCATCAACAACAGTTCAGGTCAAAGGCGACGGATCGATCCCATCACAGTCGACCTCATCCTCCGAATGGGACTCTGATGTCAGCATAGGAGGAATATTCGAAAGCCTCATGACTTCAAGCAGTCAGTTGGAACCCGCAGAGGTTGCCAATGAGGAATCATGGGCCCAGCAATTGAGCTTTCAATGGGAAAAGCGGTTTGAGCTGCGCGAGCCACCTACCGAAGACAAGGTGATCCAAGTCAACTTAGGCAGTCAAGATCACCCTAAGCCTATTTTCATAAGTGAAAGCTTATCACTTATCGAAAAGGAAGAATTGATAATGCTCGTAAAAGAGTATATAGATGTCTTCGCCTGGAGCTATGAAGACATGCCTGGACTTGATCCACAGGTCGCTATGCACCGTCTAAACATCAAGCCTGACGTTAAGCCAGTCAAGCAGCAACAACGTCGGTTCCGCCCAAACATCATGGAGGCTATTGAAGCCGAAGTTCATAAACTCATTGCTTGTGGCTTCATCCGGGAGGAACAACATCCAGATTGGGTGGCTAACATAGTCCCCGTCCTCAAGAAAAATGGGAAAATACGAATCTGCATCGACTACCGTGATCTCAATACGGCCTGTCCCAAAGATGAATTCCCACTGCCGATCACCGATGTCATGATCGACAACACATGCGGGTTCGAGAGGATGTCTTTCATGGACGGCTTCTCAGGGTACAACCAGATCAAGATGTATCCTGATGACGAGAAGCATACTTCTTTCCGAACGCCATTGGGGGTATACTGCTACACTGTAATGCCCTTCGGACTGAAGAACGCCGGAGCAACCTACCAACGGGCGATGAGCATGATCTTCCGCGACCATCTCCGAAAGACGGTGGAGTGCTATGTTGACGACATTGCCGTCAAAAGCCGCAGCAAAAATGAACATCTTCGCGATCTGAGAACGATGTTCGACATAATGCGGGCTCATCAGCTGAAAATGAACCCGACAAAATCCTTCTTGGGAGTGTCTAGTGGCAAATTCCTTGGGTTCATTGTCACATCAAAAGGGATCCATTTGGACCCAGACAAAGTCAAAGCCATCCAGGACATGCATCCACCAAGGAATCTCAAAGAGCTCCGAGGCTTGCAAGGCAGATTAGCCTACATCAGAAGATTCATAGCAAATCTATCGGGCCGTTGCCAACCATTTACCCGACTAATGAAGAAGGGTACTGCCTTCATGTGGGATCGAGCTTGTCAAGAAGCTTATGAAGACATTAAAAGGTATCTCACAAAACCTCCTGTCTTAGTGGCCCCTACATCAGGAAAACCATTCCTGCTTTATGTAAAAGCCCTGGATTATTCCCTCGGCGCCCTCCTCGCTCAGAAGGACGACAATGGCCATGAGCAAGCCATCTACTATCTGAGTAGAACTCTCATAGGAGCAGAATCTCGTACAATCCTATTGAGAAAGAGTGTTTAGCTCTCGTCTTCGCTGTTCAGAAGACACGACATTATTTGGTTGGCAAACCATACATGTCATCTCCAGGGTGAACCCTTTACGACTTCTCATGACGAAGCCAGGGTCGCTGAATTCAAGGTTGGCTAAATGGGCACTTCTGTTGTCTCAATACGACATGACCTTTACTCCTCAGAAGGCAGTTAAAGGCCAGGCCCTTGCAGAGTTCTTAGCTGCTCATCCAGTTCCAGAACATTCAAAACTTCACGAAGACATCCCTGATGAAGTCTTCGAATCTAATGCGACCTCAGCAGAGGAAGTGTGGCAGATGTTCTTCGACGGAGCATCGCGGATGGGCCCCAAAGGAAAGATTATTGCCGGAGTGGGGGTTGTGTTCATCTCCCCACAGGATCATATCCTTCCCAGAGCGTTCTCCTTGACAGAATCATGCTCTAATAATGTAGCGGAATACAATGCCCTACTCATTGGCCTCCAGCTCGCCCAGGAATGGGGGTACGCTACCTTGAAGCTTATGGCGATTCAAAGCTGATCATAAATCAGGTTAAAGGCGAATACGAGGTCCGTCATGAGGACTTGGTGCCTTATTATCATACAGCCATCGAATCGGCTAGCTTATTTGAAGGCTTCTACATCGGGCATGTGTCCCGATCCCAAAATACCAAGGCGGATGCTCTCGCTGCATTAGCGACGACGCTAGCCTTAACGGCCGACACCGAGTATCACCTCACAGTCGCAACCCGGCATCTCGTATGCTCTAAGCATATGCTAAGGATCCAAGAGGTCCATAATATCTCCGTGGATCTTGAGCCGAGGGATTGGCGCTTCCCTCTCATTGACTACGCTCTGCACGGTCTGCTTCCAGATGATCCCAAAGAAGCGGCGTCCATCAGACGAAGGTCGCTCCGTTTCTACTATGATCCCACTTTGAAGACACTCTACCGTCGTTCATATGACGGTGTCCTCCTCCGCTGTCTCTCTCATTCAGAGGCACAGGAAGTGCTTAAAGAAGCACATGATGGTATTTGCGGAGCTCACCAGCCAGGTCCAAAGCTTAAAGACAGGCTGCACAGACTTGGGTACTACTGGCCGACCATGATGGCCGATGCCACCCAATACGCACGAAGGTGTAAGGCGTGCCAGGTCCATGCAGACTTCATACACCAACCTTCGGAGTTGCTCCACCCTACTGTTGCTTCATGGCCATTTGAAGCATGGGGAATCGATGTCGCAGGGCCAATCAGTCCCTCTTCGGCAAGAGGTCATCGGTTTATCCTGGCAATAACCGATTACTTCTCAAAATGGGCAGAGGCCACACCGTTGGCCGAAGTTAAAACCTCCAATCTGGTTAGCTTCATCAAACACCATGTCATCCATCGATTTGGTGTCCCCAGGCGGATCATCCATGACAATGGTCCTCAATTCATAAGCCAAGGATTCTATCGGTTCTGCGATAAATATCGAATTCAGAATATGGCTTCAACAGCTTACAATCCTGCTGCCAACGGCTTGGCAGAGGCATTCAACAAGACAATCATCAAGCTGCTCAAGAAGTTGTCTCCTCGAACAAGCGAGATTGGGACGAAAAGCTCGGTGAATGCCTTTGGGCCTACCGGACTACGGTTCGGACACCGACAGGCAATACGCCTTTCTCCCTGGTATATGGGTGCGAAGCGGTCATCCCATTGGAAATCCAGATGCCATCATTACGGGTAGCCTTGACTACTAAGATGACATCAGAAGACAATGATCGCCTGCGTCTTCAAGAGCTCGAAGCCCTGGACGAGAAGCGGCTGCAAGCTCAGCAACATATCGAGCTATATCAGGCTCGGATGTCAAAAGCCTTCAATAAGAAGGTCAAGCAGAGAGTCTTCCACAAGGAGACCTAGTCTTAGCCGTCAGACGACCGATGATTATGACGCACAAGACCAAAGGCAAATTTCAGCCTAAATGGGAAGGACCGTTTGTGATAGAGACAGTCTATTCAAACGGAGCATACCGCCTTACAACTGCAGATGGCGACCTCCTCATGATGCCGATCAATGGCAAATTCTTAAAGAAGTATTATCCTTAATCAAGGATCTTGCTCTCGATCAGGTTAACATTACACCTCTGATCGAGATCCGCGCGTCCGGAATGCGCACAAAGAGAGCCTCTCTCTCTTTCTCCAAGCATGTCAAACCTGTTGATAGCTGGGGGTTTGCTTAAAATCCCAAGGGACCCGTTCCCACTTGATTCCCTCTCCAAAATCACCTACCAATTCTCATCCATAGAATGGTAGGACCACATATATTCCGCTGTTACGTTAACAATAAACCTATGACAGCAATCCCCTCGTTTCTCTCCAAGAAAATGAGACCTCCAAAATCACTTACCAATTCTCATCCATAGAATGGTAGGACCACATATATTTCACTGTTACGTTAACACTAAACCTATGACAGTGATTCCCTCGTTTCTCCCCGTGAAAACGAGACTATTCCCAAACTCCATTGTTATTGAGCTTAGTGGCGTCTTAACCGGTTATGTCATTGCGACCTCTGAACCAGTAGACAGCTAAGTCTCAATCCCGAGTCCTGTTGACATTTACAAAAGACAGGTCTCGATACTCGTTGACATTTACAAAAGACGAGTATCACCTATTGATTGAAGCTTGGTGGCTTCTCAACCAGTTATGTCATTGCGACCTCTGAACTGGCAGATAGCCAAGTTTCATCTATTATTGAGCTTAGTGGCGTCTTAACCGGTTATGTCATTGCGACCTCTGAACCAGTAGACAGCTAAGTCTCAATCCCGAGTCCTGTTGACATTTACAAAAGACAGGTCTCGATACTCGTTGACATTTACAAAAGACGAGTATCACCTATTGATTGAAGCTTGGTGGCTTCTCAACCAGTTATGTCATTGCGACCTCTGAACTGGCAGATAGCCAAGTTTCATCTATTATTGAGCTTAGTGGCGTCTTAACCGGTTATGTCATTGCGACCTCTGAACCAGTAGACAGCTAAGTCTCAATCCCGAGTCCTGTTGACATTTACAAAAGACAGGTCTCGATACTCGTTGACATTTACAAAAGACGAGTATCACCTATTGATTGAAGCTTGGTGGCTTCTCAACCAGTTATGTCATTGCGACCTCTGAACTGGCAGATAGCCAAGTTTCATCTATTATTGAGCTTAGTGGCGTCTTAACCGGTTATGTCATTGCGACCTCTGAACCAGTAGACAGCTAAGTCTCAATCCCGAGTCCTGTTGACATTTACAAAAGACAGGTCTCGATACTCGTTGACATTTACAAAAGACGAGTATCACCTATTGATTGAAGCCTGGCGTCTTAACCAGTTATGTCATTGCGACCTCTGAACTGGCAGATCGCCAAGTTTCATCTACCATGGAGCTTAGCGGCGTCTCAATTGGTTATGTCATTGCGACCTCTGAACCAGCAGACAGCTAAGTCTCAATCTCGATGCTTGCTGACATTTACAAAAGGCAAGTATCTCCCCTTTTTAGCCCCGCAAAGGGCTGACTTCGAGACTGGCAACATCTCAATTGGTTATGTCATTGCGACCTCTGAACCAACAGACAGCCATGCCTCATTATCCAAACAAACAACAGACGACAAAAGAAAAATCTTTCTATTAATTCAGAAGGATGGGATACATGGAGGAGCCTATAGGCGTACATGATAAGATCGAATCTGATCTCCAAGAGAAGCTAGCCGCGTCCTCCTGTCATCTTCAGCCTGGGCCAGCGCCTGTGATCTTAGCTCCGCCGCATCGAAGTCCACCGCCTGAGCCAGACGAGCCTCGGTCTCCGCCAAATTCGCCCTCTGTGATGACTTCCGCTCCGCCAGTTCCTCACTTCGAGCCCTGAGCTGCTTAAGCCGCGCAGACTCTTCATGACGCATCTTGTGTAGCTTTGGACAAGAGGAGATTTGCCTTTCGGATCATCTCTTCAGCCCTCTTGATCTATCTTCAGCGTCAAGAAGAGCACTGTTGGAAGCATCAATTGCACTCCCAACCTCTGCTCCTCTGCCTCCAAGGACCTCAAGTCAGAGGAGATAGCCTCAACAGCCTCTTGAGCAGCGAGCTGAGCCTCGCGCTTCTGGGCGACAAGACGCGCGAGCCGTTCATCAGCACAAAGACGCTGCGTCGGAACGATGGAAATGGCGCCATTCCTCCACGTCCTTCTCAAGGTCATCTACCAGGAGCTCCAGAGCAGTAGCTTGATGGTACCCCTCAAAGTCCCGGATACACTCGATGCCCGGGAGAGAACCATTTTCAGCTTCGAAAATGGCACAGGCGAGCCCTTCAAGACTAGACCGATAGTCTGCTCCAAACTATTATAGAAGCTGTCGACCAGATTACCGATAAAGTCATTCTCAGCTTCATCAATCCTTGAGACAACCTCGGAGCAATCTACCAACCTAGTCGACACTACCGCGGAAGAAGAAGCGGGAACATCGACAGCAGCAGGGCAAGCAAAGGTGACCTCGGCGGAGTCCTCAGCGACACGGCACGCCAGCCACCGCGGAGGTAGGACTGGCAACCACCTCCTGAGCAGCAGGCTCAACTACCAGCGTCGGGGAGGTAGGGCTCACAATCACCCTCAATGCCGTATTCGGCAAGACAGTCTGCACCCCACTCGTTGATATGACTGGAAGTGGGGTGGGGGGTACCTCCGGGACTGCCGCCTCTTCAACCTCAGGGCCCTCCGCTGCGGAAGTCGCTGCTTCCTTTCCCGCTCGTCTCTTGGGCGCCATTGAAGAATTACAGGAGTTTTTGAACTCTTGAAAAAGGAAGAAAAGAAGAGTCAAGTACTCTGGAAAATTCAAAGAGAAATGATGATTTTCTCTCAGCCCGATCGGGCTTTTATAGGCCAATCAGCGCCTAAATCAAGGCCTCGAAAAAGGGCACATGCCGCCGTTTCGAATTAATTCGAAACAGTGCCCGAAGCGCCTGAGGCGCTTTCCCAAAAGCGACGGTTCAATCCCACTAAGGGGTTAACTCCGCACAAGAGCAAAGTGCGGACTTCGCGCAATCCTTCAAGGACTTAACCGAAAGGTTTGAATTAGCCCTCTAAAGAGGCGCTGACGTGACAGCCTCGCAAAGATCATTCAAAGGAAGGGCTATGCCCGTGCGCAGTTTAGCCCAGCAATGGCCAAACTCTCAGTGAAGCAAGCAAAAATCAAATGATCAGACAAAGAACTTTCATTGATCTAAAAGCAAAGATACATTTGATATTACATCAAAGTTGTGTTTCATACAACACACCAAGTTGCCTAGCAAGGCCACTTGCATAAAAGGCATACAAGCGGTTTTATCTGCTTCCAGACCAGATCAACGGGACAGGAAAGGCCTTCCTCCTGCACAAGGCCGTAATCCTTCGCACATGAGCAGATGGTGCCGCGAGGACACGGTCATTTTTCTCCACAAAATGGCAGATCTTACCAGGCCATTTTTGTTGAAGCCTGGCAATAAAAGCTTATCGCCGCCAACACGTCAGATCACCTATAATGGGAACTAGTTTTGATGCTAGTGATCTGACGGGTGTGAGGCCCACTCCCATGAAGTGGATCGTCCCCGACGAAGGCCACCAAAGTTGAAAGTCGGCAGCCAGCCTCACCTCAGATCGAATCATCTCGGATAAGAGGCTGCCAACAGCCTCTGGGACGCGCACCCGCTGCCCCGAATTGTTCCTCCTGCTTAAAAGTAAAGCTTCAACCGGGGAAGCATAAGGCAATTTTATGGCTTCTTCCATCAAGTCACCAGACTGGCAAGCATAGCTCGCTGCAAGGCAAATTGAAGCAAGTTAGCAGTTAAGCACAGAAAGAGCTGCAAAAACATTAAGTCAGATTCTTCAGCGGCAAAGCAATCCGACTTCAGCAGAGGACAAGTTCCACCTGCACGGCAACCAGGGGCTGGCTCAGCAAACGCCAAGTCCTAGCCTCGCCTATACGGCAAAGTCAGACTGATCTTGTGAAGAACAGTCTCAACCTCACCAATATGGCAAGACTGGCTCAACTATTGAAGAAGCCAAGTCCCAAGTCCTGCCTGTGCAGCGGACTTAACAAGCAACGATCTTTCACTGATCAAGCCAAGATGATAGCTTCACAGAAAACTATGATGAGATCCTTCTCTGCAGCAGCCAATTGCAAGATGAAGAACAAGGGAAGCTAATCCCTGAAGCGAGCTGCCAAAGCTAAATCAAGGGAGATGAGTTCCCTAAAAGCAGTGAAGTCTTTGAATGATTGAGACTTACTGGTCCTTGGCCGGTTAGACAACCAGAGTGGGTTTTCCTACTAATTCAGAGATCTGAGTATCTCTCACAACCAAGAGAAGAGAAGAAAGGCAAGGCACTTCTCTTCAGAGGACCTCAAGTGTCCTTTATAGGCCCCATGGCCTGAGTGCGATCACCTCAAGCGTGGAAGCACGAGCGCATTCAAGGCATTTACTGCGCCTTGATAACAGGAACGGTTTCCATTGGAACCGTACAAGGGAGAGAACGTCTCCCTCATAAAAGGCACTTATTGCGCCTAGAAGAAAGGGAATATCCTCCCTTGGAAACGTGCAAATCGGAGAATATCTCCCTCGATCAGCATGAAGAAAGGAGTAATCCTCCTCGTAACTGGCCCACGGCAGTTGGCCTCGGGAAAGCGACAGATGTTCCAGAGCGAACTTACCTAGCCACGAAGCTACCCAGACGCGAGTCTACATGATTCCTCGGCGAATCTACATCCCAAAGCAGGATTGAAGGCGAAGCTGAACTCAACCATCATGGCGATGTTCATACTCCACACCACCATCACAGCAGTTCAAAGTATTTCAAAATCTGGGCTATTGCAGACTTTCGAAAACTTTGAAGGGGGTCTTGTTGACACTTAAAAAAGACAAGATTCTCATTGGTCCGAACGATGTCTAAACTTGTTGACATTTACAAAAGACAAGGGACAGACGAGCTGAAGACCAGTTTTCACCCACCTCCAAGGGACAAGGAAGCGATGGACTCCACTGATCCAGCAAGCAGAACAGTGAACCCGGATTGTTTCTAACAGACCTCAGCAGGTCTAAAATGCTAGCATTTAGCATTACATTAGCCCAAGGAGATAGCCTCGCTTGAGAGGCTAACATCATCCAGAGCACCGCCAGGAAGCTAACTGATAGCTTCGCCGAAAACCCTCTTTTCGGACTTCGCCGAAGACCCTCTTTTCGGACTTCGCCAGGAATTGCCTCTAGCTCCGCTATGAGCCTCAAAGCGGGCAGCTCCGCCATCAGCCTGCTATGGTCAACCTTTGACCAATCAAATCTCCTGATGAGATCGGATTCAATCTAATCAAATCCAATCAGGATTCAAATATGGCAGGTGATTGCCACAATCTCTTGACTCTCTTGAAACGAGTAAGTGGATCAAGGAGAATCAATCAACGATATGGAAAGGATCATAACATATCGGAAAGATCAACCGATTTGCCATTTTCTAGCTCCGCGGAAGCTATTATAGCCTCGCAGCAAGGCTACTTTCCAGATTCAAACAGATTCGGTTCAATCTGTTTCTATATCTTCAAAGGGGACGATTATACCCTTACTTTCCCTATAAATAGCCCGTCAGGGGCACAAGGGGAGGCATCGGATTGCAGAGGAAGGAGCCATCAATTGCCTTCTGATCGCAAGAATCGATCAATTAGCTTCTTCGACTGAGGCTTCTTCATAACGCACCGTGCGTTTCGAATTCAGAGACCTTTTAGAGAATTGCTTTCTCTATCCAGGGTGTTGATACCCTAACATCGTCCTTCTTCTCAAGGAATCTCCGGAACCAGGCGAGAAGGAATTCCTTATCGAAGGCGATTTTGAGAAGCAGCAAGAGGGTTCTACCAATCCTCTATTCTCTGATTCCCGGAACCAGGCGAGAAGGGAATCTCATCGCTCGCATCGTCAAAGGGACAAAGTGGTCGCGCGCTGACCAGACTCCTATCGGCACACTTCTCCAGAATCTCTGAGGGGATCTACTTGTAATCTTTCTAAGAATACTTGTAATTTAGCTCCTCAAACTCTTTTTTGTAAGTTTTTCCCCTTTGCAAACATAATGGAAAACACCGTCATAGAGCATCTGCCATACATCATCTTCTGATGTCATATTGGCTTCGATGACCTCGTCTGGAATGTCCGTGTGTAGTTTAGACGTTTCCTAAACTTGATGGGCTGCCAGAAAGTCAGCGAAAGATTGCCCTTTGACTACCTTTGGGTGACAAAGTTATGTCATATTGGGACAGTAGAATGGCCCAATTAGCTAGTCTAGATTTCAAGGACACCAGTTTCTTTATGAGAATGCACAGGGGATTGACTCTTGAAATGACATGTATGGTTTAGCTAACTAAATAATGTCCTATCTCTGGACAGCAAAGACGATATCTAGACACTCTTTCTCAATGGGGTTATATCAAGATTCAGCCCCGATCAAAGTTCTACTCAAGTAGTAGATGGCCTCTTCGCAGTCTTCATCATTCTTCTGTCTTACAAGAACACCCAAAGAGTGGTCCATAGCTCTTACATAGAGTAGGAATGATTTTTCAGAAACATGAGCCATCAGGACTGGAGGCTTGGTAAGATATTCTTTAATATCTTCGAAAGCCTTTTGGCAAGCTTCATCCCATATGAAGGAGACACCTTTTTTCATTAACCGTGTAAACGGTTGGCAATGACCTGAGAGATTTGCGATGAATTTTCGGATATAGGTAAGCCTGCCTTGTAGAACAATGAGCTCTTTGAGGGTCTTTGGGGTTTCATGCCCTGAATTGCCTCAACTTTGTCAGGGTCAAGATCAATTCCTTTGGATGTAACTGTAAATCCAAGGAACTTGCCACTCGACACTCCTAAGAATGATTTGGTTAGGTTCATCTTTAGTTAGTGAGCCCGCATGATGTTGAACATGGTTCTCAGGTCATCAAGATGGTTGCTTTTGCTGTTACTCTTGACTGCAATGTCGTCAATATAACATTTCACCATTTTTTGTAGATGATCACAAAAAATTGAACTAATGGAATGTCCCACATTCTTTAATCCAACGGCATTACTGTGTAATAGTTTACCCCAATGGCATTCTGAATGACATGTGCTTCTCATCATCTGGGTGCATTTTAATTTGATTGTATCCTGAAAAGCCATCGATGAAGGACATCTTTGCGAAGCCACATGTGTTGTCAATCATGACATCGTAATGGGCAATAAAATTCATCCTTAGGACAAGCTGTGTTGAGATCATAGAAGCCGATGCAGACTCTAATCTTTTTGCTTTTCTTAAGTACAGTGACAATACTAGCACCCAATCTAGGTGCTACTCCTCTCGATTCAAGCCGCATTCGATGAGTTTATGAACTTCGATTTTGATTGGTTCCATGATGTTAGGTCGAAACTGTTGTTGTTGCTGCTTAACCGGTTTAGCATCCGGTTTGATATTAAGATGATGCAGAGCAACCTGAGGATCGAGGCCAGGCATGTCTTCTTAGCTCCAAACAAAGACATCATTATACTCCTGTATGATTGGTATAGGCCTTGTTTCTTTATTTGCGATAGGCTTTCACTTATAGAAATGAGCTTGCACTGTGCTTGATCACCTACGTCGACTTGGATCACCTTATCTTCGGTCGGAGATCCGCGTTACTCAAAAAGCATCTACCATTGAAGATCAAGTTGTTAAGCCCACAGATCAACGTCAAATGGCTCGATGTTGTTATCTTGCTCCGCCTGACTGATAGATGCATATTGGCGAATAACTTTTGAAGACTACCCCCACTACAATCAGAATCCCAGCAGGATGAATCTGAAGATTGCGATGGTGGCGATCTGTCAGAGTGTGGTTCTGACTGTAGAGGCGGAGTGACATATCCCAATCCTCTATGTGTGTGATCATAATAGTTGGAAAGTTTTTTTTCAAGCACACAAGGCTGCAAAGGTATGCGCCGCCCTTTACCGAAATTCAAACCATCTCCGCGATTTAAGCTGTACCAATCTTTTCCATCACGCGATGTGCTGATCATGCGTAATGAAAGAATGGTGGGGGTTCCATGTCATCGTCTGATTCTGTAAGTATCAGAGCTTGAGCTCGGTCTCTGCCAAATACAATTGGTGATTGGTCCCTCTTACAAGGAGGGACAATGAAGACCTACCTTCATTGTCCTGATTATGCATGCATGCCATTTTCAAGATTGGTAAAGGTATATGTAAGGACCTAACATTGACAGATACATCCTCAAGACACAAAAAAAATCAAAAGCAATATTCTCATTAAGGACCCACTCGCTTTCATTTTTTGGCGGGGTTATTACAATCATAATCATTCAAATACACTACAATTGATTCTATACTAATAGCAGCGAGTGCATTTTCTTCTGATTCTTAGTCCGCCTCATTTCCACTATCGCTATCATCAGGCAATGATTGCTTTAGTGGCTCGATATCCTCTTGGTAGAGAAAGGAGTTCGTGAAGTTATTCTCCACTCCTTTGAATGGCTGTACTTCATAGAATACCATTCGAACCACAACATCATCTCTTACATATTTGAAGCACTGGTGCAATCTTTAAGGGATGATCTAGTTGGCATGGATCTATGGTCTCCCGAGCAAAAGATTGTAAGACGTGCCAGCGTCGATGACGTAGCACGTCACTTTTGATTTCAAGTCTCCATTTGGCATCGAAGACGAATTTTGCCTAGAAGGTGACTACTCCCAGCATTGAAGCCATAAATGGTTGTAGTGGTTGTAGGTAGCCTGCTAAGTGTGATACCCAGGAAATAGAGAAGCCTCTTTGGGATAATGCTGAGAGTAGACCCTGGATCAACTTGGATTCTCTCAATACATGTAAAACCAATGCACCCAGTGTAGCACAGAGGTCTATCGTACTTATTATCTTTGAGGAGCATGTCCTCAGGAGTAAAGGTAATGAATGTCACCTGTTGTAGCACCAAATGATATTGGGGGCATGGAGTCCCGTCGTCATTAATTGGAATTGCGGGTACTTGGGACAAAAAGGCTTTGAGTCAGCAAGTGCTTCCTAAGCGCCTCTCTTGTCTCCTTTGAGAGGCAAAGTTGCTCGTACAGAATCATACGAGCTGGAATATTGGCGAGCTGTGCCAATATGTCAAAGCAGAACGGAGCGTTGAGCCCCTTTGGAGGATCCTTCTTTAATGATTTATCGAATCAGACCAACTTTTGCTTCCCTTTGTCTAGCGGCATGGGTGATGCCGAAGTCTGGACTCGTGCACTTGTTCTCGATGTCGTTGATTATTGTGTCTCGTCGGGGGTCTGGTCGCACTGTCGTAGGTACGACTTTCTAGATCGAGTGCCTACTGGTTGTGTGATAGCGGTCTGTGCTGCCAAGGCAAGCTTCTTCTCTTTTGAGTCATTGAGAGAAGCTATAATCAAAGTATCATCATCCATAGCAAAAAATAGTGTTACATGACCTGCCTTTGAGCTTGGGCTTGCTGGATTCATATTCCTCATCATTAACAATTTTCGGGTAGACCCACATGATCTCTCCAAATTTTGTCATCATTGAAACGAGGTCTTGGCTTTCTGTACTTCGACCATTGGGTTGATAATTGCCAGTCTGGCTTTGCTGACTGGGGTAATCCCATCTTGAATCGTCATTCTCAGGAAGGTCCCAAAATTGTGAGTCACCATATTGGCAGCGATTTTCGACGTGTGGCCCCGTCCCGTCTTCCAAAGCCTTCTGATGCCTATAAAAGCCCCTGCAGTGGCCCAAAGCGCAAGCAGTCTTCGTTTTTAGGAGTAGGTCCAGATTTTAGTGTAGTGTAGGTGAGTGTTCTTCATTTCTTGTATTTTTCATTTCTTTTTCTTAGACCATTGTAGTAGGGCTGAGTGATACATAGAGAGAGAGAAAGCAAGGGATTGATGTAATAGAGAGTGACACTCTATGTAAAGGTGCCTCCTTTCTCTTCCATTGTAATCTCCTTCACCTTCTACATGATTTCTTGCTAGTTTTTCTTCTCATGGCAATCTAACTACTAACCACTAACCATCTAACTACTTACTTGATAATCCACATGAATCGGGTTGCCTCTACAAGGCCTTCTTCTTGCAAGAGCCATTGATGGCCAAAGATGATGGGTTCTAACATCTAACTTGCTAACTTGCTAACTTGCTAACCAAGCTAACTCTCTTTTATTTCATGCTCTTTTATTTCATGCTAGTAGTGTAATGAGTGATGCTTGTATTAGCTTGTTCTTGATGCAATGTTTTGAATGTGATGAACCATCCATGAGCCATGCTTTGTACCTTCTCTTGGAGCCAAGGATTGTGATGGCCAAGGATCAAAATGTGAGGCAACTATCTCGAAGAGGTTAGCATGGTTAGTGGAACATTTAGTAATTTGTATCCATGAGTTTTCTTTTAGCTTGATTTAGAAATCGTTTTCCAAACTTTTTTCTCATTTTTCTATCGGTGTTTTTACCATCCTTCTTAGTTCACCTTGTTCCATCTCTTTTTCTATTTTGATTTCGAAAGCACTTCACTTTTGTTTTTACATCGCCGTTTTCATCGCTCTCCTCATCTACCACATTCTGGATTCCTTTTCCTTTTCTTTTTCATTCTTTTTCATTCTTTCAACAAAGAAGAAGTGTTAACAACTGACGTGAATAGAGACTGTTAATGCTTCTATCGCCTCCCTTCCCTGTGGATTCGACCCGTTAAGCCAATGCTATAACGGAAGTATTGAGGGTACATTAGCACATTCGAGCTTTTCATTGATTTTACATAAAACACACTTTTGAGTGCTAGTTCCGCTCCGATCAAAATTTTGGCGCCATTGCCGGGAAGGGAATGGTTTTGTTTTCACGTTTTTGTTAACATTGTCTTCTCTGTTTTGGTGTCCAGGGCAATATTTACAGGTGCTTAACATTGCAGAATAGACCCTAGCTTTTCATATCCCTGCTCTTGAAAGCAGGGCCCCAGATTCTAAAGACAAGCCGCGGAACCGCGACATTTGCCGCGAAACCGCGGGAATTTTGTGAACATTGTAAATTTTGTTGTTCTGGGATGTGTGAATTGTAATAGCTAGTGGATTTGTGCTGCTATCTTTCTTGCTTTGCTTGTCTACACACCATAAATAAATAAAAGAACTAAAATACGGTATTTGGACGCCTTTAAAACGGTTTAGACATTTGCATTTAGGCATGTGTCAATTCAATTCCAATATACTGTATTTTGTTCTGTTGTTGTGATCTGGATGGAGATGTACATATGGCATTGCATATAGCATAGGACAAACACGTGGGTGATTTATTGCTTTGTGTTATATTCTTGTCTATATTGCACACTTGCACGAATTGAATTTAAGGGAAAAATCCAAACAAGATAAGGTGGGATTTCATCTCCCTTCCTTAGCCCAAAAATCATCTCCCCACTCACACAACCCAAGCCCTAATAAAATTTGAATAGACGTTGGCCCCTAGGGACATCTAGGTCTAGGTCAACCCTCCTGTAGGCTTGGTTTTGATTTTTCTTTTCTTTTTGATTGTTGTTTGATTTTTCTTTTTGTTTGTGATTGTTTGTGAAATAGATTTCAATAATAACAATTCTTTCAATCCGAATATGAATCCATATTTCACACCAACCCCATTTGATTCGGATAATTCCAACCCGGCGTTTTACAATATGCACCAACCAATACACCGGGTTGGCCTTATCCGAATCAATACAACCCATACCCACATTCTTATGACTATAATTTCCAAAATAATTTCAACTCTTCACAGAGTCAATGGGGATTCACGTACCCCGAGTCAAATTTTCAACCTCCTTGTCCACCATATCAACCTAGTCCACAATTTGCACAATATTCATACCCCGATTTCGCTTCTTATACTCCTTTTTCTGCACCTCCCATTAAAGAAAAATCTGAGTTACTAAAGAGTTTAGAAGCCAATCTACAAAGGGCCGAGCAACAACTCCAAGAAACATTAGCCTCTCCAATTCCACTGTATTTTCAAGAGTCATACTCAGTTCCACCTCTTCATAATGAACAACCATCTGTTCTGGAAACGAGTAAAGAACTCTTGTGTGAGTCCAAGCTTCAATCTCCACACATTTTTGACTCAAATTATTCACAAAAATTCTAAAACCAAGATTCTTATACTCCCATTCTAGAGCAACCACTTGGAGATACATCATATCTAGATAAGAGTTTGGATATCTTGCAGAAGTCTCTGTTACAATATCAAAAATCACATGCCGAGTCTGTCAATAGAGTGGAAGAATAATTGAGTCAATTGGTTAACATTCTTAGGAATGAGGAGACTCTATCCTATCAACCTTTCACTAATTCAGCTACGCCAAACTCTATTGATATGACCCAAAACTCTTGTCATTTTGGAAATCAAGATTCAATTTCAGCACACCCACCTGAACTTGTCCAAACTTCAAATCCCATTGACATTTTGGCAAGTTATCCTTTTCCTGAAATTGAACTTGAGCATGAATATGATCATGAACCTCAAATTAGTGATTCAATTTTACTTCCTGATTCAATTATGACTCCGGTATCTTCACCTGATTCCAATCCTTTTTCCGAGTCAGTATTGAATCCTGTACCAATTCACGGTGAAATTGAATCACCAATCATTCATGATGATCATATTAAACTTGACCAATTTTATACTTTTGAAAGTCCCATTGATAAATTGGCAAGTTCTCATTTTTGTGGAATTGAACTGAATGAGGAATGTGACTTTGATCCTCCAATTTGTGATCTTATTCAAATTCCCGAATCATTATTGACTCCTGTGTTGTTACCAAATTTGAGCAACATTTTAGAGTCAGTTTTGATTCCCATACCTGTCATTCCTGAACTTGAATCACCACTCATAGAAAGTCACACTCCATCATGGGGAAATGAATGTGGACTTGAGCTTCATCTTCTTGATTTGGACCCACTTTCTGAACCAATCTCGACTCCTGAACCTTTACTTGATTTAAGTCTTTTTTCTGAGTCGGTGTTAGTTCCTATACTTCCTGAGTCCAAACCAATCATTCCATTCTGGGACAAGGGCTTTGATAAATTTGACTCCAAAATTATTTTGAAAATTTGGAAATTGGATGGGGTAAAATTGTTAATAAAAATCATTCATGCATACATCTTTCTAGTGGGTTGTATTATGGAGGTTTCTGGTGAGTTCCTCCGGACTCCACGCAAGAATGATTGGGTCGCATTTCGTGGACCAATCAGACCGCCACCGGAACCACCACCTTGAGGTGATTTTTCCTTCCCTCTCTATTTGTTTCATGCATACATATATCACGATGCATTGAGGACAATGCATGAGATAAGTGTGGGGGAGGGTTTACTAACTTAGAGTTTTTTAGATTTTCTTTCTTTTACACTTCTTTTAGGATACTTTTAGAAATCTTTTCTTTTGTATAGGAATTTTCTCTTTCTTTAAAAACTTTTTGAAATAAGAGACAAAGTTTTGATCTATTTTTAAGAAAATTAAGATGATCTTAGAAATTAAGAAAGCCTTAATTATGACATCTTAAACCTAGTCAAAATATTAGATCTTGTTTAAAATTATAGGCTAAGTAAGATAAATTGGGGAGATAATTTTATCTTAAATTTTTTGCCTTAGATAGTATGCACATTGCACTTACACAATTTTTGGGATGGAAACAAAGACCTAAAATGCCATAAAGTAAATAAAAAGAAAAAAAAAACATTACTTATTAAGCTGGATAACTATGCCTCAAGAAGCATGATTATTCACGCCTAACGGTGGTCAAAAGAATCAAATAATCCCCCTTAGTTTTGTGCCATGTTTACTCGAGTCCTTTAACCCGAGGATGTTTTCTCGTCTGGTGCCCTAGGACCGTCTGGTTTGGGAGTCATTGGTTATAGGCTCGCTACATGGGTGAACTAGAAAGCCTAAGAAAACTAAGGGAAGAAGGGAAAAAAAAGAAGAAAAAGAAAAAGAAAATAAATATATAAATAAATGGCTTGATGGTTAGAGTTGATATCCCAAAAATTTTCACTATCACAAAGTGCATATTATCTAGGTTTTTATGAGAGATAAAATATTCAATCCAATTTTGAATTCTTACCTTAATTGAAGACAAGATCTTGCATAGAGACTAAGTTTAAGGAAGATTGATTGGTGGTGGACTTATGACCTTAGATCACTTATATCTTTGTAAAAATATTTTGAAAACTTGTCTCTCTTTCAAAATGTTTTCAAAATACTAACATTTGTCTTCTTTCTTTATGGATTTTGTGGGTGCAATCTGCTGAAAACCCTCAGGAGACAACACTCCTCCTCTAGGGTAACCTAGAGGTTTAACGGCTTGTTGCACACGCTCAGTGCAATCGCGTCACCTGCGAAAGTGGTGTAATAACATCTGTAGTATAGTTTTTCTTTTCTTGTTTTGCTCGGGACGAGCAAAAGAATAAGTGTGGGGGTGTGATTAGTCTACAATTCTGCATTATTATGTTGCATTCTCTCACAGATTTATGAATAAATTGTCGGTCTAAACCGTGTTTTGGTCTTTATTGCAGGTAGATCCAAAGTTCAAGGGCAAAGGTGTAATAAGAGCTTAATTAGACCCAATTAAGGGTAATTAAATCCGCATTACTTGGAGGCCAAGCAAGGGATTGTCTAGAAGATTCATTGAACCTAGCCTCTTGCGCACATCAGACGGATCTGCGGACAGATTCACCCGAAAAGGAATATACCAAGAAGTGTCTCGAAGCCAGACGGAGCCCGAACGAAATCCAGGGACCCATCTCCCTGCTATTGCCGCGGAAACGCGGCAATAGCCGCGTTTCCGCGGCAAAGCTGTGGAGCCACGCGTCGATTTTCAACGCGTGGCCCCGTCCCGTCTTCTAGAGTCTTCTGATGCCTATAAAAGCCCCTGCAGTGGCCCAAAGCGCAAGCAGTCTTCTTTTTTAGGAGTAGGTCCAGATTTTAGTGTAGTGTAGGTGAGTTTTCTTCATTTCTTGTATTTTTCATTTCTTTTTCTTAGACCATTGTAGTAGGGCTGAGTGATAAATAGAGAGAGAAAGCAAGGGATTGATGTAATAGAGAGTGACACTCTATATAAAGGTGCCTCCTTTCTCTTCCATTGTAATCTCCTTCACCTTCTACATGATTTCTTGCTAGTTTTTCTTCTCATGGCAATCTAACTACTAACCACTAACCATCTAACCACTTACTTGATAATCCATATGAATCGGGTTGCCTCTACAAGGCCTTATTCTTGCAAGAGCCATTGATGGCCAAAGATGATGGGTTCTAACATCTAACTTGCTAACTTGCTAACTTGCTAACCAAGCTAACTCTCTTTTATTTCATGCTCTTTTATTTCATGCTAGTAGTGTAATGAGTGATGCTTGTATTAGCTTATTCTTGATGCAATGTTTTGAATGTGATGAACCATCCATGAGCCACGCTTTGTACCGTCTCTTGGAGCCAAGGATTGTGATGGCCAAGGATCAAAATGTGAGGCAACTATCTCGAAGAGGTTAGCATAGTTAGTGGAGCATTTAGTAGTTAGTAGCCATGAGTTTTCTTTTAGCTTGATTTAGTAATCGTTTTCCAAACTCTTTTCTCATTTTTCTATCGGTGTTTTTACCATCCTTCTTAGTTCAACCTTGTTCCATCTATTTTTCTATTTTAATTTCCAAAGCACTTCACTTTTATTTTTACATCGTCGTTTTCATCGCTCTCCTCACCTACCACATTCTGGATTCCTTTTCCTTTTCTTTTTCATTCTTTTTCATTCTTTCAACAAAGAAGAAGTGTTAACAACTGACGTGAATAGAGATTGTTAATGCTTCTATCGCCTCCCTTCCCTGTGGATTCGACCCGTTAAGCCAATGCTATAACGGAAGTATCGAGGGTACATTAGCACATTCGAGCTTTTCATTGATTTTACATTAAACACACTTTTGAGTGCTAGTTTCCCCATCGATCATTAATCTCTTAGTGATTCTGAGATATCCCTAGGGCCAACGTCTATTGATTTTTAGTTAAGGTTTGAGAAAATGTGAGTGCACTTGGAGATGATTTTGGGCTAAGGAAGGGTGATGAAATCCCCACCTTATCTTGTTTATTTGGGTTTTGCCCTTAAAGTCAATTGTGCAAGTGTGCAGTTTATTCACAACAAGGTAACACTCAAAGCGATAAATCTCTTCAAAATGTTTGTCCTATTCTATATGAATGCACACGTACCTTGTCTCCAGTACTCTTCAACAGAAATTGAAATGAATTGAAATAGACACCTGCCCTAAATGCAAAAGTCTAATCCAAATTTCAATTAAGCAACAAGTGAATTTCTGTTGAATTTATTACACATGCATATAGGTGAAGCATCCAAGAAAACTAAAAATTTAGAAAGCAATTTTTTTCTTTTTAGCGGCTTTCGGCAACCCTACAAACGAGTTTGTTAGTACTTCAATCGGAAAAACTCGCTTTTACACGAATTTTTTCGAGGGCAAATGATTCCTCGGGCAATGTCCTTGGCCACCTCTTTCGCTTCCCGCAATAGTGAGCTCCTTGGTACTTTTCCTACACACAAAAAGAACAATCTTTAGTAGTGAACAATAAAGCCGTTCCCTCCCCGGCAACGGCGCCAAAATTTGATCAGCAAAAGCAAGTACTAAAATACGAGAAGAAAGTGTGGGTTGATGTTACTGCTTTTGCGATTCTTCCGTAGTAGTGAAGTGGCTATATGGGTCGTATCCACAAGGAGGGAGAGCGATGGAAGCTTGATGCGGCTTCAAAGTTCAAGAAGAAAGAAAGTTCTTGTTTTCAAATAAAGAATTGAAAAGTGAAAATAAGTTGTTTTTTAGAATTGTTGGAAAATGTTTTGGGGGTTTGTAAAAGTGATTTTTTTTCTTAGTTGTAAAAATGCATGGCTAACTTTCTACTAAGTGCTCCCACTAATTTCTAACTTTTGGAAGATAGCCTCACGATGGATCATAGGCGAATACAAACCTTTTGCATTGGAACTATTCACGTGAAAATCGAGTGAAAGTTCATCCTAAAACTTAGCTTCACACGGCAAAAACTCAGACATTCCCTTATCAAGATCCGATAGAAGGCGAGAATAAGGGAAGACTCGAGTGCACTATTGGTATCGGCAAAGTTAAAAGGAGAAGTCTCTAACTTACAATAACAAGTAAAGTACATAACTCATAGATCATCAAACTCATTAAGCATGAAGTATAAGAAAGTAAATACTTGTAGGTAAATTAGAGTTAGAACCCTCGTCTTAAGATACCATAGCTCTTGTTTGCACAAGGCTTGTTTGACACTATTGACTCATTTGGGTTATCAATCAAGTGTTAGAAACTAGTGGGTTAGTAGTTAGTTAGCCATGCTAATGAAAAGTTAGCCATAAAAGTTAAAGAAACAACAAAGGAAAAGAAGTGGAGAGAGGGAGTTACACTACAAGAAATAAAGAAAAGAAAAGTTAAAGAGATGGAGTTACACTAAAACAAAGTAAAAGAAAAGAGGTGAAGAAAAAAGGAGTTACACTACAACAAAGAAGGAAAAGTAAATGGCAAAGACAAGTAAATTGGACAGAAGGAAGAGAAGTAGTACTTGTATTATCTTGTCACCCTTCAAATACAACACTTTACACACTCTCTCTTTCACTCTAATGGCTAAAACTTAATTGTAGAAGAACAACAACAACAACAACTACAAATTAAAAATAAAGCTACACAACTTGCTCTAACTCTGGATCTGCTCCAACTGAAGACCCCTGGGGGTTTTTTATAGACACCAGGGCAAAGGGGCCATGTGAACAGCACGTGGCCCAAAACGCAAGCGCGCGCGCGCCAAATGGCCACGGAAACGCTGCCACGGCCGCGTTTTCGCGGCCCAGGCTGGGCGGCGCTCGCCCAGTTTTGGGCAGTGCGCTGCCCAGTCTGTCTTCTGTCCACCTGAGCTCCTGGATTTTCGATTTGATGCCCTAGACTGACAAAATCTTCACTCTAAAGTCAATGGCTACTTGTAGGCTCTTAATCACCAATTAAATGGTGATTTAGATCTTCTTCTTCATTTGTACACCATGGACCTAGGATCAAGCAAGCAAGGTTTTATTAGCAAAATTTTACATGAAATAATATGAGAATGTGATGAAAATTATGCAAAATTAGAGACTAATCAAACCCCCAACCTTAGGCACTGATTTGGTAAGAGTTAAATTCAAATCAACTTCACTCTTAGGTCAGTCTCCTATATGAGTCCGAGATGTCCCTAGGGCCAACATCTACTCAGTTTTAGTTAGGCTAATTAGTGAGTGAGGAGATGGTTTGTGGGCTAAGGGAGGATAATGACTTTCCCACCTTATCTTGTTTATGGGACAAGCCCTTAAGATTGATTGTGTAAAGTGTGCAAGATATAGAAAAGTAACATTCATAAGCAAATATCACCCAAGAATGTTTCCTAAACTATATGCTATGCATACGTACCTTTTTCTCCAGCACTCTTCAACCATAATGTAAAATGTAAACGAATTAGACATGTGCTTAGATGCAAAGTCTAAACCATTTTTTACATTTAACAAACATCATTTTACTGTTAGAAAGTATGTATAGTGAGCCAAATAAGGAAATAAAAAGTTACAGAAATTCAGCTTTACAATTCAGCCAACCTATAGAAATACAGGTTAGTAGTTCACTCAGTTTGCCACTAGAATGTAGCAAATCTGAGGGCTTCCGGGCTCTGCTTTCTTGAGTAGAGTCTAGAGCTACTTATATGTCTACTACAGTAAAATTTTCTTATTGTTAAACCTGTACACCAAGAACAAAGAAGAAGGTTAACTAAAAATGTAAACTTAAAAAGAGAATTACTTACCGTCCCTCTCCAGCAACGGCGCCAAAATTTGATTGAGTTAGAACCTGCACACAAGAATACAGAATTTAAGAACTTAAGAATAGAATGTACAAGTACTCAGTTCTACCACAATAGCAAGTGGTTATGGTGGTCGTGATCCACAAGGAGGGAATAGCGATGAAAGCTTTTCTAGCCTCTTTAGTTCACTTGAAATGGTTAATGATCTTCTTTTAGTTCTTGAAAAGTAAAAGAAAAATTAAGTTACAGTTTAGTTAAGAAGAAAGTGGTAGATTGAGAAGGTAGAGAAAATAGAAAATGGATATTTACAAAGAAATTGAAAAGAGTAATAAAAGTGTTGGGTGTTGATGGTGTTGGCGATCTAAACTAAAGAATTAAAAGAAAAGAAAGAAAAGCTAAAAGAAATACTTACCTCCTCTGCTTGATGACTTACCTGGAACCCTTACATGTTTAACCTTACTTTGGAGGCGATCAACGTATAACCCATAAGATCGAGCTCAGTCCCCATTCGCATTACATCATCAAGACGAACAAGAATAAAATGTTACAGAATCTTAAGGAGGAGAACATCATCATGAAATATCGGTGGCACTCACATAAACATGGCTATATTGATGCTTCTAGGTTCACTTGGACATTCATCAAAGCCAAAAGAGGAAAGTAGAAATAGAAGAACATATAAACAAGAAAAGCATGAAGATGTTACCTTTGATTACCTGTAGAAACGATAAAAGAAAGGAGGAGGTTACATCGGTGTCACTCTCAACATAAGTTTCTCTCTTTTACTTACATGAATCTTAGTCTAACCTATGCTTACAAAGAAATAAAAAATTATATAAAAAGAAAATAAAAAAAGAATGAAAAACTGGCCTAAAATCAATCTCTGCATGATCGTTCCTTCTTCCTCTGATATGTGGGGTATTTATAAGATAGAAATGGATAAGGAAATGAGTCAAAGATAAGAGGAGCTGACTATTTCTGAATTTCGAATCCTCCTCTTATCTCCAAACTTAATTTGATGTGGATATTCAGTTCTGATCTGCAGCTTGTTGGCGTATTGATTGTTGAATATAACTTATCAAATGACAGAAATAGAAACAGTGATAAACTCAAGAGTTATAGCCCTTTAAGTCTTCTTTCTGGATCATCTTGAATCATCATATTGGAGTTTCAGAAGCGAACGTTATGATTCAAATACTAAAATGTATCCAGTCAGAATCCGAGTTAAAATTGCTTCATCTCATCTGTTGATCTTCTCTCTATCCATTTACCCCTTTAGATTTGGACTCTGTATTTGACGTTATCCTCAGTTGATCTTTTAGTTTTAACCACTTGATTCACCAAAAACTGAATTTAATCAAATGGATTTGAGATCATCCTTCTGTAACCAATAGATCTAGTTAAATCTAAATTTAACTGATATTTAATTGATTTTATTCTCTTTATTCCCATGATTATCTTCTGCAAAATAAACATTTAAGACAAGGAATTTAGCTGATTTATTACATGATAAATGTGAAAATATAATAAAGAATAATGCAATAAATGTTTGCAATCAACAGCTCTCATACGAATTTTCACTTTGTCGAGGAAATTATGCTGATAGATCTGGAGTAGCTTGTACAATGGAATTCTAATGGGGCACATAAGAGAAAGGTTACAGATGTTAGCCCAGAGGCCTTTCACCTTAGTTTTAATGATTCTAACTAATGAAGGTTAGTTTACTAATGATCTTGTGTTTAATAAATTTTAGATATTAATCAAGATCTTAGTAGGTGATTAGCTTCAATAAAGGATTCAAAGTCAAGTTTTGAAGCTAGCACATGTTGATTCGAGAGCTCGAGCGTCAAGATCGCATCTAGCACTCGGAAGGAGTCAAGCTCATTTGGATCGAGTTTGGATCGAGTTATCTTGAAGATGAAGATTGACAAGAAGATCTCGGTTTGTTTAGTTAGTTTTTATTTATATCTTGTGTAAGATAGAATAGTCTTGATATGCTTAAGTTCACACATACAAGTTAAAATAGTTTTTGGTTTCAGTTTAACCATCTTGGAATTTCAAGAATATAAATTTTTTGGCTTCATGAATAGATTTCATCTAAAGTAGTTTACATGGTATATATGCATAGTGAATTTATCCATATACATTGTTTAGTTCATGATGTCTAAAAACTTACTTTGATGTATATCTAGTTCATGGTTTTAGGTTTTATTTTTTTAAGAAAACTTAGTTTTGCGATTTTATGTCAAAAATATAGATATATCTTTTATATCTGCATTGGATTCTATCCATACATAATATGCTTCAAAAATGTTTCTATATCATGTTTTTATATTTATACAAGTTTTGGAGAAAACGGATTTTCATTTTAAAATTTAAGTTTTGAAAAATACCGTTTTTGGTTTAGAACTAAATTTCCATGTCACAAAAATAGTTCAAATAGTTTGAAATATGTGTTAAATCTTAGTCAAATATATTTGCTCTTCAAATATTTATAAGAAATTTTTTTATAGATTTTATGTGATTTTATGAGATTTTATAGGTATTTAAAAGACCAAAATTTTAAACCCTAAAACCCTAACCTGAGCCCACTGGCGACCGACCGGTCGACTGGACCAGAGTGCAGTTGACTGGGTGGTCAACTGATGTGCACAGGCGTGCACAATGTGCCTTGGCCATGGGCAGATCGACCGTACGGTCGACTGATCCAGAGAGCTTGCTCTCTGGATCTGGCCTCAGTCGACCGTACGGTCGACCGATATGAGAGTTCACTCTCTAGTTCTCGCCTTGGTCGACCAATTGGTCGACTGACAGGCAAATCGCCGTGGGCCCATCGACCGGCCAGCCGATCGACAGCCCCAATGGTCAAAATCTGACAGTTGGCCGATCGACCGGGCGGTCGATCGACAGGTAACTTTTGACCTGTTCTGGACCCTAACGGCTATATTTTCAGACCCCCATATAAATAGGTCTTTGGGGGTTATTTTCACCAAGATTTTTTAGAGCAATTTTTCTGCCTTCTCAAGTGTTTTTTAACAAAGTTTTCAAAAGTGTTTTTGTGTCAAAATTCTCTATCTTTAATTTTTTTTAGAGTTTTGGAAAATAAAAAAATCAAGTCATTTGGAATATTTTGTTCTTCATATTATATATCCATCAAGAAGTTTTTTCAAGTATTTTCTTTGTTGTTTTATTTCTAAATACTTTGTTTCTCACGTACTTGCGCTATCATCTTAAATCTATCTTTAGGATCTTCGTATTGTGAGAAAATTGATTTGATCTTTGTAATCATCAAGTGTATTTTCCTTTGCTTTAGCTAGGTGCCCACCTCTTGTGTAGAGGTTTGTGTTTGAGAGAGAGGAGTTGTGTACTACCGGTGTTGAGTTGTAATTCTTTGATAGAGGTCCCTTTGTGGAGGGTCTTGTTTGGACATAGTGGAAATCCTTCTGTGTGAAGGCGGGGACATAGAATAGTGGCTCGAACCTTGAAAAATATCTTAGTATTTGCGTTTGATCTACTATCTCTCCACTCCATCTCTCTTATACCTTGCATTGCTTTACATTATTCATATTCATATGCTAGATATTTTTTGTGTGTGCCCACAGTTGTGTTTAATTAAGAGAGCTTATTAATGCACCTCAACTCTTAATCTAGATGAAACTAGAGGAGTAGTTCCAGAGCCCTTCACGAAGAATTCGGGCTCACTCTTGATTACACATAGTGTATTTTGAATTAAGTTTTTAATTCCGCATCATTTACCTTAGATTAGCTAGTACACTTATTCACTCCCCTGTAGGTATATTTTAATTGGTATCAGAGCTTACGCTCCTGATATTCGGTTTAACTACCTAGGATTGAGATCCTTAGATTGCTAATTTAGTTATTTGCATTGCACACATATAGTTTATACGCTCATGAATTTTCTTGCCCTTCCCATGTTTGATGTTTCCAACATCGATATGTGAAATTTTAAGATGAGTGCTTATTTAAAAGCCCTAGAATTGCATGTTTATCTTGCCACTGCCAAGAAATCTTATCTTGGCAATGACAAGTACATTGAGGGTAATACATATGCCTTAGAGGCACTTAGGCTCACACTTAGCAAAGATGATCTTTCTTTGATTTCTCATTGTGATTCCGCTTTTGCAGTATGAAACACATTGACTTCTCTCGAGCAATAAATGACAAACTATGTGGAGAAGGAACCAAGAAGAGATGAGTTCGACCAACTTGCTTCATGGTCCAAGGGATTGACTCCTTTGAGGTACACTTAGATATTCATCAAGATGATAGTACTAGCTCTTCTAATAATGATCATGTTAGTATAGATGCCCGTGCCTTAAATGAAGAGCTTTCCCTATTTTGTGAAAACTTGCTAGAAACATAAAAACTTTTGAAAAAGAAATGTTTTAAATTAAAAGAAGAAAATAAAAAATTTTCTAAACTAAACTTGGTTTTGCAAGAGAGGTTTGAGGTTTCAAATGAAAGGGACTCATTGAAATCCTAATTTGACACAAAATGAGTTTTTAAAGAATAAAAATAAATTTGATCATGTTGTGAAGCATAATGAGGTTTTGTCTCCAAAACTTGATTTTGTTTTAAAAGAAAATTTAAAAAATAAAATTGTTTTAATTTCAAAAGAACTAGAGTTAGTTTCAAAGAAAAATATTTTTTTGAAAAATAATTTTTCTTCTCATGTTTGTTATATTTCTAGTGCTCTATCTACTAGTGATAAACATGTTGCATGCTCAAATTTTTCTTCAATCATTGAAAATAATATTTGTATTTTGAAGAAAAGTGTAGATTGTTTGGCCTCCATTTTGAGCCATTGTGTCATGGATCATAAAAGATTGGAATCCATATTTCGCAAGAAACATGCTCGACTTATGCATGCACACAAATCACGGCGTACACATGCTCACATACATGATTCTATGTATGCTCATGTGTACACTTGTACACATTGTGGACGTACGGACTACAAAAATTTTGCTATAATAGAATAAATATTTTAAATTTTGCAAATGAATTTGTTTGTTTTTGAAAAGGTGTTAACCCCCATGGACCCCAAAAAAAAGTGTGGGTACCAAAATTCACCCCTATTATATTTGATGTAGGGTAGGCTCTTACTTGACGTGAGGGTGTCAGTACCTTGATGGTGGATATGATCCAAGCCTAAAATCCTATTTTTGGATGCATCACTTTCAAGGGATGTTTGGTGAAAGAACCACTATGATTTGGAGACCTACAGATTAAGTTCTATTAGTTTTGGTAACTATCTCTAGCTCTAATTTTTTTTTTATATGCTTCCATATGAATGTTATAGCATGTCATGGTTTTCAATGTTCATTATGTTAAATGCAATGTTATTAGACATGTGATATATATAGATAGTCTTTGAGATACACCCATATTCATATGGACTTATATTTTTGCGTTCTCATTATAGTTTAGCTATTGTGTATATCCTAGTTCTAAAACACGTGCATATAACCCAATGATCATGTTTGTTTATATTTTTGTACTTCCTGTTTTGATTACATGTTTAGATGAAACTTTTATTAAAACTTATGTTATACTTGTACAACTAAGGAGCCACATTTGTTTATCATGTGTTTGTACTTTATTGCTCATTTATATCCATTGGATGTACTTGTATAACCTTGTTTTGATAATTCTTGCATCTTTACTTGTTTTTCCTATTTTTGTACATGTTTTTCATAAAAATGTGTTTAGCTTCATGCATATGTTA
Source organism: Agave tequilana (assembly GCA_038442645.1). NCBI lineage: Eukaryota > Viridiplantae > Streptophyta > Magnoliopsida > Asparagales > Asparagaceae > Agave > Agave tequilana. The sequence goes on from JAVJIF010006469.1 coordinate 133,617, forward strand.
TTTTTGTCTAAAACTAATAGACATACATGTATATTCTTGACTCACTTGCTTTTATGCAAAATTCTTTTATGGACTCGTTTATGTTTGGAATATATATGTATACTTTTACTTTCGACAAAACATATATATATACCTTGAACCTTGTTTAGTTTTAATAAAAAATAAATTTTTATTATTTTCATATGTTTTGATGTTTTAAGTTTTATTTTTTATTTCATGAATTTATTGTTCACATGATTCTTGTACACTCACTTTTATGTTTACTCATGACTTTGTTTCATGAGCATGTTTTTGAGCTTTATAGAATTTGAGTGACAACTCTTGTGTGATATACATGTTTCATGAATATATATTTATTTTTATTCCTTACTTGAAGGATTTTGTACTAGCTTTCATATTCTTCAATTCGTAGAGCTTTCAAATACGTTAAACTATATTCAAATCATATTTTTGAAAACCCTTACCAACCTAAAGGGCGGTTGGATGAGTGACCATGCCTTGTGCACCTCATTAAATATTTTTCAAAAATGTGCATGAATAGGGTGGTAGGTACGAGTTATACACGTGATCTTCATGAAATTTTATTTTTGTATATTCATATGTGTTTTTTATATATGCATGCACCAAATTTCAAGCGGTATTTTTAGTTTCATACATATATATATATATGATTTAGATTGTGCTTATTTTTACAATGTCGTACATTTTTTTAAGTACAAATTATACTTATGCTAAGCTTGATTTAATTCTAAATATTTATTGGTATATCTACAAGCTTATGCATTGATTTCAATTGGTATTTTTTTGAAATCAAAATGCAATTCATGTTTCACTTACAAATTGGTATCAAAATGTACTTCAGTTATGAGATATACATAATTTTTAATGAAAATTCATTTCGCATGCTCATGTTAACTATATATGTATGGATCATATCTAAATTTCTTTGCTCTTATGCATACATATAAATTATTTCTTATGCTTTAAACATATATGCCATACATTTTTAGCACAAATTATTTCTTTCTAAGCATGATTTAGTCCATAATGTCAATTGTTTTTCAATTGGTATCTTATACAAGCTTATGCATTTTTTTATTAGTATTCATAATGGGGAAGAAAAATTCTTATTTTATCTTTCAATCGGTTTTATTTTTAATTGGCATCTTACTCCCACTTTTATGTTGAAAAATATTTTATTTTTGTATATGCTAATATTTTTAATATTGATGTCAATAAGCTTAAATTTATATTATTCTCTATTTGATATCTTTATTGCAAAATGATTTTAGTGTTTACCTATAATAAAAAGGGTTTATCTTTATTTTCAATTAGTATCATGTCTTTCTATCAATATCCAATGGTATAAAGATTGTTTCATTTCAATTGATAAAAATATTGTTTCATTTCAATTGATAAAAGATTGTTTCTTTTAATTGGTTTCTTTTAATTGATTGTTTGTTGTTGGTATCAAAATTTTGTTTCAAAATATATTTTGTTGGTATTATTTTTTTGTCTTCACCCCTTTGTTGATGAGTGACAAAAAGGGGAGAAGAATTTAGGTTTATATATGCAGGCTTTATTGTGTGTTTATGCAAATATATATCTTGTTTTTTATTTGGTATCTTGAGCTACATTGCATATCTTTATATATTTATTGATTATGCATAAGTTAAGGGGGAGATTCTATGAAGCCTATTCTTGCATATCTTTATATGTTTCTTGATTATGCATATCTTTATATGTTTATTGATTATGCATAAGTTAAGAAAGAGCTTATATGAAGCATATACTTAATCTGTGCATATATAACCTTATAAGTTTTGTCATCATCAAAAGAGGGAGATTGTTGGCCCAGAGGCCTTTCACCTTAGTTTTGATGATGACTAACTTATGAATGTTAGTTTACTAATGATCTTTTATTTAATAAATTTCAGATATTAATCAAGATCTTAGTAGGTTATTAGCTTCAACAAAAGATTCAAAGTCAGGTTTTGAAACTAGCACGTGTTGATTCGAGAGTTCGTGCGTCAAGATCGCATCTAGCACTCGGAAGGAGTCAAGCTCATTTGGATCGAGTTTGGATCGAGTCGTCTTGAAGATGAAGATCGACAAGAAGATCTCAGTTTGTTTAGTTATTTTTTGTTTAGATCTTGTGTAAAGATAGAATAGTCTTGATATGTTCAAGTTCACACACACTAAGTTCAAATAGTTTTTGGTTTCGGTTTACTATTTTGGAATTTCAAGAATATATCTTTTAGTTTTATGAATAGATTTCATCTAAATTAGTTTACATGGGTTATATGTATAGTGGATTCATCCATATACATTATTTAGTTCATAATGTCTAAAAACTTACTTTGATGTATATCTAGTTCATGGTTTCAAGTTTTATTTTTTAACAAAACTTAGTTTTGGGATTTTATGTCAAAAACATAGATATATTATTTATGTGTGTATTGGATACTATCCATACACAAAATGCTTCAAAAATATTTCTATATCATGTTTTTTTATTATACAAGTTTTGGAGAAACGGATTTTCATTTAAAAATTCAAATTTTGGAAAATACCGTTTTTGGTTTAGAACTAAATTTCCATATCACAAAAATAGTTCAAATAGTTTGAAATATGTGTTGAATCTTAGTCACACATATTTGTTCTACAAATATTTATAAGAACTTATTTTTGTAGATGTTATATGATATTATAGGATTTTATAGGTATTTAAAAGACCAAGTTTTCAAACCCTAAAACCCTAACCTAAGCCCACTGGCGGTCGACTGACTGGTCGACCGAACCAGAACTCGATTGATTGGGCGGTCGACGATGTGCAAAGACGTGGACAATGTGCCTTGGCCATGGGCTGATCGACCATGCGGTCAACCGATCCAGATAGCTTGCTCTCTGGATTTAGCCCTGGTCGACCGTACGGTCGACCAACCAGAGAGTTCACTCTTTGGTTCTGGCCTTGGTTGACCGGTTGGTTGGCCGACATGCAAATTATCTTTGAAAGGTCGACAGGCCAGTCGACCGACAGCCCCAACGGTCAGAAATCTGACCGTTGGCCCGTCGACCGGGCGGTCGACTGACAAGTTACTTTTGACCTGTTCTGGACCCAACGACTATATTTTCAGACCCCAATATAAATGGGTATTTGGGCGCTGTTTTCACCAAGATTTTTGAAAGCAATTTTTCTCACCTTCTCAAGTGTTTTTAACAAAGTTTTCAAAAGAGTTTTTGTGCCAAAATTCTCTATCTTTATTTGCTTTCAAAGCTTTGAAAAATCAAAGAAAATCAAGTCTTTGGGAATTCTATTATGTTCTTTGTTTGGACACATATATATTGCATAAATATTATAACATTCCTATATATATTCTGTAATGAATATTACAAATAACTTGTCGTAATATCTTAATTCATGCAGGGGATATGGAGAAGATAATCAGAAAATTTATCCAATTAAATTCAAAAGCTCAAAAGAAAAGGGATCGATTCAAATCCAAAAGTTATAGAAGCTATCTTATCTGAAAACTGGATATATCAGATAAGATAATATCATCTCATTTCAAAGAAAATTGATTGTTTGAAGACCCTATCTATTTCACTGAAGATAAGTGAATATCTTATCAATTTTAGAAGATACACTGAAAATCAAAGAGGATAAATAGATTGAGAGAAGATCAACGGATAAGATGAAACAAGCTAGATTCAGATTCAGACTACATATTATTTAGTATTTTAATCATAACTTTTACTACCAAAGGTCAAATCTGATGATTCAAGATGCTACAAAAAGAAGACTTAAAGAGCTACAGGTTTTCTGTTGATCACTCATTCCAATTCTATCATTTGTTAAGTGATATTCAGCAATCAACACGCCAACAGCCTGCAGATTAGAATTGAATTTCTGGATAAATCAAATCAAGTTTGGAGATAAGGGAAGAATTCAAATTCAGAAATATCCAACTCTTCCTATCCTCATACACGTTCTATCCCTCTGGTTTTCTCCTATAAATACCCTCATACCTCGAAGGCAGAGAACGACCATCTCAGAGAGAGCTTTACTTTAAGTTTTTCTTTTCTTCTTCAATGTAATCTTTATTTTTTTAGGCTAGAGAGAGTTACATGATCAAAAGAGAGGAAGAGTTATTGTAGAGTGACACTATTATAATCTTTTCTTCAAGAAGCTTATATTGAAGGTGACAATCAATGGAGGTTTCCCACTTTTCTTCATTGTGCTCGATCTCGCCGAAGCCCTGCTTTCTTTTTTCTTTTCTATTTGCTTTGCTTTACTCCATGCTAAGGTAAATTTCATTATGCTTCAACTATAGAGGTAAATATTCTTCTTTTATTTCTTTTTATTTTTGATTTTTGCATCAACACTTTTCTTTATCTCTTTTGTTTTCTTTTCTTTTATAATTAAAATTAAACAACACCACCATTTCTTCTTCTACCATCTTCTTCTTAACTTAACTTAATATTTTTATTTTCTTTTTGTAAACTGAGAAGATAAGTATTAACTAATTTTGGTAAATTAAAAGAAGAAACTTACATAACGCTTCCATCGTTGTCCCTCCCTGTGGATCACGACCCGCATAGCTACTTGCTATTGCGGTAGAATTGGGTAACTTGCACGTTTTATTCTTAGTTCTGAAATTCTGTATTTTGTGTGCAGGTTCTAGCTCGATCATTCTTCATATTATATATCCATCAAGAAGTTTTTCCTAAGTATTTTCTTTTTTGTTTTATTTTCAAATACTTTATTTTCTCACATACTTGAGCTATCATCTCAAATCTATCTTTAAAATCTTTGTATTTTGAGAAAATTATTTGTGATATGTCATGATCACCAAGAGAGATTATTTGTGATCTTTGTGATCATCAAGTGTATTTTTCTTTTCTTTGTGCTTGGCTAGGTGCTTACCTCTTGTGTAGATGTTTGTGTTTGAGAGAGAGGAGTTGTGTACTCCTGGTGTTGAGTTCTAATTCCTCAGTGGAGGTCCCTTTGTTGAAGGTCCTGTGTGGACATCATGAAAATCCTTCTATGTGAAGGAGGGGACATAGAGCAGTGGCTCAAACCTTAAAACATATCTTGGTGTTTGTGTTTGATCTACTATCTCATAACTCTATCTTTCTTATATCTTTCATTGCTTTACATTGTTCATGTTCATATACTAGATATTGTTTGTGTTTGCCCACAATTGTGTTCAATCAAGAGAGCTTATTAAAGCACCTCAACTCTTAATCTAGAGGAATTTAGAGGAGCAGTTTCAGAGCCCGTCGGGCTCACTATTGGTTACACATAGTGCATTTGCAATTAAGTTTTTAATTCTGCATCATTTGCCCTAGATTAGTTTGTACATCTGTTCACCCCCTTTAGGTGTATTTCGGCGGAACCTTTCAATATATTCCCACACGAGTTCTTCTCCTTTCTGTACTGTCGATAGGAGCTTATCCATAGTCACCTAGATGTCATCCTCGTAGAGTCGAGAGAGAGGAGCTCAGTTTTCTAGGTCAACCGAAGAATTGATGAAGCCTCTTGGTAGACTCCTGAACCAATCAAAGGCTATCCTCTTAAGGGTGTCAATGAATAGTTTGGCTATGATAGCTTCGTTGTCTATTACATTGCTAGTTTGCGACCGAAAGTAATAGATATGCTGATTTGGTGAGCTATTGCCATCATACGTGTGCAATGTAGGTGGCTTAAACTTTGGTGGACAGGGAACTGAGTCCCATTTCAACGAGTAAAGACGTATCATCCCTACTTTCTTTAGCTCATCTCTCTGAGTTAGAGATGCAATCTGAGCTTGGATACCCTTGATTACCTTGACATCAATTGAAGAGCTTTCCTTTGACTTCTCAGTCATAGGATGTTCATCGTTGTTATACTCCTAATTATGATTACTACCAGTGTCGTTGATATTTCGGTGGACCAAGAGCTGAACTAACATCTGCTGGATATTTTTCATGGCTTCTTGCTGTGTCCTAGAGGTATGTGATCGTGGGCGGAACTAGCACTCAAAATGTGTTTTTATGAAATCAATATGAAAGCTCGAATGTGCTTAGTGTACCCTCGATACTTCCGTTATAGCATTGGCTTAACGGGTCGTATCCACAGGGAAGGGAGGCGATAGAAGCATTAACAGTCTCGATTCACGTCAGTTGTTAACACTTCTTCTTTGTTGAAAGAATGAAAAAGAAAAGAAAAGGAAATCCAGAATGCGATAGGTGAGGAGAGCGATGGAACGGCGATGTGAAAACAAAATAGAAAAGTGGTTTGGAGAACAAAATATAGAAGGAGATGAAACAAGGATGAACTAAGAAGGCGGTGAAAACATCGATGGGAAAATAAGAAGAGGAGCTTGAAAACGATTTCTAAAACAAATTAAAAGAAAACTCATGGCTACTAACTACTAAGTACTCCACTAACCATACTAACCTCTTCGAGATAGTTGCCTCACATTTTGATCCTCGGCCATCACAATCCTTGGATACAAGAAACGATACAAAGCATGGCTCATGGATGGTTCTTTACAATCAAAACATTGCAACAAGAACAAGCTAATACAAGTATCACTCATTACACTACTAGCATGAAATAAAAGAGCATGAAATAAAAGAGTGTTAGCTTGGTTAGCAAGTTAGCAAGTTAGCAAGTTAGATGTTAGAACCCATCATCTTTGGCCATCAATGGCTCTTGCAAGAACAAGGCCTTGTAGAGGCAACCCGATTCATGTGGATTATCAAGTAAGTGGTTAGATGGTTAGTGGTTAGTAGTTAGATTGCCTTGAGAAGAAAAAGTTAGCAAGAAATCATGTTAGAAGGTGAAGGAGATTACAATGGAGGAGAAAGGAGGCACCTTTACATAGAGTGTCACTCTCTATTACATCAATTTCTTGCTTTCTCTCTCTCTATGAATCACTCAGCCCTACTACAATGATCTAAAAACAAAGAAAAGAAAATACAAGAAATGAAGAACACTCACCTACACTACACTAAAATCTGGACCTACTCCTAAAAATGAAGACTGCCCTCGATTTGGCTTTCTGCAGGGCTATTTATAGGGCTCAGAAGGATCCAGAAGACGAGACGGGGCCATGCGTCAAAAATCGATGCGTGGCTCCACAGGATTGCCGCGTTTTGCCGCGGATTCTCGGCAATACCAGGGACGTAGGTCCCTGGTTTTTGTCCACGCGTCCGTCTGGCTTCTAGCTGCTTCCAGATATATCCTATTTCTAGTATTTTCGCCCGACTATTTGTCTGACAGCTCAGGAGTCTAGGTTCAATGCATGTTCTAGAAAATTCTTTGCTTGGCCTCCAAGTAATTGCGGGATTAATTACCATAAATTGGGATGAATTAGGCTCTTATTCCCTCTTTGCCCTTGGACTTTGGATCTACCTGCAATTAAGACCAAAACACGATTAAGACGACTATTTATTCATTAAAACTGTGAGAGAATGCGACATAATAATGCAGAATTGTAGACTAATCACACCCCCACAATTATTCTTTTGCTCATCCCGAGCAAAACAAGAAAAGAAAAACTATACTATAAGGGTTATTACACCACTTTCGCAGGTGACGCGACTGCACTGAGCGTGTGCAACAAGCCGTTAAACCTCTAGGTTACCCTAGAGGAGGAGTGTTGTCTCCTGAGAGTTTTCAGCGGATTGCACCCACAAAATCCATAAAGAGAGAAGACAAATGTTAGTATTTTGAAAACACATTTTGAAGGAGAGACAAGTTTATGAAATATTTTTGCAAAAATATAAGTGATCTAAGGTCATAAGTCCACCACAAATCAATCTTCCTTAAACTTAGTCTCTATGCAAGATCTTGTCTTCAATTAAGGTAAGAATTCAAAATTGGATTGAATATTTTATCTTTCATAATACCTAGATAATATGCACTTTGTGATAGTGAAGATTTCTGGGACTTCGACTCCAACCATCAAGCCATTTATTTATATATATTTATTTTCTTTTTCTTTTTTTTTCTTCCCTTAGTTTAGGCTTTCTAGTTTACCCATGTAGCGAGCCTATAACCGATGACTCCCAAACCAGATGGTCCTAGGGCACCAGATGAGAAAACATCCCTCGGGTTTAAGGACTCGAGTAAAAAAGGCCACAAAACTAAAGGGAATTATTTATTTCCTTTACCACCGTTAGGCGTGAATAATCATGCTTCTTGAGGCATAATTATCCAGCTTAATAAGTGATGTTTTATTTATTTAATTTTTTTTTTACTTTATGGCATTTTAGGTCTTTGTTTCCATCCCAAAATTGTTTAAGTGTGAAGTGCATACTATCTAAGGCAAAAAATTCAAGATAAAATTATCTCCCCCAATCTTTTATACTTAACCTATAATTTTAAACAAGATCCATTATTTCAATTAGGTTTAAGATGTCATAATTAAGGCTTTCTTAATTTCTAAGATCATCTTAATTTTCTTAAAAATAGATTAAAACTTTGTCTCTTATTTCAAAAAGTTTTTAAAGTAAGAGAAAATTCCTATACAAAAGAGAAGATTTCTAAAAGTATCCTAAAAGAAGTGTAAAAGAAAGAAAATCTAAAAACTCTAAGTTAGTAAACCCTCCCCCACACTTATCTCATGCATTGTCCTCAATGCATCGTGATGTATGTATGCATGAAACAAAGAGAGGGGAAGGAAAAAAAAATTACCTCAAGATGGTGGTCCCGGTGGCGGCCTGATTGGTCCACGAAAGGCGGCCCAATCATCTTTGCTTTGGGTTCGGAGGAACCCACCAGAAACCTCCATGATACAACCCACTAGAAAGATATATGCATTTATGATTTTATTAAAAATGTTACCCCATCTAATTTTCAAATTTGCAAAATAATTTCAGAGTCAAATTTTTCAAAGCCCTTGTCCCAGAATGGAATGAATGATTTGGACTCAGGAAATATAGCAACTAATATCGACTCAGAAAAATGACTCAAGTCAAGTAAAGATTCGGGAGTCGAGATCGGTTCTGGAAGAGGGTCCAAATCAAGAAGATGAAGCTCAAGTCCACATTCATTTCCCCATGATGGAGTGTGACTTTCGATGAGTGGTGATTCAAGTTCAGGAATGACAGGTATGGGAATCAAAACTGACTCTAAAATGTTGTTCAAATTGGGTAACAACACAGGAGTCAATAATGATTCAGGAATTTGAACTAAATCACAAACTTGAGGATCAAAGTCACATTCCTCATTGAGTTCAATTCCACAAAATGAGAACTTACCAATTTATCAAATGGACTTTCAAAAGTATGGAATTGGTCAAGTTCAATATGATCATCATAAATGATTGGTGATTCAATTTCACAATGGATTGGCACTGGATCCAATACTGACTCGGGAAAAGGAGTGAAATCGGGTGAAGACACCGGAGTCATAATTGAATCAGGAAGTAGAATTGAATCATCAAGTGGAAGCTCAGGATCATATTCATGCTCAAGTTCAATTTCAGGAAAAAGATAACTTGCCAAAATGTCAATGGGATTTGAGGTGTGGACAAGTTCAGGTGGATGTACTGAAATTGAATCTTGATTTCCAAAACAACATGACTCTTTGGCTCGGACAGAATGGTTAGTGACATTAGAAATAGGATGAGAATGACGAGTTTGAATCATCAACTCTATGTCACAGTTACGAGCATTTTGAGCCTGAGTCATGAATTCAAGCATCTTTTTATAAGTCATTGGTTCATCGTTTTGTTGAAGAGATGCAGTGTTGTTTTGGAATTGGTGGTGAAATTGTGAGTCCATCAGATTTTGTGATTTTTGTTTGGACTCACGCATACTCATTTCCAAAATTGATGGTCTTCTATTTTGGACTGGTGGAACTGAGTATGAATCTTGAAAATGTTGTGAAATTGGAGAGGTCAATGTTTTGTGAAGCTGTTGCTCGGCCTCTTGTAAATTGGCTTCTACTCTTTTTTCAAACTCAGATTTTTCTTCAATTGGTGGTTCAGAAAGAGGGTATAGGAAGCACATTCGGGGAATGAATATTGTGGATAAGGTGAATATGATGGACAAGGTGGACATGGGAGACAAGGAGGTTGAAAATTTAACTTGGGGGACTTGAATCCCCAATGACTCTGTGACGAGTTGAAATTATTTTGGAAATTATAGTCATAAGAATGTGGGTATGGGTTGTATTGATTCGGATAAGGCCAACCCGGTGTATTTGGTTGGTGCATATTGTAAAACGCCGGGTTGAAATTATCCGAATCAAATGGGGTTGGTGTGAAATATGGATTCATGTTCGGATTGAAAGAATTGTTATTGTTGAATGTCATTTCAAAAAAAATTACAAACAAAAAGAAAATCACACAACAACAAAAAGAAAAGAAAAAGCAAAACCAAGCCAATAGGAGGGTTGACCTAAACCTAGATGAAATGTCCCTAGGGGCCAACGTCTATTCAAATTTTATTAAGGCTTGGGTTGTGTGAGTGGGGAGATGATTTTTTGGGCTAAGGAAGGGGTATGAAATCCCACCTTATCTTGTTTGGGTTTTGCCCTTAAGTTCAATTTATGCAAGTGTGCAATATAGACAAGAATATAACACAAAGCGATAAATCGCCCACGTGTTTGTCCTATGCTATATGCAATGCCATATGTACATCTCCATCCAGATCACAACAACAGAACAAAATACAGTATATTGGAATTGAATTGACACGTGCCTAAATGCAAATGTCTAAACCGTTTTAAAAGCGTCCAAATACCATATTTTAGTTCTTTTATTTTTTTGTGGTGTGTAGGCAAGCAAAGCAGAAAGATAGCAGCACAAATCACTAGCTATTACAAGATACACATCCCAGAACAAACAATATACATAATTATTGCACAATGGCCGCGGTGGCGCGACAAAAGTCGCGGTTTCGCGGCTTTCCTTCCAAATCTGGAGCCCTGCTTTCTAGAGCAGGAGAGGCAAAACTAGTTTATGTACTGCAATGTTAAGCACTTGAAAATATTGCCCTGCACACCAAAACAGAGAAGACAAATGTTAACAAAAACGTGACATCAAAACCATTCCCTTCCCCAGCAACGGCGCCAAATTTTGATCGTGGGTGGAACTAGCACTCAAAATGTGTTTTTATGAAATCAATATGAAAGCTCGAATGTGCTTAGTGTACCCTCGATACTTCCGTTATAGCATTGGCTTAACGGGTCGTATCCACAGGGAAGGGAGGCGATAGAAGCATTAACAGTCTCTATTCACGTCAGTTGTTAACACTTCTTCTTTGTTGAAAGAATGAAAAAGAAAAGAAAAGGAAATCCAGAATGCGGTAGGTGAGGAGAGCGATGGAAACGGCGATGTGAAAACAAAATAGAAAAGTGGTTTGGAGAACAAAATATAAAAGGAGATGAAACAAGGATGAACTAAGAAGGCGGTGAAAACATCGATGGGAAAAAAGAAGAGGAGCTTGAAAACGATTTCTAAAACAAATTAAAAGAAGACTCATGGCTACTAACTACTAAGTACTCCACTAACCATACTAACCTCTTCGAGATAGTTGCCTCACATTTTGATCCTCGGCCATCACAATCCTTGGATACAAGAAACGATACAAAGCATGGCTCATGGATGGTTCTTTACAATCAAAACATTGTAACAAGAACAAGCTAATACAAGTATCACTCATTACACTACTAGCAGGAAATAAAAGAGCATGAAATAAAAGAGAGTTAGCTTGGTTAGCAAGTTAGCAAGTTAGCAAGTTAGATGTTAGAACCCATCATCTTTGGCCATCAATGGCTCTTGCAAGAACAAGGCCTTGTAGAGGCAACCCGATTCATGTGGATTATCAAGTAAGTGGTTAGATGTTAGTGGTTAGTAGTTAGATTGCCATGAGAAGAAAAAGTTAGCAAGAAATCATGTTAGAAGGTGAAGGAGATTACAATGGAGGAGAAAGGAGGCACCTTTACATAGAGTGTCACTCTCTATTACATCAATCCCTTACTTTCTCTCTCTCTATGAATCACTCAGCCCTACTACAATGATCTAAAAACAAAGAAAAGAAAATACAAGAAATGAAGAACACTCACCTACACTACACTAAAATCTGGACCTACTCCTAAAAATGAAGACTGCCCTCGGTTTGGCTCTCTGCAGGGCTATTTATAGGGCTCAGAAGGATCCAGAAGACGGACGGGGCCACGCGTCGAAAATCGACGCGTGGCTCCATAGGATTGCCGCGTTTTGCCGTGGATTCTCGGCAATACCAGGGACGTAGGTCCCTGGTTTTTGTCCACGCGTCCGTCTGGCTTCTAGCTGCTTCCAGATATATCCTATTTCTGGTATTTTTGCCCGACTATTTGTCTGACAGCTCAGGAGTCTAGGTTCAATGCATGTTCTAGAAAATCCTTTGGTTGGCCTCCAAGTAATTGCGGGATTAATTACCATAAATTGGGATGAATTAGGCTCTTATTCCCTCTTTGCCCTTGGACTTTGGATCTACCTGCAATTAAGACCAAAACACGATTAAGACGACTATTTATTCATTAAAACTGTGAGAGAATGCGACATAATAATGCAGAATTGTAGACTAATCAGTATGCTTTTATGCCTCCATTCGCCAACAATGATCATCATCAAGGTTGTTGTCGGCCATGTTGACAGACATCGCCCCCATTTGCTTGGAGCTGATGGTAGTGGAGGAAGCTCTTCCACCGGATTCTCCTTTATTGTCCGACCATTAAGAAATGCTCCTCAACAACTCTGGTGACATTGTTCAAAAAGATGAGGGTTGTCCATAGTTGTAGGGTATCACAACCTTAGAGCGGGTACCCCGAAAGGCACCGTCGGGTTAAATTAAAAACCTGACTTAAGCCTGGGTTACAGTCAGAGTCTGGAGAACTGACTGAAGGTGCCCTGTCTCCCTCTTCGTGCCAGATCTCTTCCTCTACTTATCATGTTGATAGAGACTACGATGAGGTGAGGTTTCCTGACTTTCCTCTTCCTTCTAGACTTGGATTCTTTGAAGGTCGGGGCTGATAAATAGTCGAATACTGATGATTTGTTTGGAAGAAGCGTTGTAGGGATTGGCTCCAAACAACAATCAGCGGAATGCACAGTCACCAGTTAACACCCTCCTCGTCCATACTGAGATGGCAAGATGAAAGCATGTTCATTGGAGTTGGACTTCCGCTTATGGCTTAGAAATTCCTGTAGGTCTATGTTGGTTGGACTCAAATGATCCAACACGAAGACTCATGGTGGCTGGAGGTTAGCCTTGTTGGACAAAAAAGTCTTAGGCTTAGCCCTAGACTTAGCCTTATAGGCTTTGATGAGCCTTGGTTTGGCTGAAGTCATAGCTTCGCTGCGAGGCGAAGCTATGTGAGCACTTGGTGCTTTAGCACTGTTGATCAATGCTCTATTTTTAAGCGAAGTAACTTCACCGTTAGCACCAGAGGGTGCTTTAACACTAGCTTCGCAGCTAAGAGTTCCTTCAGCTGAGGGCAGAGCTTCGCTTTCTGCATTGATGGGTGCTTTACCTTTAGCTTTGCGGGAGAAGTAAGGCTGAGCACTGAGCAAAGCTGAAGTTGCCTCGTACCCAGAAACTTTGCAAGCTTCATCAGAAGCTGAGATCAAAGAACTTTTAGCCTCACATGAGGTTGAACTGGGCTTTACAATCCAGATAGCCTTAGAGGCTGTTTTAGCTTCAAGCGCAACACGCAGGTGATGGCATGAAGTAACAGGAGTCTCTGTTGAGACTAAGAAAAACTTTAAAGAAGTCTATTTGGCTTCGTATGAAGCTGATTCAGGCCTGCAGATGACCTTCTTAGTCTTATCAAAGACTTGCTTCTGCTTCTCGACAGTGGTTAAAGGAGACCTAACCACCGAGATCTTCTTGTGCTTGTGCACATTCAGGGGACTTTTGCTACCCCCAGAGAGGACTTGCTCGAACCTCTCTTGGTCAAACTGGATAACCAACGTCTCGATAGTAGACCCAAGGGTCTCATCATTGCATTGCGGCGTCATTTCTTTTATTGAAAGAGAATCACCCCAGCGGAGCCGCCATCTTGTTTTCCATTAAAATTGAAAAAGGGAAAACTTTACAAAAGTTGAAAAATAATTACAAGTAATTAAAAGAAAAATTACAAGAACTCTCTTCTCTTTGAGTTTCTGGGGAAGTACGCCGATGGAAGTCTGGTCAGCGCGTGACCACTTTGTTTTGTTAATGATGCGAGTTGTTGAATCTTTGAGTCTTCTGCTTAGGGGTTTCTTTCATGCTTGGTCTAGAAATTCCTTGAGGGAGGAATATCTTTAGGGTATTAACACCTTGAAAGGGAGAAGCAAGGTTCTCTTAAAGAGCTCGGAAGCCAGAGTGGGAGAAGTCCAGCCTCTTCTTGAGAATATCTAGTCGGCAGCCAGCCCTTAGACTGCCTAGCCATGGGCTATTTATAGGCATTATGGGGTGTAACAACCCCTCTTAAAAATCAGCAGATTAATTTTGTCAATCTGCTCTAACTTCGCACCTGGAGCCACGATAGCTTAACGACGAAGCTAATCATAGCTGGAGCAAAGTTAGAGACCCCCGCACAGAGTTGTTGGCCCGAAGGCCTTTCATCTTAGTTTTGATGATGACTAACTTATGAAGTTATATTACTAATGATTTTATGTTTACTAAGTTTCAGATATTCAATCAAGATTATAGTTAGTATTTATCTTCAATAAAGACGTGAAGTCAAGTTTAGAAGCTATCACAAGTTGATTCAAGAGCTCATGCCTAAAGATCACATCAAGTACTCAAGATGGAGTCAAGCTCTATGGATCGTGTTTATATCGAGTCGTCTTAGAGAAGAAGATCGACAAGAAGACTTTAGTCTAGGTTTGTTTGTTTAGATGTTTTGTTTAGATCTTACGTAAAGGATAGTTTAGTTTTGAGTTGCTCAAGTACACACACAAGTTTATAGTTTGGTTTTCATTTTAACCGGTTGAGTTTCAAGAATATATCTTTTATTTTCATGAATAGTTTAAATCAAAAGATGTTTACATGGTTTACATGTATATTGGATTTTATCCATATACATTGATGGTTCATACTATTTAGAAAAACTTATTTTGATGTTTCTAGTTCATAATTTTAAGTTTTTTTTTCATCAAAACTTATTTTGATTTTTATTGCCAAAAACAAGGATATACCTATACTATGTGTATTAGATTCTATCTATACACATCAAGCTCCAAATACGTTCAATATCTTATTTTTGTATTTTTAGAAGTGTATAGAAAAACTGGTTTTCCAATTCAAAGTTGGTTTTTGGAAAATACGGTTTTTGTTTTAAGCTTAAATTTTTCTACCTCAAAAATAGTTCAAATTGTTTGTAATATGTATTCATTTTTGATCACACATATTCGTACTTCAAATATTTGCATGAACATATTTTTTCGAAATTTATAGGCGTTTTTAAGTACATATTACAAACCCCAAAAATTCTGTTTCTGGGCTGCTGGCGAACGACCGATCGTCGACTGAAGCCTGGTTCAATCAATCATTTGGTCGACCGACATGCACAAGAAATGTGCACATGCCCTAACCTTTGCTCGACCGACTGACAGGTCGACTGTAGCGAGGCTCAGTAGATTGAGCGGTTGACCGACTGGCTCACCCAACTCTCTATTGGGTAACGGTCGACCGAACGGTCGACTGACAGAGAAGTTATTCTCTGTGCCTTGGGGGCGGTGGACCGGAAACCCCAACGGTCGAAACATCGACCGTTGACCGGTCGACCGGATGATCGACCGACAGGCCATCTGGCCTGGGTTCTACCTCCAACGGCTATAATTCTGAACCCCTATATATATGGGTTCTTAGAGCAGTTTTTCATTAGTTTACAAGAGCAATTTTTCCTATCTTCTACTGCGTATTCAACAAGTTTTCAAAAGAGGTTTTTGATCCAAAAGCTCTATGTATTTATTTAGTTTCAAAGTTTTGAAAAATCAAAAGAATACAAGTTTTAAGAATTTAGTTTCTTGTTGTTCATTTCTATATCAATTTAGGAGTTTTTTTCTTTGTGTTTCTTTTCTAAACACGTTGCTTTAGTCACATACTTGAGCTCTTCATTTTAAATCCATTCTCTAGGATCTTGTTTTTGAGAGGTCTTTATTTGTGATTTTTTGATATCACCAAGTGGTTGTTTGTGATTTTTGTGATCACTAAGTTGTATTTTCTCTTTGCTCTGTGCTTGGCTTTATGCCTACCCTCTCGTGTAGAGGTGTAAGAGAGTTGGAGTTGTGTACTCCCGGTTTGTATTTGTAATTCCTCAGTGAAGGTCCCTTTGTGGAAGATTCTATAGTGGATAGTTAAAATCCTTCTGTGGAAAGGCGGGGACGTAAAGCGGTGGCTCGAACCTCAAAGCATATCCTTGTGTTTGCATTTGGATCTTTCCCTCTTAACTCTCTCTATGTCTTGCATTATTGTTCTTGTTCTTATTCATACATGCTAGATATTGTTTGTGTACTCACACTTATGTTCAACCAAGAGAGCTATTGAAGCACCTCAACTCGTAATTTAGGGTAATCGTGAGGAGAAGTTCCAGAGTCCTTCATGGAGAATTCAGACTCGTTCTTGGTTACACATATTATGTGTTTAGCATTTAGTTTTAGTTTCGCATTATTTGTCCTAGATTAGCACTACACCTATTCACCCCCTCTAGCTGTACTTTTAAATGGTGTCAGAGCTAGCACTCTTGGTATTCGGTTTAACTACTTAGGAGTGTGATCCTCTTTTGCTAATATATATATTTGCTTTGCATACATATTAGTTTGCACTTATAGATTATCTTGCTCCACCCAGTATGATGTTTCCAACATTGATATATAAAAGTTTAAGTTCAGTGCGTATTTAAAAACATTAGGATTGCATGTTTATCTTGCCAAAATATTAGGATTGCATGTTTATCTTGCCACCACTAAAAACTCTTATATTAATAATGGCAAGTATATTGATGCTAATGCATAAGTATTGATTGCACTTAAGCAATCACTTAGCAAGGAACATTTATCTATGATTTCTCATTGTAATTCCGCTTTTACAGTGTAGAATACACTGACCTCTCTCAAGGAACAAGCTTCAAATAATATGGAGAGAGAATCCATAGTAGATGAGTCAGACGAAGCGCGCTATATGGTCCAAGGGAATGACTCCCTTGAGGTAACTTCAGAAGCTTATCTTGATGATTGTGCTACCTCTTCTGATGATCATGATAGTAGTATGGATGCCTATACTTTAAATACAAGGCTATCTATATTTTGTGAAAACTTGCTTTTGAAATATAAGGTTTTGAAAAACAAGAGTTTGGATCTAAAGAACGAAAATGAAATGTTGTTTTTAAAACTCGATCTTGTTTTGAAAGAAAATGGGATTTTAAAAAACAAAAATGATTTTAATGATGGGTTGAAAAATGATATTTTGTCTTCTAAACTTGATTTTGCTTTAAAAAGAACGATTTTTTGAAAAGCAAAATTGCTTTGATTTCAAAACAGTTGGATTTTATTTCAAAAGAAAAGGACTCTTTGAAAAATAATTTTCCCCCATTCATATCATGCTTCTATTTCATCATCATCTTGTGATAAGCATACTGTTTCTTTTGCTTGCTCCACTTCTTCTTTTATTGATAATGATTTTTGTACTTTGAACAAGAGTGTTGATTGTTTGGGCTCCACTTTGAGCTAATATGTCATGAATCACAAGAGGTTGGCATTCATATTTCGCAAGAAACATGCTTCACTTATGCATGCACACCCTCCACGGCATATACATGCTTCTTATGTTCAAACACATGACACCATGCATGCTAGAGTGTACACTTGTATACATTGTGGTCGCAAGGGCCACCTTACAAAATTTTGTTTTGATAGGTCAAATGTTAAATTTTGCATGTAAGAATGTTTGGATTAAGAAAGATACTAACCCCCATAGACTAAAGACAGTTTGGGTACCAAAATCCATTCCTATTTCGTTTGATGTTGGTGTGGGCTCTCACAAGACGTGAGGGTATTAGTTCCTTGGTGGTAGATGCGTTTGAACCAAATGGATACAACATTTGATGTATCGCTATCAAGAGAGTTTTGGTGGGAGGATCACCATATTTTTGAAGACTTAGAGACTAGTTCAATTGATTTTGGTAACTATCTCTATCCTTCTTGATATGCTTATGTTTATATGCTTTCATGTTTTTGGATTAATGATTTTTAGCATATCTTGGTTTTCATGCTCATTAGGATTAAATGAAATGATTATTAGACTTGTGATATATATATATATATATATATATATATATATATATATATATATATATATATATATATATATATATATATATATATATATATAATATATATTATAATGTTTGAGATATACCCATGTTTATATGGATTCATATTTTTGTGTTCTCATTATTTTTTGGCTATTGTGTATATCTTAGTGTTAATAATACTTACATTTATGCTAATGAAAATACGTGGTTGTTTACCATGTTTTGATGTTTGTGCATATCATGTTTTGATTAATTGTTTAGATATAATTTATATTAAGACTTGTGTTTATACTTGCACAATTAGTGAGCTACACTTGATTATTATATTTACATACTTTATTGTTCTTGTGTACTCATTACATATACTTGTATAACCCAATTTTGATGATTCTTGCATTTATACTTGTACTCTTTTGTTTGTTTTTATATCACCTTTGCACATATTTTCATGAAAATGGTTTTAGTTTCATGAATATGTTAATTTTGTCAAAACTATATGATATACATGTTCTATCCTTGAGTCACTTATCTTTTATGTCATAAACTCGTTTATGGACTCAATTCATGTTTGGATAATATATATTCTTTAGTTTTGACAAAACATATATATACCTTGAAGCTTGTTTAGTTTTGATGAAAAGTATTTTCATACTTTATAGATTTCATATTTATGAAAAAAATTTAAGATTTGTTTTTAATGAATTGAGCTTCATTGCCTTATCTCCATGCATATATTGATTACATGATTCTTGTGCACTCTATATTTTGTGTTTAACTTATGATTTTGGATTCATGAGAATTTATTTGTTTTATAGATTTTTGAGTGTCGATTCTCATATAATTTTCATATATCATGGAATATATATTTGTTTTATTTCTTACTTGAAGGATTTCGTACTAGCTTTCAAAATTATCTTAAAACTAGTTCCTTATCCTTCAATTGGTAGAGAGTTTTGAACCTGTACTAAATTATTTTCAAATTATTATTTTGAAAAACTCTGCCTTAAAAGGGTGGTTGGTTGGGCGACCATACCTTGTATGCTCTTATTGAATATCCTTTTAAACATATGCATGATAGGGCGGATGTTATGAGTTATACATAATTTCAATGATATTTTATTTTTGTATACTCATGTTTTCTTATATATGTATGCATTATATCTCAATTGGTATCATATTTCAATTGCTCTGGTCATACATACATACATATAAATTTTTGTGCTAAATCAAAAATGCTTGTACATATATATTTTATAGCGCAAATTATTTTATGCTAAGCTTGATTTAGTTCTAAATGTTAATTGATATCTTTTACAAGCTTATACATTGATTTTGTTGGTATTTCAAAAAGGAGAGAATAATTCTTGATTTTACTTTCAATTGATATTTCATGTATTTTCAATCGGTATCTTACTCCCACACTTTTTAAGAAACATAAATGATTTTATTTTCTATTGGTATCAAATTTGTTTTAATTGGTTTTCAAAATTTGTTTTGACATGTATTGCTTATATGCAAGGGAAGCTTAATATCGCCTCTATATATAGACTCATGATGCGTGTACTATATATATAAGAGTTTGACATCTTTTTTTATATGGTACACGTGTGTAGGGGGAGCTTAACATCTCCAACTATACATTGTATATTACGCTTATATGGGTTAGGATTTAGTCATCTATTTCTTCATGTAATGCCAGTATGCCAGGGGAGTTACTTATAGTCTCTCCTCTTCATGGATGTATATCGCATATACATTCATCTTTCTTTTCTTCACCCTTTTGTTGATGAGTGAAAAAAATGCGGAGAATAATTTGAGAATTTATGTATGCATGTTTTTAGTTATATCTCATATATTTTGTTCTGATATCATGTTTTGGTTTTGATATTTAGAGTTACCATTCATATCCATTCTACTGGATTGTTTATTGGTATCAAGAGCTTATATTGGTTCATTGGTGTCAATAGCTCATACTGCATATTCATGTATATTTATTGATATCATAATATCAATAGGTAATGCATATTTTCAATTGTTAAATTGGTTTCAAGAGCATTGGTTTCAAGAGCTTACATTGCATACTCATTTGAAATTGGTATCAAGAGCTTATTTTGCATACATTTGGTACCTAGAGCTAATATTCCATATCTATATGATTATTATGATTGGTATCATGCGCTTTTATTGAATATCTATATGCTTTTTTGCTATTCATGAGTTAAGAGGGAGCTTCTATGAAGCTTTTCTTTAATCCATGCACATATAACATCATAAGTTTTGTCATCATTAAAACAGGGGGAGATTGTTGGCCCGAAGGCCTTTCACCTTAGTTTTGATGATAATTAACTTATAAAGTTATGTTACTAATGATCTTGTGCTTACTAATTTTCAGATATTCAATCAAGATCATAGTTTGTGTTTAGCTTTAACAAAGACATGAAATCAAGTTTCGAAGCTATCACAAGTTGATTCAAGAGCTCATGTTTAGATATCGCATTAAGTACTCAAGATGGAGTGTAGCACCCCGTTCCCGGGATACGTACCCTGATGCATATCCCAAAATTTTTCGAACGTATTATTCAATTTACTTCCAGCATTTACTTTTTAGTTGTGATTTCTCATGTTTATGGTATCGGATCTGGATTCTCAGATCTAGAGTATGCCCTGACCAGGACCGGGAACCTAACACCAACCTGTAGCCCGATTTGACCTTTCTGGTAGCCCGATTTGACCTTTCTGGTAGTCCAATTTGAATTTTAGTTTCAGACACTATCTCTAATATTTTAGATTTTTCATGATTTTCTGAAATTTTTTAAAATTTTCAAAATCTCCAAAATCGGTGTTGGTTGGTATCGGTGACTGATTCCCAGATTTTTAGTTTTCAAACAGAATTGAATTTTTAGAAACAACTTTCATATTACATCTTAGAATTTCATTTTCTATCTAAAAACATTTTTTTAGATTTTTCTAAATTTATCAAAATTTCATCGATTTTGGTGTCAACCGGTATCACCGGAAGATTCTATGATTTTTAATTTGAAAACTATACTGAATTTCTTGAATCTAATTTCACTAGCCATCTTTCAATAATAATTTCTATTTTTGACAATTTTTCGGAACGTTTCTGAAACAGTTGAATTTTCGCCCTATTAAAATAATAATATTATTTACCGACTTATCTTTTCTTGCTTTTTCTTTCTCTACTCCCCTACTTTATACTCCCAGATATTTTAATAAATTAATAATTTAATAATAGAATTTTTACTATTTTCTTTTCCTTTTCCCTTTTTTTCCTTTTCCTTTATATTCTTTCTTTTTCTTTCTTCTTTTCTTCCCCTTTGACTTCCCCCTTGCACTGCTTCCTGCCGCCTGCCACAGCCGCCCGCCGCTTGCAGCAACAGCTAAGGCCTGATGGACTGCTGCACAGTCCATCCCCTATCCCTACTCATTTCTCCCCCCTTCTTTCCCTATAAACTTCTTACTCTCCTTCCTTCTCCTTCTCATTTCCATTTTAAATTCAATCTCCTTCAACTAAACAAACCCATCTTCTCCAAATCCACTGCCGCCTCCATCATCACCACCACCACCGTCACACCTCCCCCATAGCTGCCGGCCGTCCCTTCCCCCACACCCCCTCTCCACTCTACCACCTCCTTCAACCTCCACCAACCACTCTCCACTTTCAATTTCATCAAAACTCACCACCATCACCTCCCTTCCTCCTTCAAAATTCACCACCACCTCTATCAAATTCACCACTCTCACCACCCTATCATCACCTCCTCCTCCTCTAACTCCCCACCACCTCCAACAATCACCACAACCACCATAACCACCACCACCACTAACTACCACCACCACTCCACCAATAACTTCACCATCAACCAAACTACTCCACCACGTCATCCTCCCCTCCCCTACAGCGCACGCGCCGCACACCCTCCCCCGGTGGTGGCCGGCCACCCCTCCCGTCCATTTTATTTCTTTATTTCTTTCTTCTTCTCTCCTTCTTTAATTCTTTCTTTTCTTTTCTTTTCTCTTTCTTTTCCCTAAATAAACCCACATATAGCCATTCCCTAAAATACCCTCCACCTCACCCCCAAATTACTTTCCCATATTTACAATCAATACCCCTCCCCTTTTAATTTCTAATTTCTTTCTGAAAAATACCCTATCTCTCTCTTTCTCTCTCTCCTTCCTACAACTTTCTCTCTCCTCTCTCCTCTCTCATTCCCTCTCTAATAATTATATAAATATTTATATTTATATTTTTTAATATATATTTATGGGCTAGTGGCTCGCTCGCATGGGTTCGCAGATTTCTCAGACTTTTCTCAGTATTTTCATTCCGGTGTTAGGCGTGTACATTTCTTTGACATTTCTTGTTTTATTACCATTGTTTCATATTTAATAATTATTATCTTGCTTTTAATATATGATGTTTCTTTATGCAAGTTGGTATATGTTATATAAATGATTTCTAAAATTATCTATTTTATAAATAGCTGCCGGCCGTTATTATACCTTGTCGAACCGGTATTATACCGGGCATGACTAAATCTGCTCCTGCTTCACTCGGCTTTGCGTGGCTAATAAAAAGATAAATTTATTATTATTATAAAAATAATTGTGAAGAGTTTGAAATGTTTATACCATTCTCCTGTACCTTGTTATGTGATCGGTTGATACCTGATATTTGTTGTTGTGACTCTCACCGACATATTAGTTACCTGACCCTAACATGTATACACCAGATACTTGCCATGCCATGCTTCACACTTGATATCTGACACCGGTACTTACCATGCTATACTTATTATTTGATATCTAATACCGGTACTTATCATGCTATACTTATTATTTGATATCTGATACCGGTACTTGCCATGCTATACTTATTACTTGATATCTGACACTGGTACTTGCATGCTATACTTATCACCTGATACGTGACACCTGATATAATAACACTTGACACTTGACATGCTATCACCCGGTACTAGTACACTTGACCGATATTATGGCACCTGTATTATATTGCATATTAATGACTATTACTTTTACGGGGACTTGGCATAATTATTATACTGTTACCAGATATTTGGTACTCATGAACTCCTGTACTCCTGAACTTCTGCATTACTGAACCCCTGAAAAATGGTAACTCCTGATATTATACTCCTGTTAATTCCCGTAGTTGGATATTCATAGTTATACTATATACACTTGTGGATATTATCTTTAGGCAATTAGAATATGTATAATAAAAATACTCAACTTACACTGGGGTGGGAGAAACTGATGGAAACCGGTATAATGTCATATTTATAATGGTGATATTTCTGAAGTGTTGTGTGGGGCACGTAATGATAAGTCCCCGGAAGCAGTAGCCTAAATATGAAGTGTCGTGTGGGGTGCGTAATGATAAGTACCTGTAAGCAGTAGCCTGAATCTGAAGTGTCATGTGGGGCGCATAATGATAAGTCCCCAGAAGCAGTAGCCTGTACTCCTGACCTAGTCCCGGACAGAGACGGGACCCACTATAAATATAAGCCATCAGATTTATCACTTTTCAAATAATAACTCGTCTTATTCATAAGTGGATGTATGTGTGCCGGTAGCACATATAAAAGTATATGGATCGGATGAATACCATAAAATAACCAAACAGTAATAATGTTAGGAACGTGTGATATTTGGTCTCTCCTTTGTTTAGGCCTGGTACTCACATATCAGACCTGGGTAAGTTCTACGAAGTGTGAACTCTAGTATGGACTATTGGTGATGTGAGGCGCTGGTGATGACACTCTAAAAAAGACAAGATTCCTAACTGGCCTGAATAAGGTCTAACTTGTTGACATCTACAAAAGGCAAGTGGCAGACAAGCTGACGACCAGTTCTTCATCCATCTCATAGGGGACGAATCAGCAACTTGGACTCTACTGATCCAGTAAAGCAGACAGTAAGCCGAGGTCGTCCTTAAAAAGCCCATGAGAGGGCCCAAGCAGGTCCAGGGACACTAAGTTAGCTCAACACTTAGTCTCGCACGAGCCTACGAGATAAGTCTCACATGAGAAACCAAAGTTGCTTAGCATCGCAGGAACCTCCTTCACAGCCTCGCTGCGAACTAACTTATAGCTTCGCCCGAAAATGCTCAGTTAACTCCGCAAAAAGTTAACTTCACTCGAAGCTCCACGCAGCTGCGCAAAAGGTTGACTTGTAGCTTCGCCACAAGTCTTATCCAGCTCCGCTGAGAGCTTTCTTTTAACGTCGCCAGATGCCTCCAAGCTCTGCCATGAGCTCAACGCAACGACTCCACTGCGGGTCTTTTATGGTACATTTGACTAATCAAATCTCCAGATGAGATCAAATCTAATTGAGATAAAATCTAAGTGAGATTAAATTTGGCAGTTGCTTGCCATAATATTTTGACTCTCCCAATCAGGTGAGAAGATCAGGGGAGATTTTTCAGTTATTTGGAAAGAATCAAGGGAGTATCCCTCATTTAGCAGAGTGGATCAAGAGATCAGCGCTACTTGCTATTCCTAGCTTCGCGAAAGCTGTCTCTAACCTCACGGCGAGGCTACTTTCAGTTGTAAAATAGATTGACTCAATCTGTTTTCAGATTTTCAGGACAATTGTACCCTTATTCCTCCTTATAAATTGCCTACCAGAGGCACACAGAAAGGCAAAAAAAAAGAAAATAGAAGAGGCACGAAGAGAGAAGAGAAACGGGCCAGGATACAGAGGAAATCAGAGATCTACTCTCTCGCTTTCAAGAATTCAGAGAATTGCTTCTCTAATCCTACAAGGATAAATTTAGGGTGCTAATACCCTAAGATCTTCCTTCCTCTCAAGGAATCTCCGGAACCAGGCGAGAAGGATTCCCAAGCAGAGGCAGCTCGAGAAGCAGCAAGAGGGCTCTACTGATCCCCTGTTCTCCGATTCCCCGAACCAAGCGAGAAGGGAGTCCTATTAGGAGGCAGTTCGATCATCTGACCGATCGCATCGCCAAATGGATAAAGTGATCGCGCGTTGATCAGATTCCTACTGGCACACTTCCCCATAAATCTCAGAGGAGATCTACTTATATTTTTTTCTTTTCAATTATTTGTAATTTAGCTCCTCGATACTTTTTTTTGTAAGTTTTCCCTTTCGCAAATCAATGAAAAACAAGATGGCGACTCCGCTGGGGAGGTCATTCTCCACTGCTGAGAATCAAGTGTCGCAATGCGATGATCAGACCTTTGGGTCTATCGCTGAGACGCTGGTCATTCACTCTGGCTAAGAGAAGTTCAAACAACTTCTTCCTGGGGGTAGTAAAGTCCCCTACGTATGCGCAAGCATAAGGAGGTCAGCGTAGCCAGAGCCCCTCTGGCTAATTCTTCAAAGCAAGTCTCTGTTGAGACAGATAAGGCTCTCTGCAAGCCTTTTACGGTCTCTTGGCGCAACAAGGAGACGGTGTCGCAATGCAACGGTCAGAATTCTGAGCCCGTTACTTTCAAAAACTTTATCTTTCATTTCGACTAATTTGAGGAGCTCCTCTCTGAAGGTAGTCCAGTGCTTTACATACCGAAGCATAGGAAGGTCATAATGGCCAAGGTTTCAGAGTAGAAACTAGAAGGAGCCTCCTCCCAACTCCTCATAGCCTCCCGCGAGGCTATCCAGGATCCCTACGAACCTAAATCTCCCCTCCCAAAGAAGATATGGAGGCCAAAACAAAAAGCTCCATATGAAGCTTCAGGCGTAGCTACGCCACAGGCTCGCCTATCCTGCGAAGACAAAGGCAAGATGCCTACCTACTTCGTCGAGACTATCTGCCGTGAGGCTAGGGCGGCAACTTTACCTTCGCCTAATCCAGGAGCAGTAACTCCTCGCGCCAACCTCGTTCTCACGAGCGAAGCTACTGATGGTTTAGCAAGCACAGTGCCATTACCTCAGGGTACGCGTGGAGTTCCCAGTCGCCAGGCTAGAACTAAAGTACCTAGCAGTGCTAACCACCTTCGTAGCAAGGTGGCGAACAAAGCACCACAGCGTACTTCGCTCCCCGACTCTTCAAGCGTTAAGGGTGCTCCCAAAGTTCTTAGCCGGAAGCTAGAACTAAAACGCTATCTAGTGCCAATCACCTCTGCGGTGATGAGAGGATTGAGGCATCATCCTGTGTTTTGCTTCCAAAGCTTGTAAGCAAGAAGGTGGTGTCAGAATTATCTGAACGCATTGATGCGCGATCTACTCGAGCCTCTGTGCTGAGTCGCTTAAGCCCGGCTGGGTCCGACTTACGAGAATTCTTAGCAAGCAAACAAGAGTCAGAATCACTCCAGACTTCTCCGTCCTATTGTCAACAAGTGGGATGTCAGTTGGTGATGGTCCACCCAGTCTATTGCCGGCTAGGACCAATCCCCGCCACTCCTCCAAACCGACGGTCAATTTTTGATCGACTATCGGTGCAAGCTCCTGTAAAGCATCATAAAAGGGGCGTATCGCGAAATCTTCCAGATCTGCCCTCTGTATCCGTTAATATGATCGGAAGGGGACGAGAATCGCGTAGGGGCAGACGAGCGCCACGTAGTGCTAATTCTCCTCCCTTCAGTTCTCCACATCTGGACTATGCTTGGGCTTAAGCCAAGTCTTGGTGCACGAAGAAGGTGTCTTCCGAAACACTAGATCTAGGATCGCAATACCCTACAGTTATGAGCAGCCATCCTCCTCAACTGCACTAACCTCACCAGAACCAATGAACAAATTATTTCAATGGTCCGATGAGGAGGACGAAGACAGTGGGTATTCCTCTTCAGCAACAGTTAGCTCGGTACGAACAGATAGGGTGTCGGTGAATATGGCTGATAACGGTAATGATAACCTCCGTCGACGGTTGGAAGCTCAAGAGCAAACCTCCAAGGCCCAGCAAGAAGCCTTAGACAACATTCAATAGATGCTCACTCAACTCCTCACTAACCGGAATAACAATGATACTGGGAGTAACCATAATGAGGAAGAACATCATAATGATGAATGACCAAAGACTGAGAAGTCAAAGGAAAGTTCTTCTATGGATGCTGAAGTTCTTAAAGGCATCCAAGCTCAAATCACATTCCTAACCTAAAGGGATGAATTAAAGAAAGTAGGAGCAGTCCGTCCTTACCCATTGGAATCGAATTCAGTACCATACCCACCAAAGTTCAAGCCACCAACATTACATACGTATGATGGTAAGAGCTCACCGAACAAGCACATCTACTACTTCTGATCTCAGACGGGTAACGTTAAAGACAATGATACTATTATGGCCAGACTGTTCATTGGCACCTTGAAGGGGATAGCATTCGACTAGTTCTGAAGCCTTTCTCCGGGCTCTATCAATTCTTGGATCGACTTAGAAACTCGATTTCTTTCTCGTTTTTATGAGGATGACACTGAGGTAACCATGGACAAACTCCTCTCTACCGTACAAAGGAAGGGCGAATCTATCCGAGACGGCATTGAGCGGTTAGAACTTGCCTCTGATGTGCCTAGCAGGGATGCCATTACCCATGCTCTTGCAGACATGCAGGCATAACTTCCTTGACCAAGTGGAGGTTCGTATGGGGGCTGTCAAAGGCCATACCTGGAAGGAACTAGTCGAACAAGTTGAGATAGCCGAAAAGTCGGCTAAGAAGTTCGAACCATCTACCCCTAAAGACAAATGGGGTATGAATAATAAGGGGCGCAGTGACATAGCGCAGTCTTCCCAAACCAAAGGGAAAGAGACTATGTCCATTGAATGGTCAGGGGACGTTCATTCGAAGGCCAAGAAGAGTGACTTCAATAATCAGGAGTCTAAATTTCCTCCGAAACAGTACTCCTTCAAAGACAAACAGGTGGTCGCAATATTCTTTTTACTCCACAAAGGGAATAAATTGAAGCTGCCGGATGTTCGGAGCCCTAATGAAGTGGGACGCACGAACGATCCCAATTATTACCTCTTTCATAGGATGGTTCATCATCCTACTGAAAGTGCTCTGTCCTTAAGGACAAAATTCAAGCTTAGTCGACGCCGGAGTTCTGACATTAAAATTAGAGCAAAAGAAAGTGACTGCAAAAATGGTGACTCTCGAGTTCGACAAAACCCCAAAAGTCATAGTTCCTGATGGGACCTTCTCAATCCCTAAAGCACGGTTAGAAGTAAAGCATTCTTCGGCCGAAACTCAAGAGATGAAGGGTCTTGTTCCCTTGACATTGGGAACAGGGAAAATCATGTGGGTACACCCAGACCTTGTCCAAGATGAATAATGGGCTTCGAAAAAATCCAAGTCAAAGGGCAAATCTTGCAATGTTATCTCTATCTTGCCGGATGATGGAAATCTCACATTAGCTTCTCTTAGCAATTTCGAGGGGGAAAAGTACGTTTGCACAGCGCAGGCTGATGTACCTCAGCCGACAGGTACTCAATCCGAAAAATCAAACTTAAAATAGTATGAGAAAGCTACTGACGAGACAAATAGCAGACGACGTCAGTACAAATACCCACACCAGCTCTGCTCCCGATGATGGGAAAAGAGAAGCAGAAAGAAATCCGGTTTGACCATGTCCTGAAGAAGCCTTCAGGCCCAGGGCTTAACATGGCCTTTCATTTTGACATATTGGCCCAGCTGACTAATATCCCAGCTCGTATCACCATACACGAGCTCCTTCGTCTCTCGAAAGAAACAAGAGAAGCGCTTAGGGATGCACTGGCTAACTCAGAATCATTTCTGACACATATGCTGGAAATCTCTTGGGGTGACACTCAGCCCTCTTACCCTGAATGCCATCATATACAACCGAAAGTACCTGCTATTACTTTCACGGCTGAGGATATGCTTCACAAGGATAACAAGCACGATCGACCTTTGTACTACACCAGATACATCGGTTCGACATGCATTGAAAGGGTACAGGTTGACCCGGGGTCTGCACTCAGCATCATCCCCTAAAGGCTCCTCTACTTCCTTAGCATACCACTGTATCGATTGTCTGCAAGCAGTACAACAATATACGATTTTAATGCAGGGAGTAGTCATCCACTTGAAAAGATTCGACTCAGTTGCCGAATCGGGAGCCTGAAATCAGAAGTGACGTGCTACGTGATTGATGCTGAGACATTATACAACTTGTTACTAGGACGACCCTGGATCCATGCCAACTGGATTGTCCCCTCTACTCTGCACCAGTGCTTCAAATATGTTGAAGATGATGAAACAGTACGAACTGTTTTCACTGAGAAACAACCATTCAAAGTGGGTGAAAACTACTTTACTGATGCTCTCCTATATCAAGAGGTTGGTGAGACGTCAAAAGAATCATTGTCTGACGACGATGATAGTGGCAATGAGGCAGATTCAGAGTCTGAAGCAGATATGCCAGCCATTTTGGTCGGTGAATCAATTATAGCATGTTTTAATAATCCCCAATGTAACACTCCTTCTGAAGATGAGGGCGAATGGGTAATTAATGATAATATTTCCTTTAATTATCCTGTGAGTGTCAAATTGTTTGAATCCGTTATGGATAGCTCTCTACACATGTTCTTACATAAACCAAGTGCATCAAGTACATCCGTGGAATCTATAGAAGGATCCGTTTTAGTGGTTCCTCCATCCAAATAGGGTCAATTACCAATAATATTCAGTAAAGTCCAACAGCAAAGGTCTGCAGTCGCGGTTTCAAGTTCAGACTCAGACGCCCCATAATTTTTTCATTATACACGATCAGTTCAGCGTATGATGAGGAAAATGGGATACAACCTGCAGCATGGGAAGGGCCTAAATTTCAGGAAAGGAAGACGTGGTTTCTGCGCAACTTTGTGCCAAGAGGGAAATCGACAAATTACTATGAAAACACACGCAGGGGGTTGGGATACGTTATACCTACACCACCAGCAACGGTTTAGTCCAAAGATAATAAACCGATCCCATCACACTCTGCCTCTTCCTTCGAATGGGACTCAGATGTCAGTGTGGGAACGATGTTTGAGAATCTCACCATTAATATGACTTCAAGTAGCCAATTGAAGCCAGCGAAAGCTACTGATGAGGAACCATGGGCTTAATAATTGAATAGGAAAAGCGATTAAAACAACGCGAATCACCTACTGAAGACAAGGTGATTCAGGTTAACTTGGGTAGTCAAGATCACCCTAAGCCCATCTTTATAAGTGAAAGCTTATCACTCACAGAAAGAGAAGAATTGATGATACTTGTAAGGGAGTATATCGATGTCTTTGCATGAAACTACGAAGACATGCCCGGACTTGATCTGCAAGTAGCCATGCATCGTCTGAACATCAAGCCTGATGCCAAGCCAATCAAGCAACAACAACGCCGATTTCATCCAAACATTATGGAAGCTATTGAAGCCGAAGTCCATAAACTCATTGCATGTGGCTACATACGGGAGGAACAACATTCAGATTGGGTTGCTAACATCGTCCCCGTTCTCAAGAAGAATGAAAAATTCGAATCTGCATTGACTACCGCGATCTTAATACAGCCTATCCTAAAGACGAATTCCTATTGCCCATCACCGATGTCTTGATTGACAATACCTACAAATTCGAAAGAATGTCTTTCATGGACAACTTTTTAGGGTACAATCAAATTAAGATGTATCTGGAGGATGAAAAACATACTTCGTTCCGAATACCGTTGGGGGTATATTATTATACCGTGATGCCTTCGGGTTAAAGAACGCGGGAGCGATTTATCAGCGGGCAATGAGTATGATTTTCCGTGATCATCTCCGAAAAATGGTAGAATGTTATGTGGACGACATTGCTGTCAAAAGTCGTGATAAGATGACCATCTTCGTGACTTGAGAACGATGTTCGACATAATGTGGGCTCATCAACTGAAGATGAATTCGACAAAATCCTTCTTGGGGGTTTCGAGTGGCAAGTTCCTTAGATTTATTATTAGATCAAAAGGAATTCATCTTGACCCAGACAAATTCAAAGCCATTCAGAGCATGCATCCACTTAAGAATCTCAAAGAACTTAGAGGCCTGCAAGGTAGACTGGCTTATTCAGAAGATTCATCGCAAATCTCTTAGGCCGCTGTCAACCGTTCACCCGACTCATGAAAAAGAGTGTTTCTTTTGTATGGGATCAAGCCTGTCAAGAAGCTTACGAAGATATCAAAAGATATCTCTCAAAACCTCCAGTCTTAATAGCTCCCACATCAGGAAAACCATTTCTGCTTTATGTGAAAGCTATGGACCATTCTCTTGGTGCTCTACTTGCTCAAAAAGACAATAATGGTCACGAACAATCCATTTATTATCCAAGCAGAACTCTGATAGGGGCAAAATCTCGTTACAATCCTATTGAGAAGGAATGCTTAGCTCTTGTCTTTGCTATTCAGAAGACACGACATTATTTGGTCAGCCAAACCATACATGATATTTTCAGAGTGTATCCTTTGCATCTCCTCATGATGAAACAAGGATCACTGAATTCTAGATTAGCTAAATGGGCCCTCCTTTTATCTCAGTACGACATGCTCTTTGTCCCTCAGAAAGCGATTAAAGGCCAGACACTTGCAGAGTTCTTGGCTGCTCATCCAGTTCCGGAAAGCTCAAAACTTCATGAAGACATTCTAGATGAAGTCTTCGAATCTAATATAACTTCAAAGGTTGAAGTTTGGCAGATATTCTTCGATGGAGCATCACGGATAGGCCCTAAAGGCAAGATCATTGCTAGTGTGGGGTTGTGTTTATTTCACCACAAAACCATGTCCTTCCAAGGGCATTTTCTCTGAAGGAATCATGCTCCAACAATGTGACAGAATACAATGCTCTACTCATTGGTCTTCAGCTCACTCACAAAATGGGGGTACGTTACCTTGAAGCCTATGGTGATTCAAAACTGATCATTAATCAGGTTAAAAGAGAATATGAGGTCCGTCACAAAGATTTGGTACCTTATCATCACGCAGTCATCGAAATGGCTAATCTATTTTATGGCTTTTATATCAGTCATGTGTCCCGATCTCAAAATACTAAGGCCGATGCTCTGGCTGCACTAGCAACAACATTAGCCTTACCAGTCGACACAAGGTATCACCTTAGAGTGGCGACTTGACACCTTATTTGCTCTAAACATATGTTGAGAACCAAAGAGGTCTATAACATCTCGACGGATCTTGAACCAAGAGATTGACGATTTCCCCTCATCGACTATGCTTTGCATGGTTTGCTGCCGGATGACCCTAAAGAAGCGGCATCTATCAGATGAAGATCTCTCCGTTTTTACTATAATCCAACACTGAAGACACTCTATCGTCGTTCATACGACAGTATCCTCCTCTGTTACCTTTCTAATTTTGAGGCACGAAAGTGCTCAAAGAAGTGCACGATGACATATGCGGGGCTCATCAGCCAGGTCTAAAACTCAAGGACCGATTACACATACTTGGGTATTATTGGCCAACCATGATAGTCGATGCCATCCAATATGCAAGAAGGTGTAAAGCCTGCCAAATTCATGCAGACTTCATACATCAACTCCCAGAGTTCCTCCATCCAACTGTTACTTCACGGCCATTTGAAGCGTGGGGAATCGATGTCGTGGGCCAATCAGCCCCTCCTCAACGAAAGGTCACCGATTTATCTTAGCAATAACCGATTACTTTTCAAAGTTGGCAGAAGCTATACCACTGGTGGAAGTTAAAACTTCTAACGTGGTTAATTTCATCAAACACCATGTCATCCAACGATTTGGTGTCCCTAGGCGGATCATCCATGATAACGGTCCCCAATTTGCAAGCCAGGCATTCTATCAGTTTCATGATAAATACTGGATTCAGAATGTAGCATCAATTGCTTATAACCCCGTCGCTAATGGCTTGGCGGAGGCATTCAACAATATAATCATTAAGCTACTCAAAAAATTCATTTCATCAAAAAGCGAGACTGGAATGAGATGCTTAGTGAATGTCTTTGGGCCTACCGAACCACAGTTCAGACCCGGACAGGTAATACACCTTTTTTCCTGGTAGACGGGTGTGAAGCAGTCATACCATTAGAAATCCAGATGTCGTCATTATGAGTCGCTTTGATGACTAAGATAGCAACAGAGGACAACGATCCGTTGCGACTCCAAGAGCTTGAAGCCCTAGATGAGAAGCGGTTACAAGCTTAGTAACACATTGAATTGTATCAAGCCTGAATCTCAAAAACCTTCAATAAGAAGGTTAAGTAAAGAGTCTTCCAGAAAGGAGATTTGGTTTTAGCCATCTGATGACCGATGATCATGACACACAAAACCAAAGGTAAATTTCAGCCCAAATGGGAAGGACCGTTTGTGATAGAAACAGTTTATTCAAACGGAGCATATCGCCTTATGACTTCAGATGGTGACTTACTCATGATGCCGATCAACGGCATGTTCTTAAAGAAGTATTATCCTTGATAAGATTCTTCTTATGATCAAGTTAACATGACACTCCTGATCATGACCTTCAGATCCAAGATATGCAGAAGGAGCGCTCCTCTCTTTCTCTAAACGAGATCATACAACCATAAACCAGTGTCGAGCTGATCGAACACTGGTTGCCTCAAAGAAGAATTAAGGTTATGAATACAGTAACAAAATAATCCAACGCCCTAGTGGTTAAGGATAGAGGAAAATGTTGGCCTTTAAGCCCAACATAAGTCCTTGACAACTCATCATGCTCAGGGGAAAAGCATGGCTAGCCCGACTCAAACAGTAATTGATAAAGGCATATCAAATCCGTTGACAGCTGAGGATTTGTTAAAAATCTTAAGGGACCTGTTCCCATTTGATTCCGCAGTTAAGGATAGAGGAAAATGTTGGCCTTTAAGTCCAACATAAGTCCTTGACAACTCATCATGCTGAGGGGAATAGCATGGCTAGCCTGACTTAAATGGTAGTTGGTAAAGGCGTATCAAATCCGTTGACGGTTAAGGATTTGCTAAAAATCCTAAGGGACCTGTTCCCATTTGATTTCCTCTCCAAAATCACTTACCAATTCCCATCCATGGAATGGTAAGACCACATATAAAGGTATTCATATGCCTTACGAAATGACGAGTCTAACCTATCATGTTAGCATGAAACCTCTGATAGCAAGACTCTAATCTACTCCCCATTGGATAAAACCAACATCCCTAGTGAATAAACCCCGCTTGTCATTCTCTTCAACAGAATGACAGGTCCACTCAAATTACTGTTATGTTCAAGCACCTCTAACGATAAATGAATCCTTATGAAGTTAAAATCACACCTCTGGCAAGTTGCTTTACAAATGCCCACGAAGTTCTCTAACATATGATCTTCTATAGGACTCATTACCTAACTCCCTATCGAGTTTCTGATAGACTCCCCTCAAAGTCTACCAGTCCTCAGTAGACTTTTCTGATTGTCACGTTAACAATATACCTCTGACAATTTCTTTCAAATAACATCTAAAGGGGATATCAAAATCCCTATGGAGTTTATAATCAAATCCTATTTCCCCTTATGGGATTATTTCTTGCTTACTGTTATGTCCAGTTCGTTACCTCTGAACAGTAAACATCCTAAGCTTGGTGGTTCTCAATCGGTTATGTCCAGATTACCTCTGAACTGATGGATATCCAATCTCATCTTTCAGTCCAGTAGGGACTATTTCTTTGTCATCATTTCTAGTTCGTTACCTCTGAATGACAAAATTTCGAGCTTGGGCTTCTCAATCAGTTATGTCCATGTTACCTCTGAACGACAGATAACCAAGTCTCATCTTTCAGTCCAGTAGGGACTATTTCTTTGTCATCATGTCCAGTTCGTCATCTCTGAATAACAAAATTTCGAGCTTGTGGCTTCTCAATCGGTTATGTCCATGTTACCTCTGAACCGACAGATAACTAAGTCCCATCTTTCAATCTAGTAGGGACTATTTCTTTGTCATCATGTCCAGTTCGTCACCTCTGAATAACAAAATTTCGAGCTTGGTGGCTTCTCAATTGGTTATGTCCACGTTACTTCTAAACCGACAAATAACCAAGTCTCATCTTTCAGTCCAGTAGGGACTATTTCTTTGTCATCATGTCCAGTTCGTCACCTCTGAATGACAAAATTTCTAGCTTGGTGGCTTCTCAATCGGTCATGTCCAGTTCATCACCTCTGAGCCGACAGATAGCCAAGTCTCCCTTTTTGGTTTACTGTTATGTCCAGTTCGTCACCTCTGAACAGTAAACATTCTAAGTTTGGTAATTTCTAATCGGTTATGTCCAGTTTGTTACCTCTGAACTAATAAATATCCAGGCTCATCTTTCTTTGTCAAATCATTTTTCAAATGGGTAACTAACCCTACCAGTTTATCACCTCTGATTAGATTAATTATATCATTATTCTCATTGTAATACAACTTGAAAGTAAGAATTGAAAATTTAGAAAATAAAACAAGTTGGAAATGCAATAGAGGAGTCAAATAAAACTACTTTTTATTAATTCCAAAAGAAGGATACATGGATACACGGATTATAAGCTACGAGGGTACTTCTTAGGACTTGATCTATTCTTTAAGAGTAGCTAGCCTATTCTTCCTCTCCTAAGCAGCTCTAATAAGTGCCTGCGACCTCAACTCGGCCTCGTTAAAGCTCGCCTGTCTGAGACAGGCGAGCCTCAATTTCAACCAAAGTTGCCCTCTGTGTTAGCTCTTGTTGCAGGACTTCGTCATTCTGAGCCTTAAGCTGCTCTTACCCAGTAATCTCCTCAAGACGCACCGGTTCAGCCTTAAACAAAAGAAGATTAGCTTTCTTGATCACTTACTTGGCCTTTTCAATCTTATCCTCAGCGTCGAGAAGAGGGCTATTTGAAGCATCTATGGCATCCCCAAGTTCTACTTTCCTTATCTCCAAGGATTTCAAGTCAGAAGAAATTGCCTTAGCTGCTTCTTGAGCGGCAAGATGAGCTTCATGCATTTGAGCAGCGAGGTGTACGAGCTGTTCATTAACTGAGGACTCCAAATTTGAATGGCTGAGACGGCGCCATTCGTCCACATCCCTCTCAGCCTGTCCACCAGAAGCTCCAATGTGGCAGCTTGGTCATTCCCTCCAAAGTCTCGAATGCTGTCAATTCTTCGAGAGAGGACCACCTTCAAAGTAGAAAACGAGGTAGTCGATCCCTTCAAGACCAAAGCAATGGATCGCTTCAAGTCTTTATAAAATCTGTTGACTAGCTCGGCCACAAATTCATTCTCAGCTTCAACTACTCCCAGTGAACGAGTGGCCCCTGAAGGCAAAGCTTCCACCAGTTTCACTGACACAACTGTAGAAGGGATGACGGAAGCACTGGCCAGAGCAATATGAGGGATCGCCGGTGATTTCGGAGGAGTCCTCATTGAAACCAGTACACTAGCTACGATCGAAGTAGGGCTGGTGACTATTTTTGGGAAGCTGGCTCGACGACCATTGTCGGAGATGAGGGACTGGTAATTACCTTCAGCTCTGTGGTTCCCAGTATGGGCAGCGTTAGCGAAACCACTGGCATTTCATCTACCGATGTGGTTGGAAGTGAGATTGGTTCCGTAACCACGTCCCCTCAGCCACTTTTCTACCAGCCGGCTCAGGTTGATAAATGGGCAGGTTGTGATACAAGGCATCCAACTCAGCAGCGTCTGCCGCGGTCGAAATACTTGCTTCACCCCTGACTCCCACAGGAAGATTGGCTGGCTCCCTTGAAGTCAATGCACCCAAAGGCGGGACACTTATGGCAAGACTCTGTTTGAGCAAGGTATAATGAATATCAGGGGAAAATTACTCACGAAAGATCAAAATGTTACCAAGAGGTGGTATCGCCTCTACTGCCTTAGCCGCAGTCTGTTGGGGAGATTTCGCTCCTCGTTTTAAAATTACCGCAAGCGCACGGTCATTCGATGTAGCACTTGAGGGTCGATCCATAGGGACAAGTGGTTCTTACGGTTTAGACACTTCTAAGAGAATTGGTCAAAAGATTTGTGGATTTTGAGTGTTTTTAATCTAAATATCAATCTAAGAAATCAAGCACCTAAGGTCGAATCCCCTAAACTAGAATCAAGTGGTCAATCTCGTTTCTCGATACTATTCTGTTATTACTCATCAAAATCTCTACTTCTATTAGGCAAAGTAAGTCTGAACACTAGATCTAAGCTCGGGGTATTATCGAGTTACATGATCCATCAAAGGTAAATTAATTAAATTAAACAAATAACATAAATGCAACAAAACCCTAAGTATGGACCATTAACTCCAGATACATAGCCTGTCAAATATCCAGTTGTTCTAGAAATAATCTCCTAAAAATTATAGGTCAATTGGTGCGTGCAACAGTCCTAAATAGGAGATCAAACAGATGACAACAAGATAATCTAGCTTTGATTCATCTCCCTAGGTACTTGCTAGGAAGCTAGCTAATCATGACTAAGTTAATAACAAAATAATCTAAATGATAAGCCATGATTATCTTAAAAAAAATAATTGCAAGCAGATACACAACTAAATTAATGAACTAATCTAAATTACACTTAAACTATTCATTAAATACTAAATAATTAACACATTAATGAATTAAAACTAAGTTAGAATTATTACCTCCATGCATAATGCTCACAACATTCCCGCATGAGCCTTACGTTCTACTTGCTTGCGTGACCTCACCAAGGGCTGCACGCCGCCTTCCTTGTGTGCACAGGAGCGCACGCACGAATACGGATGGCAATCAATGCTCAATAATTCACACTAAGGATCACAAGGAATGAGGATGAAAAGCAAATCAACAACGAATAATTAAACACTCCAACACATGGAAAACAAAAAGGAAAAATTATTTAAATCAATTAGCTGCAGAAAAAAAGAAGCATAACTCGGTCAAAACTTGGACACAATTTGGCCAAAATCAAAGGCATCATCCCATAATAATTCTCCTACATTAAAAAATTAAAAAAACCTAAAAAAATAAAATAAAATAAAAACTAAAAACCTAGTTAGAATTAATGGTGGCTAAAAACAAGGTACAGCTGCCTTTTTTCCAATCCCCCCAATCTGGCAGCCCATGAAACACTCCTTTATATAATATAGGAGTTTTACAAAAATGACCTTTGAAATACATCTATTACATAATAATTTATTTTCAATTCAGGCAGATTTTTTAAATGATTAATACTGGCAGTGAAATGGAGGAATCAGCAAAAGATATCAACAAGAAAGTAGTAGATCTTCAAATTCTCTTTCCGTAGACACCTAGATGACCTTGTTGAAATCCTGTAGCCAAAGTTATGCCCAAAATACCGCAACATGCTCGGAAAGCATCCTCCAATCTTTTACAAATTGCGTGATTTACTTGCTAAAAGTATTCGGAGTCCTCTTTTTTTTTATTTACCTGTTCCCTGTAAAATATAACCAAATATACCCGAGTAGCATTATTTATATACAAATAATAGATAATTAGGAGCATAAAAATGATGTAAAATCGTGCTGATCAAATACCCCCACACCTATCTTTTGCTAGTCCTCGAGCAAAACTAATAAAATGAAAAAGAAAAACTAAACTACCATAACTCACTTTCGTAGGAATCACGGTTGCACTTAGCATGTGCAACAAACCGTTAAACCCCTAGGTTACCCCTAAAGGACGAGTTTTGTCTCGTGAGGGTTTTCAGTGGATTACACCCACAAAATCCAAGAAAATTAGAGATTAAGAAATAAATAAAAGTAAAATAAGGATAACCGAAAATCAAGAAAAAAAACAAATCAATTTTTTTTAGTTAACTAGCTAGCAAGATCATCAATTTCCATGAGTTTCATTTTCAAGTAAAATCTCAGCTTAAGATATCATATTGGCTATAAAATAAAGTCTCAAATCCAAAACTTTATACCACCTGTCCTAAGTTTCAGATCCTATGTACCCCGTGATCGTGATGTAGCTCTTAAGCTTGAGAATATTTAATTACAACTTTAATTTTTTTTTTGTGATAACAAATTTCTTTTCCTTCTTCTTTTATCTTTTAAGACTTTTTTTTAATTTTTTTAACTATCTTTCGCGTAGATACCGAGGCTTCCTGAGGCCAAGGGACCTAGCTAATTGATAATCAAAATTATTATATTTTTATGATGTCTTATCCTATTAGGCTTTCTCAGCTACCCATGTAGCGAGCTTTCGGCCAATGCTCCCAAACCAGATGGTCTTAGGGCAATAAGTGTAAAAACACTCCTACGGACTTAATTACTCAAGCAACTGAGGCCACAAGACATGACTTATTAATATTTATTTTGCTATATAATAAAATATATATTTTTTTAGTTGTAATCAATATCCCAAGCCTATAAACTAATAGTGTAAGTGTTGTTGGGTACATAATCACTTAGACTAAGTTTAGATGGTATGTCCGTTTTAGATTCTAATCTTTATTTTAAGACTTTATAACTCTTTCATCTTGATCTTACCCTTAAAATTCACTCATGGATACTAAATCACTCACATACTAGCTAATCATTTGCAGAAAATTTTCAACTTTCTTTTTTTTCTTTTCTTTTTTTCAAACCTTTTTTTTAAGACTCCTAAAAGAAAATAAAGATAAAGAAAGGAAAAAAACCCTAAAAGCAAAACAAAATAATAATAAAAGACTCCAAAAAGAAAAAGAAAATGTGATCCTCCCCCCACACCTAAACTGTGTCATGTCCTCATGCACATAAATGAATACAGAGATAAAAATAATGTAGCATGTAATTTACACATCCACAACATGCACACAATCATGATGATCATGCAATCCAAGCATACACAAGATATAGAAATATAAACAATATGCTAGAATTAGAAAAACTCATAGTGCACTAGAAAATCAAGCTATCGAAGCAACAAAAATTCTCCATGTGTGTGGTGGATGCCTCTTACTTATCCTGTATCACTTGTACTAAACTCGGCACATAGGTTAGAGAAAGAGAAATAAAAGACTCACTAAAACTGACTCAACCAACTAAAAGAGAAATAAAAAGACTCAACAACTAAAAGAAAAAAATAATAAAACAAATTTTACATCTGTACAATTTCACAACTCCCCCACACCGAGATCTTTCTAGGTTTATTCCCTCGAGCTTGCTTCCCATCATTCCAATGGGTTCTCTTTAATGGACAAAGTGGAGAGGTTAATCTTTTTGTTATTTTTAATTTCATCCTCTCCAGCTTGTTCATCACTTTCCTCCATCTCCTCCTTCTCTTCTTCCCATACTTCCTTACAAATTCATCATTTTCACACAATATAATTGGAGTGTCCATAATATAATTGCTTACGAATTTAAGCTCATCCTCAAACATCACCTCAAAACTTAAATCAACAATTTTCTTTGGAGGTGTGTAACTAACCAAAGCATCCCTAACCGATTTATCCAAACACATGAGTTCGTTTTCAAATACATTTTTAGAGCTTTAATCAATTAGAGATTCTTGAATCATGTTTTTAAAACTTGATCATTGGTTGGCTCATTGGAAGTGAAGATACTCAAATCAAGTTTTATTTTCTCAAAGGGAATTTTAAACTCAAGATCCTCAACACATGTTTTCTCATCATTGTGATCACACGCTTCAACAAAAAGCTCATCAAGAAACAAGGGCTCATTATCCATGTAGGCATCCTCACAATTTTGATCAGTGTGCTCCATTTTCTCCATATGAGTGGATGCAATTTTCTGCTCCTCAATACTTGTCTTTTCACAGAACTTAGAAAATTCATTCTCAAATTTATCTTGAAGTAAAAATTCATCATTGTCACATTCATCTTCACAATAAGATTCAACTGGCTCCACATAAATTGTATGTGCAGCCAAATAATTTCTAATTACTTCATTCAGACACTGAGGATCATTATCACGTTTGTACACCTCATGAACCTTCACAACTTCCTCAGCAGGCTTCTCATGTTCAAGCTCTTCAAATTGATTAAGATGAAATAATGGTGACTCGAAGGGCATCTCGATGTAATGATTATACATGTCACTATGGCCAACGATTTGCTCTCGGGTCTAACTGTTTGGCCTTTGTTCATTTTATAAAAATTGATGTGCTCTTGAATTGACATGGGTCGAGTCGGTAGTGGCTCAGGAACTAGTTGACTTGAAAAGAGATCCTTCTCTTGCTCACTAACCAACTCATTTACTGGTCTATTTAAGTAGTCTCTAATGTCATAGAGCACTTGCTTTGAAGTTTGCCTGAAAGTTTCAAAAGCTTCCTCTAGTGTTGGTTCCTTGTCTACCTGATTGTCATTGAACTCAATTTGTAAAAGTTGATGGAACTCTTGAACTTGATCTGGACTTGTGGTTGAAATAGGTTGATTGAGTTGAGTCATTATCTTATCCATGTGAGCACATGCCTAGATTAACTGCTGATTGGTTTCGATTATAGTCTGCTACATGGCTTCAAAACTCTCCTCTAATGTGCTCATTGGTTTCTCATGATCATTGTTAAATCTCCAAGATAGAGGTGATGGTTCAGTGTAGGATCAATTAGATTGAGAATTTTGACATGATTGATCCATTGAAAATTGTGGATGATTGCTAAAATAAATGAAACAACCAAGGAGTTTAAGAATGTACCGTGTAGCTTGTGGCTAACGGGTCGTGTCCACAAGGAGGGATGCGATGGAAGCTTTTCAATGAGTCATTTTAAAAACAAGGAATTTGTGTTTGTTTTTTAGGAAAAAGAGAATGTAAGAAAAAGAGATGAAAAAGAGAAATTTCCACTTTCAGAAAAGGATTTGGAGGAGGTGATCTTTAAAAAAGCTTTAAGAGTTGTGATGTTTTATAATTAGAAATCAAATCTGGGCTTACTATCTTCCTACTCAATTGTTCATTCTTCTCTTAAAGTATTAAGTCCCTCAAGTTATCATTTGCAAAACTTAAAGTTGCTTCTTTTTTAGAAAGCTTTAAGTAAAGCACATAAGATGCAAAAGGTTTGAGTCCTTTTTCTTCAAGAAAGATTTGGAATCGGATATTAAAACATAAAGCGCGAAGAAGCAAGAATGAATTAAAAACGATTCACAAGAAGTTCAAGAAAGAATGGTGAATTCAACTATCCATACCCATCCTCATGTGCCTTCAAGAACACTTTCAAAAAGAAAGGCTTTTAAGGGAGGCATGCATATGAGTTATCGGGACTTTTTC
Source organism: Agave tequilana (assembly GCA_038442645.1). Taxonomy (NCBI): domain Eukaryota; kingdom Viridiplantae; phylum Streptophyta; class Magnoliopsida; order Asparagales; family Asparagaceae; genus Agave; species Agave tequilana. The sequence continues at coordinate 176,044 of JAVJIF010006469.1, forward strand.
TTTTAAAAACAGAAGAGAAGAAAACAAAAGAGAGTCGATAGCTAGCCCAGAAAACCTTTTAGTTATCCATGAAAAACAACAAAACAAACATAAATATGCACAACATACCGAAACACGAGTGGAAGAAAAGGCTTCTTGTATTGCTGTCACTTCAATCTTCGATTACAAGCTCTCTGTCCTCTCTCTCACAAGTTTTTAGACTGAACTACAAAGTAAACAATGAAATTACAACTTGAGTTCTAGCTAACAAAGAACCTAGATCCTAAGAAAATAAAAGCAAAATTTAATCCTAGTCTTCGCTGCCTTTTTCCTTGCTGAAACCCCTTTTTATAGCCAAAACCTGAAAAGATAGGATCTCGGGAACGTTGGGGGAGCAAACGCTCCCCCAACTGAAATGGTTGGGCCGCGGAAACACAGCTTGGGCCGCGTTTCCGCGGCTCTGGTGTGCCAGGTGGCCACACCAAGAGGGGGGAGCTTCCTGGTATGAAGGGCATCTCGCATATCCTGCTGGTTTTCTTGTTGCTACTTCAACCGTTGACTGAACAGCTTTTGATTTTCTGGCTTCAATTGCTCGATTCAAGGAGGATTTTTCTCAACCCCTTGATATGCCAAGATGTAGCCCAGATTTCTTTACTTCGAATTTATTCTGAATTAATTCAGAATAAAGTGGGTTTTTGGGCTTGTTCTTCTTTTATTCCTTTGAGCATTTGGGCCTACATTTAGCAAAGAAAAAAGACACTTATTAATATTATTTATTAGCAAACAAGTGTAGTAAAGTGACAACATAAATGCAATGTATGTGACAAATCACACCCCCACACTTATCTTTTGCTCGCCCTCGAGCAAAAAACATTAGACTAACTCGAATCAATTATTAGACCACTTTCGCAGGTCACTCGATTGCACTGAGCATGTGCAACAAGCCATTAAACCTCTAGGTCACCCCCTAGAGGACGAGTTTTGTCTCGTGAGGGTTTTCAGCGAATTACACCCACAAAATCCAAAAAAGGAAGAGAAAAGGTTAGTATTTTCAAAAAGCATTTTTTTTTATATATTTTGAAGGAGAAAATATTTGAAGTATATTTGTGAGAACTTAAGTAATCTATAAGTTATAGGAATATCAAATTTTTCATTCCTAAACTTAGTCTCCATTCAAAACATGTCATCAATTAAAGTAAGGAGTCAAATTGTACTTCTCATCTAGTCTATTAATTTACCCTGATTCGTATGCACCATCGTGACTGTGAAGTTTACTAAGGGTTCTTCAACATTAACTCCTATGCCTCATATTTATTTATTTTTTTGTTAACTTTTATTCCTCAATTTCATTAGGCTTTCTAATCTGCCCATGTAACGAGCTTTCAGTCGGTGACACCTAAACCAGACGGTTTTTTGGGCACCAGGTGAGAAAACACCCCTAAGGCCTAAACACCCGAGCAGTTAAGGCCACGAAACCAAGGTTTTTATTTATACTATGTAACCCTTTTAGGCGTGAATACTTATGCTTCATGAGGCATAAATACCCAGCTTAATCAGAGGATATACATTATTTATACGAGGTACCCCTTTTAGGCGTGAATACTTATGCTTCATGAGGCATAAATACCCAGCTTAATCAGAGAATACCCCTTTTTTTTCTTTTTCAAACTTGTCTAATTATCTTTTGCATAAATACTAAGGCTTGCTTAGGCCAAAGAACCTAGCTACTCAATAATTAGACTTGTTTTTTTTTATAAGGCATAAGAGTCTCTGTTTTCAAACCCTAAGTGTGTAAGTGTATTTTGTGTGCATATGTCATTAAGGTAAATATCAAGACTAAATTACTTTCTCAAATTTCTTCCTGACCCTAAAAATCAAACAAGTTATTTTATTTCGACCAAGTGTAAGAAATCCTAATTATGATTCTCCTATTCCTTAAAATTGACATAAATTCTTACAAAAAATATATCAAAATATTGTCTACCCTTTATTATTTTTTTTTATATATATCCATTTTTTTCTTCTTTCTTTCTTTTTTTTTTATCAGCCATGTTAGAACCCTCCCCCACACTTATCTCATGCATTGTCCCCAATGTATGAAAGAAATGTATAAGTGCATGAAATAAAATGGAAAGGAGGAAAGTTACCGATACACTGGGTCAAAAAGACTCATTACCGTTTCATCTACCAGCACCGATTCCAAGAAAGGTTTAAGGCGTTGACCATTTACCTTAAAGTCATTTCCATTCTTGGGGTCACTGATCTCAACTGCACCATGTGGAAACACGGTTTTTACAACGAATGGCCCAGTCCATCGTGATTTCAATTTTCTTGGGAAAAGATGAAGCCTAGAATTGTAGAGTAAGACTTTTTGACCAGGGACAAAAGTTTTTCTTATGATGTGCTTGTCATGAAAAATCTTCACTCTATCTTTAGTGATCCTAGCATTTTCATAGGCCTCATTTCTCAATTCCTCCAATTCGGAAATTTGTAATTTTCGAAGGTCACCGGCCTTAGTCAAATCGAAATTCAACTGCTTGATTGCCCATAAGGCTCGGTGCTCTAACTCAACGGGCAAGTGACAAGGTTTGCCATAGACTAACCTATAGGGAGACATTCCTAAAATCGTCTTGAAGCGGTCCTGTAGGCCCATAGAGCATCTACAAGTTTTAAGGACCAATCTTTCCGGTTTTGGTTTACAGTTTTCTCCAATATAAGTTTGACTTGTCTATTTGAAACCTCAACTTGCCCACTGGTTTGAGGATGATATGGTGTGGACAACTTGTGAGTTATGGCATACTTTCGCATAAGGGCTTCAAAGATCTATTGCAAAAATGGGTGCCATTATCACTGATGATAGCACGAGGGGTTTCGAACGGGAAAAAATGTTCTCTCTCAAAAACTTTATGACAACTTTGTTATCATTAGTTTTACAAGGAATGGCTTCTACCCACTTGGACACATAGTCCACAGCAACCAATATGTATTGGTTCCCAAATGAGTTAGGAAATGGACCCATAAAGTCGATGCCCCAAACATCAAAGAGTTCTATTTCTAGAATTGGGTTGAGGGGCATCATATTTCGATGTGAGATCCTACCTACCATTTGGCATCTAGGGCACGTCTTGCAATATTCATAGGCATCCATGAACAGAGTGGGCCAATAAAACCCACTTTGTAGCACCTTTTCAGCAGTCTTGCGGGGACCAAAGTGTCCACCGCATGCAAGTTCGTGACAAAAGGACAGAACACTCCTAACCTCCTCATCGAGAATGCATCTCCTAATGATTTGGTCAGAACAGTATTTGAAAAGGTACAGTTCCTCCCAAAAGAAATACCGGACTTGGGATAAGAACCGGTAAACGTCATTTTTGGACCAATGAGACGGAGTTTGGTTTGTGACTAAGTAGTTCACTATATCAGCAAACCAAGGTTCCCTAGAGATAGCTAAGAGATGTTCATCAGGAAAATCCTCATTGATGGGTAATTCGTTGCATGGAGAATTGGGAATTCATGAGAGGTGGTCAGCAACGACATTTTCTACGCCTTTCTTATCTCGAATTTCGAGATCGAATTCTTGAAGAAGGAGAATCCAACGAATGAGTCGGGCCTTGGCATCCTTCTTCATCATGAGGTACCTAAGCGCAGAATGATCGGTGAAAACGGTGGTTTTGGACCCTAGTAGGTAGGGACGAAACTTCTCTAAGGCAAACACTACTGCCAAGAATTCCTTCTCGGTCGTAGTGTAGTTCAGTTGAGCGTCATTGAGAGTCCTACTAGAGTAGTAGATCACATGCTGCTTGTTATCAATACGTTATCCTAGGACAGCGCCTATGGCAAAATCAGAAGCATCGTACATAATCTCAAACAGCTTAGACCAATCCGGTGCAGATATGATTGGTGCAGAAATCAGCTCTCTCTTAAGCTTCTCCCAAGAATTTATGCATTCAGCATCGAAAGTGAAGGACACATCCTTAGCTAACAGATTAGTCAAGGGCCTAGCAATTTTGCTAAAATCCTTGATAAATCTCTGATAGAATCCAGCATGTCCTAAGAAGGATCTAATGTCCTTAACGCATTTGGGCATGGGAAGCTTAGCAATAACCTCGATTTTGGCTCTATCCACTTCAATTCCTTTCTTGGATATTTCATGACCCAAGACAATTCCATGTTTCACCATGAAGTGGCATTTCTCCCAGTTCAGTGTTATATGTTTCTCAGCACAACGTTGGAGGACGAGTTCTAGATGGTGGAGACATTGAGTGAATGAATCTCCGTAGATGGAGAAATCATCCATGAAGATTTCTAAGAAGCGCTCTACTATATCAGAGAAAAGACTCAACATGCAACGTTGAAACGTTGCTGGGGCATTGCATAAGCCGAATGGCATTTGATGATAAGCAAATGTCCCAAATGGACATGTGAACGTAGTCTTCTCTTAGTCCTCAGGAGCGATAGGCATCTGGTTATAGCCCGAATAACCATCCAAGAAGCAGTAGTACTCGTGACCCGCCAAACGTTCAAGCATCTGATCAATGAAGGGAAGTGAAAAATGCTCCTTACGAGTTGCAGCATTCAGTTTCCTATAGTCTATGCAAACTCGAATCTTCGTGGGAAGTCGAGTTTGAACCAACTCTTTGTTCTCGTTTTCCACTACGGTGAAACCAGATTTCTTTGGGACCGCGTGGACAGGACTGACCCATTGGCTATCCAAAATGGGATAAATTACCCCATTGTCTAAGAGTTTTATGATTTCAGCATGAACAGCCTCTTGCATTATAGGGTTTAACCTACGCTGCGGGTCTCTCTTGGGTGTGGCGTTTTCATTGAGATGGATGCGGTGTTGAATGATGGTTGGACTTAATCCCTTAATATCAGTCATAGTCCACCCGATGGCTTCCTTATGTTTTCTTAGAATATCTTTCAAATCTTTTTCTTCCCCGTCATTTAAATGAGAGGCAATGATGACGGGAAATGTCTCTTGTTCGCCTAGATAGGCGTACTTGAGATGCGCAGGAAGGGCTTTCAATTCTAAGGAAGAGGTAGGCTCACTAGAAGGACTAGTCAAATCTGTTGGCTCCATTGTAGGTGAAATTGGGTTTGAAGCCCAATTCACGGCAGAATCTACCACCTGATCGAGATTAAAGTCATCAGACTCTAACTCGAAGTCAATCTCCATTTCTGATTCCAATTCTTCCCGTGTTCACTTGTCAAGTTCTCAATTTGGTTTACTTTAAAAGTTTGGTCCTCGATGTCACGGGGTTGTTTTCCTAAATGGAAGACATTGACTTCTCTAGTCATGTCTCCAAAGGTTAACCTCATAGACCCATTCCTGCAATTGATGATGGCATTAGCAGTGGCAAGGAATGGTCGACCTAGGATGACCGGAGTTTGAGCCCTACGATTGGAGTTGGACACAGGTTGTGTCTCCAAAACTATGAAATCGACAGGGTATATGAACTCTCCTACCCGGATCAGGACATCGTTAATTTCCCCTTTTGGAACTTTAACAGAACGGTCAGCCAGTTGGATGGTGACACGAGTTGGACTAAGGTCACCCAACCCGAGTTGTTGATAAACAGAGAATGGAAGCAAGTTGATACTTGCCCCCAAGTCAAGAAGTGCACGACTAATCTCGGCTTGTCCTATTGTGCAGGCAATGGTAGGGCTACCTGGATCTTTGTACTTGACAGGGATAGGACCCGAAAATAGCTCACTAATATTAGTAGCTAGGAAGACTTTCTTAGGAACATTAGTCTTTCTCTTCTTGGTGCACATGTCCTTAAGAAACTTAGCATAGGAAGGAACTTGTTGGATGGCATCAAGAAGTGGCACATTTATCTTCACTTGGTTAAACATCTCGATTATCTTGTCCATGTGAGGATTTTGCTTGTTATTTTTTAGCCTATTAGGAAATGGTACTAATGGCTGGTGCACCAGACTGGCTGACTTATCTTTTTCAGACTCGTCAGGATTGGAAGAAATTGGAGTAGATGAAGTGGAAGCTTGATTATGGTTGTGCTAAATTGGATTGGGTGGTGTTGACACTTGGTTATCAACTCTCTTTCCTGACCTCAACGTATGCACAGCATTACATTGATTGAATGAAGGATCCTCAGCCAATGAGCTTGCTGGGAATTCCTCGGATTGGTGACTGGCTGACTAGGCAGGGTACCCTTTTGTCTCTCATTTTGTGGGTTGGCCAGTTGACTCATTTGAACTTCTAGCCTCTGCTTGGTTTGCATGAGAGAGTCTTAGTTTTTCATATATCTCTCCATGTTTCTCTCAAAGTCAGTCATTCTTCTTTCCAATTGAGGATTCTGGAAGGAGGATTGTGGGGCTTGGTTAGGAAAGTTCTGTTGATAATTTGGAAAGCTTGGTGGATGGTTGGGAGAATTATTATGGAAATTGGAGAAGTTGGGTTGATGATTGGAAGAATTGTTACCATGATGGAAGTGGTTAGCATGATTGGATTGTGAATGGTCATTGTTGTTCTGGCTCCATGAGAAATTAGGGTGATTTCTCCAGCCGGGATTGTACGTTGGTGCGTAAGGATTGTTGTTCGGCCTTGAAAAAGCCGCATTCATCGGTTCGTGATAGGATTGCTGAGCCTGAAACACTGGGCATTCCTCGAATACATGGTTCATGGCTTGACAGTAAGTGCAGCCCAGGGGTGGAAATTGGTTCGGGCTGACTTGATTGACTGGACTTGGTTCTTTCGGCTCTAGAGCTTCCAGTCTTCTAGCTAAATTAGCTAACTTAGCCTCATTAGCGATGGACGATTCTATGGAGTGGAGACCTCCTTTTGAAGAGATGGAATTAGGATTCTTAGGGGTCTCACTCGCAGATTCCCATTGGATGATTTTCTCAGCTAAATTTTCATACAAATCCCATCCCTCATCTTCATCTTTCTGCAAGAAACCCCCTTGGCACATACTTTCTAGGAGGGTTTTGGTGGAATAGTCTAAACCGTCATAGAGAATTTGGCATTATCGCCATTTCTCTATTCCATGGTGTGGACATTGGACAAGGAGGTCTTTGAAGCGTTCAAAGTACCTCCAGAATGGTTCACTAGGCTCTTGCTTGAATTGTATGATCGTCTTCCTAATGAGAGCGGTTTTATGGATAGGATAGAATTTCTTCAAGAAAACCTTGATGAAACCATCCCAGGATGTGATGGAACCGGCTGCTAAGCTGTAGAGCCACTTTTTCGCTAGGTCCTTAAGTTCAAAAGGGATAAATCTCAACCTAATAGCATCATCTACAAGGTGTGGGATTTTCATCATAAGACATACTTCCTCAAATTCTCTTATGAAGAAGTAGGCATCTTCGGACTCTAGACCATGAAATTTGGGGAGTGTATTGATGAATTGAGGCTTGAGCTCGAAATTGTATTCACCAACTGATGGAAGTGAAATGCAAGATGGAAGTGAGGTCCTAATGGGATAGAACCATCCTGCAGTGATGTTGATTGAGCCATTACCGGATCTGGTCTTGGTTCAAACTTGGGTGGTGATGTGTTTCTAGTCAACCTAGATGAATTAGGGTCTCTCGACCACACTTGCATACACAATCACAATCACAATCACAACAAGTTCAAACAGCAGTCAACAATAAAAATCAACCAAGCCTAGTTTTAAGGTATTCTTGACCTAGACAACTCCTAACTGGTTGATTGTCCACAAGAGGTAGAATGTAGACCTTGACCACAAGCTAATCAGCTAGGTCAGGGCAAGATTGGTGGGAGGTTTTCCGTCAAAAGACGTTCCTTAATTAAATAACCACCAATCTTCGGGCTTTCGGCCCTCAATCCCCTTCCTTGACACTGATTTGACAGAGGTCAATTTCCAACACCTTCCCTCTTTAGGATAATCTCCTAGTGAGTTCGAGATGTCCCTATGTAACGCCCCGATCCCACGGATACGGGGACGTCACTGCAACGTATATACGTAGGTCAGAACTACCCTCCCGTATATACGCTAAGCATCAGTACAGACAAGAATCAGAGTACGGAAGTAAGTGGTGCATTATACATTCCAACACATGAATACAATCACAGAGTTATCACCAGAAGTGATCCAATATTACATGAATATCACATCACTAATAAGCGCAAATGCGAGAATACAAGGAAATATACAAGTATGAACAGTATGAAAGGCACTCACGAGTTTAAAAGAAAAACTCGAGAGACTCACAAGGGGGCCTGGAAGGATGGAGCTCTGGATGATCGGCTGGGGATCCACGCTACCGCTGCGCTACTCTGATCCGCAAGGGGGAGAATCTACACGCTCCAAACTCCATGACCTGGACATGAGGATCCAGGGGAGTCAAATGACACTCCCCAGGCGAGTAGTACCAATACCAAGTGGCGAAGCAGGATAAGCACAAGTGTGCATATAACAAATGATATCAAGAAAGAAGTACTCAGGAGGCAGGTAGGTTAGAGCAGGTATGAACAGGTATAGCATAATAATCATAAAACAGGAAATTCGAATAAAACCAAGGACGAGTAAATCTGATTGTATGGTTTTAGATCACGGTTCTATGAGACTAGTACATCGAAGGAATAATCCAAACAAGGAAACCCTCATCTATATACCTTTATCTCATGTCATCGTAGTCTAAGCACATACAACCTGAGTTACAAGGTGGTCATAACATAATACTCATAAAACAGGAAATCCGATATAAAGTCCGGAACAAGTAATTATGGTAAGGCACATCACAGATTCATAGCCGTTTAAGTTGCAGGCTTTAGTATGCGTCCCATTCCACATACCTCCACTTACAACTTAAAGAGCCGGTTATTATGACACTTTATTATTACTCGTCTTACCCTGATATCTAGCTATGTGAACTAGCGTCCCAACGCACATAGATCCATATCCGAGTAAAACAAGGTTGTTATTGGAAACTAGCGGGGTATCAACGAACTATGTTTACAGTGGGTCCCGTACATACCCGGGACCACGGCCCAGGATTGTTCCGTTGCATGGTAACAGAAACCAGCCGCAAGGCTAACAGGAGGGACTTATGTATGCTCTTATCATGATGGTACCAGTAATGAGGGAGCCAGCTCTCCCCTCGGTCCCCTGGAGGCCCACAGGTCAGACCGGAACATGTAGTTGCACAACATTCCTAAAAGCCACTGTAAACACGAACACATATTGATATCCGCATGTTTCCTCCGACCCAATACAAGTTGGTCCTTTTTAGGATTCATTAGTTTAATTATCACTTTACGGGAATAACTGGAACAGGACATGATCAGGAAATCAGGAGTACATAAGTACTATATAGTCAGGTCACTGCATATAAAGCAGGAATACAAGTCACTGATCATGATACAGGATAATAAAGTAAAGTTCCCGTAAAGGTGATAATCACAAGTCAAGTTATCATGCTGGTGTTAAGTGATAGCATGACAGAATGATGATATTTAATAAACAACCAAGCATATCAAAGGATTGATAATAGTCGGGTTAAGTCATGGCAAGAGATTGATAATAGTCAGGGCAAGTCATAGCATAACTAAAGGGTCTTGCCAAATAGTAGCATGGCAGGTGGTCAGGTGATAACACACTAGATGGTCAGGTGATATACATGTGTTAAATAAAAGCATGCAACTGAGCAGTCTGAGGTAATGGTATGGCAAGGTAACATAAAAGTAACCCAAGGTACAACGACCACGAAGGGTCGGCCACGCATAGTATAAAACAGTAAAAGATATAGAACATGAAATAAAATACATAGAGACTAGAACGAGAATATTTGCATAATCAATGAAATAGGGAGCAAGAGGGTAGCGAGCGAGAACACTCGCCTAAATCACCGAAAAGCCGAAAGGTCCGAAATCTACGGAACTCGGGATGCGCCATAATATATGATATAAATATGTAGAGTGAAGAGGAGAGAGAAAGAGAGAAGGGAAGATGATGTTTGTCAAGAGACAAGTCCAGTAGTACCAATATGTGATGTAAGTCTAGAGGATAAGGTTCCTATTCAAGAAAGAAATCAACCATAACAGACAGCTAAAGTTAGTCGACTAGGTGGAAAGGGTAGTCGACTAATAGAGGGGTTAGTCGACTAACAGTCTGGTATAGTCGACTAAAACTGGGTTCCAGAGAGTTGGGTTCTGGTTTCAGGAAAAGTTAGTCGACTAGGATGGAAAGAGTAGTCGACTAACAGTGATTTCAAGTCGACTAACAGACACTCTAAGTCGACTAAAACTATGTAACAGAGAGTTGGGTTTCTGATTCAGGAAAAGTTAGTCGACTAGGATAGAATGGGTAGTCGACTAACAGTGATTTATAGTCGACTAATAATTAAGGTAAGTCGACTAAAACTGTGTTCCAGAAAAGGTTACGTTTCAAATAAGGGTTTCAAGTCGACTAATTCCTAGGTCAAGTCGACTAATCGTCTGGAAACAGCATACAGAACAGATTTTGATGGTTGTTTGATGATCAATTAACATGATTTTGAAGATACAAATATACAAGATATGTAAACACCAATATGCTAGGAATTAGCCAAGTCTTGGTGAGTAGAAATACTCACATAGATCGGTTACTTGAAGCTTTACGCGTTCGAAGAGATCGAAGTCGACAATATCACCAAGACGAAGAAGGATACGGCCCAAATCCAAAAGCCAGGGGTTGAGGTTGTGGTGAAGATGATGGCCATGGTGTTTTGGAGTTGGTGGTTGAGTTGAGATGGAGGAGGATTTGGTGAGGGTGAAGGCTTCTCTAGGAGGAAGGAAGTAAAAAGGAAATAGAAATGAAAAGGAAAAGTTTATATAGGATTTTGATTTTGTGAAGGAGGTGCAAATAAGATAGAAGAGAGGGGGGTTTTTGCAAATAAGGGGGATGAGGTGTCCCTCTTTTGGCCACTTGGCCGGCCATGGGAGAGAGAGAGAAAGAGAGGCATTAATGAGGAAGTTGGTGGAAGTGTGTGGAAGTTGGAATTTTGGAAAAGATTGGAATTTTGGAAAAAGGAAAAGCTTGTGGCTTGAGGAGGAAGGAAGGAAATAAAGAAAAAGGAAAAGGAAAAGAAAATGGAAAAGGGAAATTATTCTCTTGGAAGAGAAAATGAAAAATAATGAAAGTGGCGGATTCCCGGGATTCGGTTGCGGATGCGGAAATCTTTCGGGAAAATACCGGAATCGTCCGAAATTCAAGTATCTCGGAACGACCCGAAATAATTATCAAAAATCAAGAATATTAATCTAAGAATTATAGTGAAATCCGTTTTAAGAAATACTTTACAGTTTTAAAACTAAAAATCCCGGAATCAGTTAGTTACCGACTCCGATGGAATTTTCATAAATTCATAAAATCCTCAGAAAAAGTATGTAGATAGAAAATATGATTTTAAGAAATAATGTCTAAAGGTACTTGTAGAAATTCTAAACCGTTTGTAAACTAAAAATCCGGGAATCGGTCAGCGGCACTGGCCGACACCGGTTTTGAAGATATTTAATTAAATTCAGGAAAATCCCAGAAAATCATATAAAATATATAATATTAGAAAATGATATTTGAAACAGAAATCGGTCAAATCAGAATACCGAAAAGACCAAATCGAGTAATACATTAGGATCGGGTCTTCGGTTCAGACTAGGGCTGACTCCGAGTCCACGAATCCAAATTTAAGACAAAACAATCATATAAACAATTCATAATACAAAATAAGTACAGAGGGTAAATCGAAAAAATACGATCAAAAATCTGAATACGCAACTAAGTACGTATTCCGGGAGCGGGGTGTTACAATCCATCCACCTTACAAAAAATTGCGTCCTCGCAATTTCGATAAGGGGTAAATTGAACACAAAGGGGACATGGGTGGAATTTATACCAATTAAGATATGAAGCACTATAGGTAGGGCTCTCAAGTCGACTGAATAATAATCATCCTCCGCACTTCCGGCTGTATAAATCTGCATACTTGATAATCTTCCGAGAATAAGCCAGAACACTGAAGATAAAGGAAACCCTGATAGTCCTGAGCATAATAATAAAGAAGACCGATAATTAAGAATCCCGAATACCAGGCACCAATCACTCTGAAAGAATATCCGTAGAGAATTCCGACTGCTGACTCCTGAAAGATAGCCAGATCAGGATCAATCTGGAGATTACCAAGCTTCATAGAATTCGCCGAAGAGGTCATATAATAGCTTCATTATGAACCAGCCACTACCTCTCTAGTCTAATCATATCTTAAGTTGGCATAAAGGCTTCATAAAACCAAAACAGGGAAAGGATAGGAGGGATTAGGAATCAAAGGAAGGATGGCCAAGAAATAGATAACTCTGCACTTGTAGTTGGAATGTATAACCAAGACTCAAGTATTCCAGTTGCAAATTTCTTTACCATTAATTTGCCCTCTGGACGTACTGGGGAAGTTAGAGCCTAGGCTCTGATACCAACCTGTAATGCCCCGATCCCACGGATACGGGGACGTCACTGCAACGTATATACGTAGGTCAGAACTACCTTCTCGTATATACGCTAAGCATCAGTACAGACAAGAATCAGAGTACGGAAGTAAGTGGTGCATTATACATTCCAACACATGAATACAATCACAGAGTTATCACCAGAAGTGATCCAATATTACATGAATATCACATCACTAATAAGCGCAAATGCGAGAATACAAGGAAATATACAAGTATGAACAGTATGAAAGGCACTCACGAGTTTAAAAGAAAAACTCGAGAGACTCACAAGGGGGCCTGGAAGGATGGAGCTCTGGATGATCGGCTGGGGATCCACGCTACCGCTGCGCTACTCTGATCCGCAAGGGGGAGAATCTACACGCTCCAAGCTCCATGACCTGGACATGAGGATCCAGGGGAGTCAAATGACACTCCCCAGGCGAGTAGTACCAATACCAGTGGCGAAGCAGGATAAGCACAAGTGTGCATATAACAAATGATATCAAGAAAGAAGTACTCAGGAGACAGGTAGGTTAGAGCAGGTATGAACAGGTATAGCATAATAATCATAAAACAGGAAATTCGAATAAAACCAAGGACGAGTAAATCTGATTGTATGGTTTTAGATCACGGTTCTATGAGACTAGTACATCGAAGGAATAATCCAAACAAGGAAACCCTCATCTATATACCTTTATCTCATGTCATCGTAGTCTAAGCACATACAACCTGAGTTACAAGGTGGTCATAACATAATACTCATAAAACAGGAAATCCGATATAAAGTCCGGAACAAGTAATTATGGTAAGGCACATCACAGATTCATAGCCGTTTAAGTTGCAGGCTTTAGTATGCGTCCCATTCCACATACCTCCACTTACAACTTAAAGAGCCGGTTATTATGACACTTTATTATTACTCGTCTTACCCTGATATCTAGCTATGTGAACTAGCGTCCCAACGCACATAGATCCATATCCGAGTAAAACAAGGTTGTTATTGGAAACTAGCGGGGGTATCAACGAACTATGTTTACAGTGGGTCCCGTACATACCCGGGACCACGGCCCAGGATTGTTCCGTTGCATGGTAACGGAAACCAGCCGCAAGGCTAACAGGAGGGACTTATGTATGCCCTTATCATGATGGTACCAGTAATGAGGGAGCCAGCTCTCCCCTCGGTCCCCTGGAGGCCCACAGGTCAGACCGGAACATGTAGTTGCACAACATTCCTAAAAGCCACTGTAAACACGAACACATATTGATATCCGCATGTTTCCTCCGACCCAATACAAGTTGGTCCTTTTTAGGATTCATTAGTTTAATTATCACTTTACGGGAATAACTGGAACAGGACATGATCAGGAAATCAGGAGTACATAAGTACTATATAGTCAGGTCACTGCATATAAAGCAGGAATACAAGTCACTGATCATGATACAGGATAATAAAGTAAAGTTCCCGTAAAGGTGATAATCACAAGTCAAGTTATCATGCTGGTGTTAAGTGATAGCATGACAGAATGATGATATTTAATAAACAACCAAGCATATCAAAGGATTGATAATAGTCGGGTTAAGTCATGGCAAGAGATTGATAATAGTCAGGGCAAGTCATAGCATAACTAAAGGGTCTTGCCAAATAGTAGCATGGCAGGTGGTCAGGTGATAACACACTAGATGGTCAGGTGATATACATGTGTTAAATAAAAGCATGCAACTGACTAGTCTGAGGTAATGGTATGGCAAGGTAACATAAAAGTAACCCAAGGTACAACGACCACGAAGGGTCGGCCACGCATAGTATAAAACAGTAAAAGATATAGAACATGAAATAAAATACATAGAGACTAGAACGAGAATATTTGCATAATCAATGAAATAGGGAGCAAGAGGGTAGCGAGCGAGAGCACTCGCCTAAATCACCGAAAAGCCGAAAGGTCCGAAATCCACGGAACTCGGGATGCGCCATAATATATGATATAAATATGTAGAGTGAAGAGGAGAGAGAAAGAGAGAAGGGAAGATGATGTTTGTCAAGAGACAAGTCCAGTAGTACCAATATGTGATGTAAGTCTAGAGGATAAGGTTCCTATTCAAGAAAGAAATCAACCATAACAGACAGCTAAAGTTAGTCGACTAGGTGGAAAGGGTAGTCGACTAATAGAGGGGTTAGTCGACTAACAGTCTGGTATAGTCGACTAAAACTGGGTTCCAGAGAGTTGGGTTCTGGTTTCAGGAAAAGTTAGTCGACTAGGATGGAAAGAGTAGTCGACTAACAGTGATTTCAAGTCGACTAACAGACACTCTAAGTCGACTAAAACTGTGTAACAGAGAGTTGGGTTTCTGATTCAGGAAAAGTTAGTCGACTAGGATAGAATGGGTAGTCGACTAACAGTGATTTATAGTCGACTAATAATTAAGGTAAGTCGACTAAAACTGTGTTCCAGAAAAGGTTACGTTTCAAATAAGGGTTTCAAGTCGACTAATTCCTAGGTCAAGTCGACTAATCGTCTGGAAACAGCATACAGAACAGATTTTGATGGTTGTTTGATGATCAATTAACATGATTTTGAAGATACAAATATACAAGATATGTAAACACCAATATGCTAGGAATTAGCCAAGTCTTGGTGAGTAGAAATACTCACATAGATCGGTTACTTGAAGCTTTACGCGTTCGAAGAGATCGAAGTCGACAATATCACCAAGACGAAGAAGGATACGGCCCAAATCCAAAAGCCAGGGGTTGAGGTTGTGGTGAAGATGATGGCCATGGTGTTTTGGAGTTGGTGGTTGAGTTGAGATGGAGGAGGATTTGGTGAGGGTGAAGGCTTCTCTAGGTGGAAGGAAGTAAAAAGGAAATAGAAATGAAAAGGAAAAGTTTATATAGGATTTTGATTTTGTGAAGGAGGTGCAAATAAGATAGAAGAGAGGGGGATTTTTGCAAATAAGGGGGGATGAGGTGTCCCTCTTTTGGCTACTTGGCCGGCCATGGGAGAGAGAGAGAAAGAGAGGCATTAATGAGGAAGTTGGTGGAAGTGTGTGGAAGTTGGAATTTTGGAAAAGATTGGAATTTTGGAAAAAGGAAAAGCTTGTGGCTTGAGGAGGAAGGAAGGAAATAAAGAAAAAGGAAAAAGGAAAAGAAAATGGAAAAGGGAAATTATTCTCTTGGAAGAGAAAATGAAAAATAATGAAAGTGGCGGATTCCCGGGATTCGGTTGCGGATGCGGAAATCTTTCGGGAAAATACCGGAATCGTCCGAAATTCAAGTATCTCGGAACGACCCGAAATAATTATCAAAAATTAAGAATATTAATCTAAGAATTATAGTGAAATCCCTTTTAAGAAATACTTTACAGTTTTAAAACTAAAAATCCCGGAATCAGTTAGCTACCGACTCCGATGGAATTTTCATAAATTCATAAAATCCTCAGAAAAAGTATGTAGATAGAAAATATGGTTTTAGAAATAATGTCTAAAGGTACTTATAGAAATTCTAAACCGTTTGTAAACTAAAAATCCGGGAATCGGTCAGCGGCACTAGCCGACACCGGTTTTGAAGATATTTAATTAAATTCAGGAAAATTCCAGAAAATCATATAAAATATATAATATTAGAAAATGATATTTGAAATAGAAATTGGTCAAATCAGAATACCGGAAAGACCAAATCGAGTAATACATTAGGATCGGGTCTTCGGTTCAGACTAGGGCTGACTCCGAGTCCACGAATCCAAATTTAAGACAAAACAATCATATAAACAATTCATAATACAAAATAAGTACAGAGGGTAAATCGAAAAAATACGATCAAAAATCTGAATACGCAACTAAGTACGTATTCCGGGAGCGGGGTGTTACACCCTAAGGCCAACGTCTATCAAATTTAATTAGGCTTAGGTTGTGCGTGCTTGGAGATGGTTTGTGGGCTAAGGAAGGGTAATGACTTCCCCACCTTATCTTGATTTGGGTTTTGCCCTTAGAATTGATTCGTGCAAGTGTGCAAGATATAGGAAAGTAGCATTCAAAAGCAAAATCACCCAAGAATGTTTCCTAAACTATATGCTATGCATACATACCTTGTCTCCAGCTCTCTTCAGCAGTAATTGTAAAGTAAACGTAATTAGACAAATGCCTAGAATATAAGTCTAAATGTTTTTTAAGCAATTCACAATCACTCAAATTACTGTTGGATTAAAACAGGGATGGTGATAACAAAACTAGCACAAATATGACATAAAAAACTGAAATTTTTGCAAGCAATATGTCCTGCAAAACAAAGTTTTTAGTAGTCCCAAAAAAAATTTCAGATTTGCAAAGCAATTTTTTGAAATTCTGTTTCCTACTTTCGAGAGTAGGGGCACAGAATTTTCAAGTCTCCTTGGCAAAGCTTGAATGCTAGATCTTGATCTTTGAGTCCCTGAAACAAACACACAAAAGTTGTTAAAATAACTACACCGTTCTCTCCCCGGCAACGGCGCCAAAAATTGATTGCTAAAATAAATGAAACAACCAAGGAGTTTAAGAATGTACCGTGTAGCTTGTGGCTAACGGGTCGTGTCCACAAGGAGGGATGCGATGGAAGCTTTTCGATGAGTCATTTTAAAAACAAGGAATTTGTGTTTATTTTTTAGGAAAAAGAGAATGTATGGAAAAGAGATGAAAAAGAGAAATTTCAACTTTCAGAAAAGGATTTGGAGGAGGTGATCTTTAAAAAAGCTTTAAGAGTTGTGATGTTGTTTTATAATTAGAAATCAAATCTGGGCTTACTATCTTCCACTCAATTGTTCATTCTTCTCTTAAAGTATTAAGTCCCTCAAGTTATCATTTGCAAAACTTAAAGTTGCTTCTTTTTTAGAAAGTTTTAAGTAAAGCACATAAGATGCAGAAGGTTTGAGTCCTTTTTCTTCAAGAAAGAGTTAGAATCGGATATTAAAACATAAAGCGCAAAGAAGTAGGAATGAATTAAAACGATTCACAAGAAGTTCAAGAAAGAATAGTGAATTCAACTATCCATACCCATCCTCATGTGCCTTCAAGAACACTTTCAAAAAGAAAGGCTTTTATGGGAGGCATGCATATGAGTCATCGAGACGTTTTCTTTTAAAAACAGAAGAGAAGAAAACAAAAGAGAGTCGATAGCTAGCCCAGAAAACCTTTTAGTTATCCATGGAAAACAACAAAGCAAACATAAATATGCACAATATACCGAAACACAAGTGGAAGAAAAGGAGGCTTGCTTCTTGTATTGCTGTCACTTCAATCTTCGATTACAAGCTCTCTGTCCTCTCTCTCACAAGTTTTTAGACTGAACTACAAAGTAAACAATGAAATTACAACTTGAGTTCTAGCTAACAAAGAACCTAGATCCTAAGAAAATAAAAGCAAAATTTAATCCTAGTCTTCGCTGCCTTTTTCCTTGCTGAAACCCCTTTTTATAGCCAAAACCTGAAAAGATAGGATCCCGGGAACGTTGGGGGAGCAAACGCTCCCCCAACTAAAATGGTTAGGCCGCGGAAACGCGGCTTGGGCCGCGTTTCCGCGGCTCTGGTGTGGCCAGGTGGCCACACCAAGAGGGGGGAGCTTCCTGGTATGAAGGGCATCTCGCATATCCTGCTGGTTTTCTTGTTGCTACTTCAACCGTTGACTGAACAGCTTTTGATTTTCTGGCTTCAATTGCTCGATTCAAGGAGGATTTTTCTCAACCCCTTGATATGCCAAGATATAGCCCAGATTTCTTTACTTCGAATTTATTCTGAATTAATTCAGAATAAAGTGGGCTTTTGGGCTTGTTCTTCTTTTATTCCTTTGAGCATTTGGGCCTACATTTAGCAAAGAAAAAAGACACTTGTTAATATTATTTATTAGCAAACAAGTGTGGTAAAGTGACAACATAAATGTAATGTATGTGAAAAATCAGTGGACAATTCCAACCCTTTGAATTGAAGTTTGATGGATAAGGCTCGCTCGCAGGTCCTTGAAATGTGTGGAATTGATTTTGACCTAGTCCTAGCGAAAACCCTATCGAAGAACACTGTTCTGAAGGATGATTTGGATCTTGACAGTGATGACAACTCATTAGATGGTATGAAGAAAATGAGTAGCTCGTAGGATGGATGTATTCATTAAAGTCAGGAAGAGAGGTTCGTGGATGGAAAGAAGGGTCCGGCCTATAAAATGGATCGTAACCAAATGAATTTGGATAGGCCATGGGAAAAGATTTTTTTTAAATATTTTAAATTTGTTTTTTTATTTGTTTTTGAATTTTGAATTTTTTTTTACAATCTGGTATAGGTGTCAAAACTAAAGATAGAACATCGTGTCCCCGGCAATGGCGCCAAAAACTTGTTGGGGAGAGTTCGCTCCTCGTTTTAAAATTACCGCAAGCGCACGGTCATTCGATGTAGCACTTGAGGGTCGATCCACAGGGACAAGTGGTTCTTACGGTTTAGACACTTCTAAGCGAATTGGTCAAAAGATTTGTGGATTTTGTGTGTTTCTAAACTAAATATCAATCTAAGAAATCAAGCACCTAGGGTCGAATCCCCTAAACTAGAATCAAGTGATCAATCTCGTTTCTCGATATTAGTCTGTTATTACTCACCAAAATCCCTACTTCTATTAGGCAAAGTAAGTCTGAACACTAGATCTAAGTACGGGGTATTATCGAGTTACATGATCCATCAAAGGTAAATTAATTAAATTAAACAAATAGCATAAAGGCAACAAACCCTAAGTATGGACCATTAACTCCAGATACATAGCCTGTCAAATATCCAATTGTTCTAGAAATAATCTCCTAAAAGTTATAGGTCAATTGGTGTGTGCAACAGTCCTATATAGGAGATCAAACAGATGACCACAAGATAATCTAGCTTAGATTCATCTCCCTAGGTACTTGCAAGGAAGCTAGCTAATCATGACTAAGTTAATAACAAAATAATCTAAATGATAAGCCATGATTATCTTAAAAAAAATAATTGCAAGCAGATACACAACTAAATTAATGAACTAATCTAAATTACACTTAAACAATTCATTAAATACTAACTAATTAACTCATTAATGAATTAAAACTAAGTTAGAATTATTACCTCCATGCATAATGCTCACAACATTCCCGCATGAGCCCTACATTCTACGGTCAAAACTTGGACACAATTTGGCCAAAATCAAAGGCATCATCCCATAATAATTCTCCTACATTAAAAAATTAAAAAAACCTAAAAAAATAAAATAAAATAAAAACTAAAAACCTAGTTAGAATTAATGGTGGCTAAAAACAAGGTACGACTGCCTTTTTTCCAATCCCCCCATCCGGCAGCCCATGAAACACTCCTTAATATAATATAGGAGTTTTACAAAAAGGACCTTTGAAATACATCTATTACATAATAATTCATTTTCAATTCAGGTAGATTTTTTAAATGATCAATACAGGCAGTTAAATGGAGGAATCAGCAAAAGATATCAAGAAGAAAGTCGTAGATCTTCAAATTCTCTTTCCGTAGGCACCTGGATGACCTTGTTTGAAATCCTGTAGCCAAAGTTATGGCCAAAATACTGCAACATGCTCGGCAAGCATCCTCCAATCTTTTACAAATTGCGTGATTTACTTGCTGAAAGTATCCGGAATCCTCTTTTTTTTATTTTACCTGTTCCCTGTAAAATATAATCAAATATACCCGACTAGCATTATTTATATACAAATAATAGATAATTAGGAGCATAAAAATGATGTAAAATCATGCTGATCACAGTCTCTCTCTGAACTTTCTCGACAGTAGCATCAATCCCCTCAGGCTCCATAGGAAAGTTTTTAGCAGAGTCTACACTGACGGCTGGCTCACCTTTGTTTGCCGAACCCTCGGTGGTCCATCCTATAGAGTTAGAGGCCATGGGGATTCCTTTTGAGGTCCCAGCACCCGAAGGACCGACGTCAGCCGCGTCACCTCCGGATTCTTCTGAGATGACAAAGTAACTAGCCTCGTCACCTTCTTTATAAGTGAACAGGGGATTATAGTAATCTCCCTGTTCTCCTACAGCCTCGGCTCCTGGGTCTCTTGCTGTCTCGGTTCCTGAATCATAGAAGAAATAATGAGCTGTATGAAATATGTAAGTATGTGTTGCGAGAACAGAGCTGATCTTACTCAGGTCAGGAACAGCTTTACCAACGGTCCGCCTCGGAGCCGACAGCTTAATGATTAATAGAGCAGGAGGAGGCACCGCGGTTGACTCACCCTCTGCAATAATGGTGTGAGTGTAGCGACGAGGCTTCTTCACTACCCTCTTCCTGCGAGATTCACCTTGTCGCTTTCGTTTGAAGTGGACGTCGGGATCTTCTTCCTCCACTTCTTCTACCTCTACATGTTCATGGGGGTCGTGCCTACCCCACCAGGAGCATCTGGCAGAGCCTCAGCACCTACGTCTCCCCCAAAGCGGGGACTTTCTATGTCTGAAGTCTCACTATCGACAGTACCTTCGAACTCCCCGAGGCCTGGCACGCGGACCCTTCTGCCTTCGCCTCTCTCGGTGACTTTCTGCTTCAGCCACCGAGAGATTAACTTCAGGCCAAAACAGTTAATAGAAAACCCAGTTGGTGTGGAGTTAGAAGTTTTGTACCACTGACAGAACCCCAAAGTTGTCTGAAGATTCGGAGTCCTCAGTGGCATGCACAGCCGTGCCTCAGTACATCCAGCGATGTCGAACTGCCAGGCATGAGCACCATCAATGAGGCTCCCCATAAAGGCCAGGTTGGTGTTCGGGTTACCTACGTATAGTTGGTCATACCTAAGCTGACGAGCAAACTGACTCAGGACATAGGGTTCCAAGTAGCAGGTATCCCCACTCCTATACACCAGATGGGATGGTCGGATGCTAACCAGCCATTCAAAGACTTCCCGGCTCAGTGACGTCTGCCTATCTCCTACGTCCTTGAATTCTTCGCCGTAGCCTGCATCGCGAATGTGGGAAAAGCAGCGGAAAAGGCTGTAAACATCATACCGGCACAGCAGCTTGCGAACGACGGCCACATAAGTCAACAACCATGAACATCCCTTAAATCGACGGAGAAGCGCCATTCAGACACCTTCTGGAGGCTCCTCATCGGCTTGGAGAAGGGCAGTGAAGGGCGAACCATGCCATCAAATAAGTTTATGGCAAACCGATCCTGGGGTTTGATCCGTCGTAAGGCAGAATAGTGCCTTTCCCCTCTTCGTCGTTGGTAGCCTACAGAAAGTCTCCGTCAATGCACGAAGGCCCCACTGAATACAACACACCATTGCCGGGAGAAGTCCAAGAGAACGACCGTGAATCAGACGAACAGTCGGCAATAAGATACTAGGAAGGATAACGTCGCAGGAGGGAGAGGGCACCACACACCTTTTCAACCAAACCGATAAAAAACCGGCCAAAAGTGCCTTCCGAGACATCGGTCGGCGAGCCTGGTGGTGGAAACTCCAGAGAATATCACCTTTCTTATTGGGTCCATCATCCTCTTTCAAAATTATATCCCTTTGGGAGTGTTCTTGCATCCTTCAAAAAATGTCCTCATCTGCAACCCCGCAAAGAGCTGCCTCAGGAGCATCTTCCAGGTTGGGGAACAAATAATTCCCCCAGCTCTTCAAACTGCATGAGGCTCCCTTATGGCTCCCATGCATACTCGAGCAAATGTAAAGGTGGCACATTAACTCCCGATAGGGCTCAAATAAAGCGGGCTCCTGCTTTTCCAGAGTGGCAATTCTGCCTCGCACGGGAAATATTCTTCATATGGGAGAGATCTAAGGGCAGAGAAGAGACTTCCCACATCTCGTGCAAAGCCATCCCCAAATCGCCTACAGGGTGAAGAAAGTCCCTGTAGTTGGACAGTATAACTCAAAGATGGCGTAGAAGTTCGCTACGCTCATCTGGATGCCATAACAGGTCGCCCTGACGGCCACATAGAGTCTCAGTCTCTCCAGGTCCTCTTCAAAATGGGCTAAGATATATAGGGTCAACTCCCTCCACCAGGCCTTGGGGGGGTGAATCCACCCAGGGGTCCTGAAATCAGTGACTGGATAATTACCACGAGCCTTGAAGAACTGATTTTCAAAAGTTTGAGCCACCGTGGGATTTTCTCCCACTGGGATGTCCGGAAGAATGTTCCCAGGGTGGAGACCAAATATGCGAGGAGGACCCGCCTTTGTATAACCAGGAGGTGAAGCTATCAATTTCCCCACGTTAACGGAGTCGATAGTCCGAGTCACTTGCCACTGCATCTTCCGAGCCCTCGTCACGCATTGGAAGAAAGACAGCGGAAAATGACGCTTGCTAGACGGGAGATAATGCTTCTCGCCATCCAGATTGAAACTCCACTGCCCTTCTCTGGCTAGCAGCTGATGATCGGTATCTGGAGCTACATCTCCGAACATAAGCCAGGCTTTCGATAGATTTTTCGGTCAGAATCCTCAAGGGAAGCAGTAGTTAAGATGCTCCTCATAGTACGCTGATCTCTGGCGTATATAAGGGTATCACGACCGGGAGCACTCCGCTCACTGAATAGTGATGCCTGCCCTTGGAACTATAGGCCAATATTACCGTCCAGCCCCATGGTTGTTCCAAAGAGACTGTTCAGAGGACGAGGAGTATAGTGCACTGCAGAAATAAGAAGAAACTATGATTAGTTCATTTGTTGAAGAAAGCTAAAGCAAAAATATAATTTTTGCTAAGGTATAGCTTCGCTCTCCGAGCGAAGCTAGCCAGCATTAGCTTCGCTCAGCTTTGCAACTGCAGCTTAGCTCCACACTCTGGATGAAGGGCAAAATGCAAAAAATATCTAAGTGTTAGCTTCGTTCTGGAAGCTTCGCCTAGCCGGTTTTGTAAGAAGCCCTCAAGGGATAACTTCGCCATAAAGGCACTAGTGCCTAAAGTTATTCCAAGACTTTAAAGTCCTTTTCCTGCTACGCTTCTAAGGCTGGCTTCGCATCCTGTTATTCGACAGGATGCGAACTGCCTAAGGGTTAGCTTCGCACAGAAGCTTGGAGAAGAACCCGTTCGGTTCCTAAATTTCCAGTTGAGAAATTAAGGGGGATTATATCCCCAAAAAATTCGGCAAAGAAAATTAAGGGAGTTGAACTCCCTGAGATCACTGGATGACAATGAAGCATTCTAGATTCATCATGAAATAGCCAGAAATTGGCTTCGAAAAGAGATGAAAATCTTTGAGTAAAAGGAAAAAAATCCCTACCCACAATGGGGTGCTCAATGACCAGAGGAGGAGAAGGTCCCTCCGTCGCAGAGGTCGCTGCCTTTTTGCCTGCTCGTCTTTTAAGAGCCATGGAAGAACTGAAAAAGTTCTTAAAATATCAAACGAAGAAGAAGGAAAAAAAAAGAGATTTGTTTTCTCTAAAAATTCGAAGAGAAGTAATTCTTTCTCTTTAAGCCCAATCGGGCTTTTATAGGCTTAAGACTGCCAAAATTCGCCTCCTTAAAAGGAGCGCAAGTGGTCGTTTCAAATTAATTTGAAACGGCACCTGAGCACCTTCCCGAGAAGCGTTACTTCAGCCCTGCTAAGGGCTAACTCCGCTGTGAGTTTAGCATTGATCTCGCGCAATGCTTAAGTAACTTTGCTGAGAAACGTGCCTAGCTCCGCTAAGAGCACATCTCTAGCTTCGCGAAAATTCCGTACTGGCTTCACCAGAAAATTGTTCCTGACTTAGTTGGAAGTCTGTGAAAGTACACCTAGAGGGGGGTGAATAGGTGTAAGGCTAATCTAGTGAGAAATGATGCAGAATTAAAAACTAAATGCAATACACTTACTGTAACCAAAGAGTGTAGCCGAATTCCAGGTGAAGGGCTCTGGACTATCTCCTCTAAATTCCTCTAAATAAGAGTTGAGGTGCTATATGAAACTCTCTTGGTTTAACACAGGTGAGGCACACACACAATCAATATCAAGCATATAAATATGAATGAACAATATGAATCAATGCAAGGTACAATATAAGAGAGAGAGTTAGAGAAAGTGGATCAAACGCAAACACAAGGAAATGTTTCGAGGTTCGAGCACCCAGCTCTACGTCCCCGCCTCACGCAGAAGGATTTCCACTAACTCGTCCACATAAGACTTCCCACACAGGGAACCTCCTCTGAGGATTTGACTAAATACTATTTGGGAGTACACAACTCCTCTCTCCAACATTACAACCTCTCCCAAGGGGCAAGGCACAAAGCCAAATAAGATCAACCTCAAAAATGAGGGATAGGTACAAAGCCACACAATCGCAATCACCTAACACTTGAGGGATAAGGCACTTAGCCACCACTCCAATAATCACCTCTTCTCTAGGAGGGATATCAATACAATCACCTCTCACTAGAGGGATGTCACAAAGTAAGGAGGGTGACAACACTTGTGGTCTCTCTTAAGCACAAACCAAATGTTTCCCACAAAATAGATCCTAATAGATAAGATAGATAGATAAACTCAAGTGTGAGAAAATAAAGTGTTTGAAAATGAAAACAATAAAGAAAAATACTTGGGAAAATCACAAGATAGATGTTGAAATAAAGGTCAAAAACTAATTCCCAAATACTCTATTTTTCTTTGATTTTTTCACCACTTTAAAATAAAATAAAGATCAAATCTTTTGGTTCTAAAACTCTTTTAAAACTTGTGTTTTTAACAATGGAAAGAATAAGAATTTTGCTCTTGAAAAACTTGTTGAAAATCAACTCAAATGTGGGGGATTTATAGCCCCATAACAATCTGCCCGTAGGCAGCAGACAAAGGGCAAAATTGCCCTTCCGGTCGACTAGGCGGTCAACCAGCCAATGGTCAAATTTATGACCGTTGAGCCCACCGGTCGACCGCTCGATCGACCGGGCCTGGATCTAAAGAACAACGGCTCTCTGGCCGGTCGACCGCTCGGTCGACCGGAGCTGGATACAGAGAGCAGAACTCTCTGCCGGTCGACCGGTCGGTCGACCGGGGCCGTTTCCAGAGAGCAGAAGCTCTCTGGCGGTCGACCGACCCGGTCGATCGGCCCACCAGCCTGGCTGCGTGCACGTCCTGTGCACGTCGGTCGACTGGACCGGTCGACCGACTTCTGCTACGGTCGACCGGTCCAGTCGACCGGCAGACAGCCAGTCCAGCCATTATAGGATTTAAAAACTTGAATTTTTATCTTCTATTAAATCTCATAAAATCACATAAATTCTACAAAAATCAGTTCTTATTAGATCTTTGAAATACAAATATGTGTGACAAAAATTCAACACATATTATAAACTATAAGAACTATTTTTGTGAGATTGAAAATTTGCCTTAAACCAAAAACTGTATTTTCCAAAACTTGAATTTTTGAAATGGAAACCCGATTTTTCCAAAGCACATGTAAATACAAAAACATGATATTTAAACAACTTTTAAGCATGTTGTATATGGATAGAATCCAAAATATATGAAATATAGTATATCTATGTTTTTGACTTGAAAACTAAGATCGGTTAAACTGAAAAACCAAAAACCAATAAACATGAAACTTGTGTGCGTATTGTGAATTTGAGCATATTAACACTATCTAATCTTTACATAAGATCTAAACAAAATCTTAAACTAAACAAACCGAGATCTTCTTATAGAACTCCGTCTCTAATTTGACTCGATCTGAACGTGATCAACCGAGCTTGACTCCATCCGAGTTGATGTGAACTTGACGCTCGAGCTCTTGAATCAACATGTGAAAGCTCCGAAACACTTTGTTGAAGCTAATCACCTACTAATATCTTGATCAAATATCTGAAACTAATTATCACAAGATTATTAGTAAACTATAACTACATGAGTTAATCATCATCAAAACTAGAGTGAAGGGCCTCTGGGCCAACAATCTCCCCTTATTTGATGCTGACAATACTCATGGAGTTATATATGCATGCCCTTAACTCATGCATAGCAATAAACAATAAGATATTAAATGAATGCTCAAAATAAATATGCATAAATATGATATTTGAACCAATGAAATAAACATGCTCATGATACCAATTTTAAAATAAAATGTTCTTAAAAAAATGTTGCTCTTGATACCAATATAAACTCTTGATACCAACAAAAGATGCTCTTGATACCAATGGTAAAAGATAACAAATGTAAACAATCATGCATATAAACAAACATGCATACAAATTTAAACAAACATGCATATAAACAAACATGTATTTATCAAACTCCAAAATATTTCTCCCCCCTTTTGTCAATTCATCAACAAAGGGGTACAAATAATAAAGGGCATAAATAATATTTTTCTCGCTTTTTGTATAAATCAAAACAAGAAAGGTATATATGCTATATACATTCATGAAGAGGAGAGTCGTGAAGTTAACTCCTCCTGCATACATACATTTATATGAAAAGAGATGACTAAACCCTAACCACATAAAGCATAATATGTAATGTATAAAAGGAGATGTAAAGCTCCTACTATACACGTGTACTACATACCAAAGAAAGGTCAATCACTTCAATATGACATACACTCAACATGAATCTATATATAGAGAAGATGTTAAGCTTCCCTTGTATATAAGCAATACAAATCAAAACATTATGATACCAATTGAAAAATATATCAATTTAGCATGAAGGTATACATCGTAAAATCATGATACCAATTTATGATACCAATTGAAAATAAACAAAACATTTTAAAGAAACCAATAAAAAATTTTGATATCAATTGAAAGATATAAATATATAGGTAATCTTGGTACCAATTATAAAAATTAGTACCAATTGAAAATATTTTACACTTTTGATACCAATTGAAAAATATAAATCAATCTTTTTGGTTAAACACTAAAATTATTTTGCAATAAAGATACCAAATAGAGAATAATATCAATTTAATATTCTTGATACCAATATTGACAATGAAACATATACCAGTTGAAAATAATTTTCATTAGGAGCGAATAAAACAAAACGAAAACTAAGATATTATTTTTCAACATAAAGAGTGGGAGTAAGATACCAATTGTAAACAAAACTGATTGAAAGGTAAAACATGAATTTTCTCCCCCTTTATGAAATACTAATGAAAACGATGCATTAGCTTGTATAAGATACCAATTTAAAAATAATTGTCATTAAGGACTAAATCAAGCTTAGCATAATAAAATTTGTGCTTAAAGATATAGGACATCAAAACACATATATATGTGTGAAAAGTTAAATAACAATCGAAATTGATACTATTTGAAGTTAGATCATACATATATAAAAAAAAATATGAGTATACAAAATAAATATCGATTGTGATACCAATTGAAAACACAATGGGAATCAAATGCATAACTTATAAAGACCTCCCTTTCATGCACAATTTAAAATGATTTTCAATTAAGCATACAAGGCATGATCGCCCATCCAACCACCCTTAGATGGAAGGGTTTTCAAAAATAAGTTTGAAAATAGTTTAGTATAATTGAAAACTCTTCCAAAATGAAAAATACGAGCTAGTTATATGATAAAATTATAGACTAGTATAAAATCTTTCAAGCAAGGAATAAAACAATAATATATTCCATGAAACTTGAAAATCACACAATCATCAACACTCAAATAGCAATAAAGCACATATAATCTCATGAAAGCAAATCAGGAGTAAATAAGAATGATGTGAGTGTACAAGTAATATGTGAAAAACATAGTCATGAAAATGGGCAATAAGGCTCGTATGTGAAATTCCTTTATAAATGAAAACACAAAAATCATTAAAATTTAATTTTCAACAAAATAATACAACTTTAAGGCATATGTATGTTTTGTCAAAGGTAAAAGTATACATACATATCCAAACACAATTGAGCCTATAAAGAGATTTTGCATGAAAAGCAAATGACTCAAAGGTATACATGTATATCAAAAGTTTTGACAAAATAGTCATATACATGAAGCTAATGAAAACATGCACAAAAATAGGGAATACATGTCAAAATGTATGAATCATCAAAACTAGGCTATACTAGTACATCTAATGGGTACAAATGAGCAATCAAGTACAACATATAATAATCAAATTGTGTCTCATTAGTTGTACGAGCATATGCACAAGTTTTAATGAAAAATTACATCTAAATATGTAATCAAAACATGAAGTGCAAAATGAAAACATAAACCAACATGATTAATATGTACATGCACATGATTTAGAATTATAATATACACAATAGTTAAACTATGGTGAGAATACAAAACTAATAATCCATATGAACATGGGTGTATCTCAAATACTATATATGTATGTCACAAATCTAACTATCATGGCATTTAACATAATAATCATAAAAATATGACATGCTAAAAATTAATAATCTCAAAGCATGTAAACATAAATGGGAGTAAGAGATTGTTACCAAAACAAGAGAGCACATTTCTATGTATCCAAACCTTGGTGGTTCTCCCACCAAACTCCCTTGAAAGTGATGCATACAAAATAGTCACCATTAAGCTCGGAACGCATCCACCTCAAGGCACCATCACTATCACGTCAAGTGAGAGCCACACCTACATCAAATACCATAGGGGTGGATTTTGGTACTCAAACTCTATTGGGTCCATGGGGGTTAGCTCTTTTCCTAACCCAAACAAATCTATTTGCTAAATTTGCATCATGTATTCTATCATAACGAAACTTAGTAAGGTGACCCTTACATCCACAATGTGTACATGTGTACACATGAGCATACATAGTGATGAGTGTGAACGTGAGGAGCATGCGTATGCCATGGTTTGTGTGCATGCATAGGTGAAACTTGTTTCTTGAGAAACATGAATTCCAAACGTGTATGGTTCATGGCACATTGGCTTAAAGTGGAGCCCAAACAATCAACACTCTTCTTTAAAACATTTATATCATTTTGAATCATGGAAGAAGAGGTGGAGCAAGCTATAGTAACACAAGATGGTGAGGCTACACTAGCATGGCAAACATGAGTGTTTAAATCATTGTTCAAAGAAATATTTTCATTAGAAATCAAATCCAATTCTTTTGAAATCAATTCAATTTTGTTTCTCAAAGAATTATTCTCTTTTAAAATAAAATCAAGTTTTGAAGTTAAAGTCTCATTTTTCTTCAAAATATTTTCACAATCATTTTTGCTTTTCAAAATTTTATTTTCTTTTAGAGCAAGGTCAAGTTTGGATTTCAATGAATCCCTTTCATTAGAAATCTCCACTTTCTCTTGCAAAATCAAATCAAGTTTAGAAGACAAATTTTCATTTTCTTGTTTTAATGCAAAACTATTCTTTTTCAAAAGTTTATTCTTAGAAATCAATCTTTCACATACAATAGAAAGTTCTTCATTTAATGCATCGGCATCAATATATTCATCACAAGAAGAATTAGCACTACCTAGTTGAGTATCCGAATGCACCTCAAGGGAGTCATTCCCTTGGACCATGAAGCAACGTTGGTCGGACACTTCTCCACTAGATTTTTTCCCCACTTGGATTGGCAATTGAAGCTTAGAAAAGGTCAAGATGTTCCACACTGCAAAGGCGGAATCACAATGAGAAATCTTGTTTAAATATTCTTTGCTAAGTAATTTTTTAAGTGCCACTAGGGCTAGTGCATTGGCCTCATATGTATGCTATTACTAAGGTAAGATTCCTTGGTAATAGCAAGGTAAACTTTATAACTTATGGCTTTTAAATGCCAACTCATCCTAAGCTTCCTATATTAATTTTAGAGATATCAAATATGGGAGGGTTATCCATGAGTGAAATAAATGTGTGCAAATACAAATGATAGATTAGCAAATCAAGATCTCATTCCTAGGTGGTTAAACCTAATATCAGGAGCGTAGGCTCTGAAACCAATTGAAAGTACACCTAGAGGGGGGGTGAATAGGTGTAAGGCTAATCTGGTGATAAATAATGCGGAATTAAAACTAAATGCAACACATTTAGTGTAATCAAAGAGTGTAGCCAAATTTTCGGTGAACGGCTCTGGACTATCTCCTCTAAATTCCTCTAAATAAGAGTTGAGGTGCTATATGAAGATCTCTTGGTTTAACACAAGTAAGGCATACACACAATCAATACCAAGCATATAAATATGAATGAACAATATGAATCAACGCAAGGTACAATATAAGAGAGAGAGAGAGTTAGAGAAAGTGGATCAAACGCAAACACAAGGATATGTTTCGAGGTTCGAGTACCTAGCTCTACGTCCCCGCCTTCACACAGAAGGATTTTCACTAACTCGACCACACAGGACTTCCCACACAGGGAACCTCTACTGAGGATTTGTGTAAATACAATTTGGGAGTACACAACTCCTCTCTCCAATAATACAACCTCTCACTAGAGGCAAGATACAAAGCCAAACAAGATCAAACTCACAATTGAGGGATAGCACAAAGCCACACAATCATAATCACCTAACACTTGAGGGATAAGGCACTTAGCCACCACTCCAATAATCACCTCTTCTCTAAGAGGGATATCAATACAATCACCTCTCACTAGAGGGATGTCATAAAGTAAGGAGGGTTACAACACTTGGTGGTCTCTCTCAACCACAAACCAAATCTTTCCCACAAAATAAATCCTAATAGATAGGATAGATAGATAAGCTCAAGTGTGAGAAAATAAAGTGTTTGGAAATAAAACAAACAAAGAAAAATACTTGGGAAAATCACAAGATAAATGTTGAAATAAAGATCAAAAACCATTTCCCAAATACTCTATTTTTCTTTGATTTTTCCAACACTTTAAAACAACATAAAGATCAAATTTTGGCTCTAAAACTCTTTTAAAATTTGTTTTTAACACTAGAAATAATGAGAATTTTGCTCTTGAAAAACTAATTGAAAACTAACTCAAATATGGGGCATTTATAGCCCCATAACAATCTGCTCGTAGGCAGCAGACAAATGGCAAAATTGCCCTTCTGGTCGACCGGGCGGTCGACCGGCCAACGGTCAAATTTATGACCGTTGAGCCCACCAGTCGACCGGGCCTGGATCTAGTGAGCAACGGCTCTGGTCGGTTGACCGCTCGGTCGACTGAAGCTGGATACAGAGAGCAGAACTCTCTGCCGATCGGCTTGTCGGTTGACCGGGGACTTTTCCAGAAAGTAGAAGCTCTCTGGTGGTCGACGACCCGGTCGACCGCTCACCAGCCTGGCTGCGTGCACATGGTCGATCGAACCGGTCGACCAACTTCTGCTGGGTCAAACGGTCCGGTCGACCGGCAGCCAGCCACTTCAGCCATTATAGGATTAAAAACTTGGGTTTTTATCTTCTATTAAATCCCATAAAATCACATAAATTTCACAAAAATTAGTTCTTATTAGATCTTTGAAATTCAAATATGTGTGATAAAAATTTAACACATATTATAAACTAACACATATTATAAACTATTTGAACCATTTTTGTGAGATTAAAAATTTGCCTTAAACCAAAAACTGTATTTTCCAAAACTTGAATTTTTGAAATGGAAATCTGATTTTTTTCAAAACACATGTAAATACAAAAAATGATATTTAAACAACTTTTAAGCATGTTGTATATGGATAGAATCCAAAATACATGAAATATAGTATATCTTTGTTTATGACTTGAAAACCAAGATCGGTTAAACCGAAAACAAAAACCAATAAACATGAAACTTGTGTGTGTATTATGAATTTGAGCATATCAACACTATCTAATCTTTACACAAGATCTAAACAAAATCTTAAACTAAACAAAACGAGATCTTCTGTAGAACTCCGTCTCCAAGTTGACTCGATCCAAACGTGATCCACCGAGCTTGACTCCATCCGAGTACTATATGTGAACTTGACGCTCGAGCTCTTGAATCAACATGTGAAAGCTCCGAACACCTTTGCTGAAGCTAATCGCCTACTAATATTGATCAATTATTTGAAACTAAAAATTATTAGATTATTAGTAACTATAACTACATGAGTTAATCATCATCAAAACTAGAGCGAAAGGCCTCTGGGCCAACAGTCTGTCTCCAGCTTCGCTAGAAGTTTAGCTCCGCTAAGAGTTTTTATTTCCTCCTAAGGAAAAGACTTACCTAGGTAGTCTTCTCCAGGTGTTCTTGAATCAAAAAGGAGGGAAACAAAGTAGATAAGCAGAAAATGAACATTTTTTATTGATTCAAAAGGAAGATACATTGATGCTACATCAAGATTGTCTTCATTCAACAGAATCTTTGCTCCAAAGGCATACAAGTTGTCCTATCTACTTCTAAGGTGATAAGCCAAACCAACTGGACACGAAAGGTCTTCCTCCTGCACAAGGCCGCAATCCTTCACTTAATGACAGATTTTGCCATCAAAAAGCTGGATCTTCTTTGATTAAAATTGGCAAGAAATTGGGAGCTGA